>VZTZ01012372.1:1097293-1165895 GCA_013400955.1 Drymodes brunneopygia
TGCGAGAGCCTGCGGGGCTCACCCACGCATCCTCCGCCCCCCTTCCCCTGCGGCGCCCGAAGAACCGCTCTCCCCAGGAGGGCCTAGTCAGTCACACCGCCACATTGAACACCCACCACACTCCACAGGGAGATCCAGGACACCCGGCCTGACACCCTCACTAGCAGCAATGGGGTTGCCCAACCTCTCACCACAGTGGCTCACACATCTATGCTCAGGGTACCCTCTTGAGTGGGGCCCGGCCACCTGGGCATTTTATGAACTCCAATTAACCAGAACTGTGCAAAGGGACTCGGTTCCTCCTATGCGAGACAGCTCTGAGCACGCCTGGTGTCAGGTGCTGCCACCGTTGCCAATGAGGACAACTGCAATGCAGGGATGTGAAAATGTTGCTTTGTGCAGCTTTGTGAAATTAGTTATATATTTACATTTTTTATAATTAATCTTTCTTACAGTGGTTTGTGTCATATTTCTAAGAGCATTGAAAAACAGGGGACTGTGATTTTGTAATTGGAAATTTTTGATAGTGGTGAACCAGTGAAAGGATGACCATCAATGAAGGAACTTAACTTCAAAGCCAGTGGACCATGGGATATTGTCCCTTAGCTGCCTTGCTGCATGGCTATGGGTTAGTGACTTCAGTAGCCACCTCAGCCCATCTGGCTGGGCTACTGTGGACAGCACACACACCATTGAATTATTCAGGGATTCGTATACAGAAATCCCTTTAACATGAATAGAATATACATTAATGAAACTCAGCAAGAAAGTTGAAAGCTAAATGCTTCCTTCTTTCTCATTCAGCCTCATTTTTTCCAGCTGTGTAAAGCTATCAGGAAAGACATGTTTCCACTGATGCTTTGTGTACTGGTAGCAACAGGAAAAACTTAAGATGAGAAAAAAGAGATGGCCTAGAGCTCCTCTAATAAAAACATAAGATTTTTCATCATGCTACTTACTCATCTAGCAATTTACTCATCAACCTACGCAAAGCTTATAAAAGAGCATGTTTTCACCCTCAGACCAGAAAAACCATAAGAACTTATAAAATCATTCCGTTTTTCTCCTTGAAGGCTGAGGTTGGGGTAGATTGGCTAGCACTACCTAGCTAAGTCAAACCTAAAAAATGTACCTATTTTACCAGATGTAGAAGCAAATTAAATTCTATCTAGGAGCATAAATTCTCATTGCACTATCTGAAAGTTGAATGAATGATGGCTTTGCCTTTCCAGCGATCAAGAAGTGGTTGAGTATAGCTAGCCAGCTAACTTCAACTTATTGCTGAACTAAACTCAACTTTTCTCCTAGTCTAGACACAGCCCTAGATATCAATCTGTTCCATTAAAAGAACACATGAGGGAAGAGACAAATAGGAATCAGCAATGAGGAGGAAAAATGAGGTCAAGAAGCAGAAAGAACAAAGCAGGACACACACACAAACACTCACAACAACAAACAAGGCCACAGTGATCTTTACACTGTCTTTCTGTATTATTCTTCCCAACTAAAATATTCTAACAAGTAGCGATTAAAAAAAGATGGGATGGCTCTGCAACTGTCAAGTAAAGCACACATCCCAATTCTTTTCAAGCAATTTGCTGTGCACTGATGAACTGGTGACAGCGCACAGAAGTCTTTCAAGTGGCTGTAATTGACTTAATTTGTACACTTCCATGAATTGTCATGAGAGTAATACAGTACATACAATTAACACATGGTATCTTCTACTTATCAGTTGTAGGAATTAGACTGGTTCATAGTTTTGGGTACAAATCTTGATGCATTTTCATTGTGTGGTAATTTTAAATGAATAATAATTTGCTCCTACAACTATGAAAAGAGGAGGGAATGAGAGAAATAAGCAACTGTGGTGGTTTGACTGTCTCGCAAGGTCAATTTTCCCTTCCCAAATGTGGGGAGATTTGTTTAAAAACAATTTTGGAGGCCTTCTCTCAGTATGGAGACACTCTTCCTGTGGTCAGCTAAAGTTCCTTGTATTAAGTCTTCTCACAGTTATCTTGTTCAGTTTCAACTTAAAGTCATCTGACATGATATCTGAAAGAGTACTCTTCTTTGAAGAGAGGAATTCAGAGCAAGTTTCCTCCTGCTCTTGAATTGTTTGAAGTCAAATGTTGTTACTGGATGAATCAAATACATAATAAAAGACCAAGTTTAAGTTTTGGCTGTTTTCTTTGGAATAAGAGCTAGAACTGTGAGTGTAATTGATTTTTTTGCTTCAGTGGCCAAACTGAAATAAAACTATTTTCTTCATGCGATCTGAAAGCTAAAATTTGAGAGCATAAAAAAAAAAACCAAAACAAAATGAACAAACAAATTACAACGTTTTATTCTGAGACATTGAAGTTTACTTTTTTTTTTAATAACGGAAAATAAAGTTCTGGATTCATATGGCTATGTCAGAGCAGTGTAAGGAAAGAAGAATTCTCAGCTATGGAAATCGTCTAATAGAGCTTGCTAGAAGTAAGGAAAAATTCTTCTTCCAGGCAGGAATTGTGCCAATGGGAATCTGAACACTTGCTAGCAATGAGAAAAATGGAGATGGTGTCAAAGCTTTTTGCTTGTGCATTTTTTTTAAAATTCATCCCTAATTGTTTGAAGGGGGTTTTGTTTCGAGTTTTGGTTTTTTAGTTTGTTTTTTGGGAGATTTTTTGTTTAATAAGGGAAAGATTAAACTCAAGACACTTTTTATTGAGAATCAGATAAAGCATTCATTTTTATAATTTGGTATTTTAAGTCCAACAGGAACCATCTCTGTCTTGGATTTCTAGAGGGAGAGGTGATAAAGAGACCTTGGATATTATAAATATCCAAGGATAAACATCTGCTTGGATAAACAGACCATAGAGATCTTGGGGAAAAGGTCTGAACTAAAGCAAAATTAGGCATCCTGCCTCCCTCATAACCTAACAATTCCTTATCAGGAATTGGCAATATAATAGTAGCCATTTCAAAGGTATAGATTTAACATTATGAATTTCTAAAAAGAAGCTTAGGTCCATGTCAGACAGTACAAAGTATTCTTTTATGTTCAATCACAACCCTCCTTCAGTCCAAGTTCATAAGGACCCTGAAGTCTTTTGGAGAAACAATTCACAATCTTTGCCTCTGAAAATCTGTTTTATCCTTTTAAAAGTGAGAAAACAAATATTACTAAGAATATCTATTGCATGTGATCTTCATAAACACTTATTAGTTGCTAATCAGGACTGTTCCCCTTTTGTACATGGAAAACATAGAAAAGAAAAGGACATAACTAGCCCAGAAGACTGTAGGAAATCAGTGGCAAATGCACTGTTAAAACTTTGGGATCTCAACTCCCATTTCATAGGTGTATTTTTCCTTATCTGAAAAATAATTATGTAGCAGAGTACAATATGGTGAGCTGTATATATATTTCTCTGCATGTGTATGTGCATGCATGCTTTTGCATATATGGTAATTACTCTCATGTAATGTGGTATTTCAAGTTTCAGCTGGGACTACTTTTTTTCCCTCCCTGTGACAAACAAGTTTCCATAGGGACAGCAGCAGGCTTTAGTAAGAGGGTGGGCTGGTGTTACTGCATTAGCTGCTTCCTTGGCTTGGGGACTGACTGCATGAGGTTTTTCAAATTAAATAAGCACACAAGTCAAATACTATAATAAAAAAGGCAAAATAATAGGACATGCAAAGAGGAAAGCAATCCCCCTCTTCACTAAGACAAGTTACACTTCTAAAATCATTTTCTCTCAAACCTCAAAGTCTGGGTTCTCCCTTACCCTGTCACTACCTTGCCTGTTGCACACAGCCTGAACTGGCTGTCTCACAGAGGAAATTAGAAGGGCTTCACTTTTTTACTGTCAGCTGAGCTGGTGCCTGACAAGCACCCAACACTACACAGGGAGCTAACACTCACAAGATGCCAAGTGCCACACAGAGTTTTGTAGCATCACACTCTACAGGTCTAAGATACGGGTCCTTTCCCCATCCCCAGCTTCAGAAACAAACACTACAAATTACAATGGTAATACTGAGACACACAGGAGATTTTGCACTAAGGAAGGCCACAGGCAACCAAGTAAAATAGGGAGCAGAGGGTCATTCTGTGGCCTATGAAATCAAAACCATCACATTCTGTAACATTTTAAAAGGGGGACATAGGATGCTGCAAGATTCTGGGAAGGAATTGCAGGGTCTTTGAAAGTAAGAGAGGGAGAGCAAAAAGGAATAAACAAAAAATAAAGTGGGGGGAAAAAATCTATAGTACAAGCAGTTGTGAAGCAGAGGAGGTGGAGGGAAAATGGAGTGTGAGAAGAGGTAGGAAAAATGTAATCATGTACTTGTGAAAAACACCAAGCTCTTGTACAACATCACAGGCCTTGGTGATCTATGGGTTTATGAGATCTACAGCTCTGCATAATAGTCTTCCTGAGAAAATATATTGCCAGCATTTCTAACATTATAAATCCATGAAGGAGAAAGTTGTCCACTTCATAAACTCACCATTTTCATATGTGGATTCTTGTATCTATATTAACAAAGGTGCAGAACTCAGACCCTAAAATACATGCTTTTAGCAATCTTTTACAGGTTAAGGAGGTCTGGCGATACACTGTAACTGTCTTTGTCTGTAGGATGCACTACTTTTCCCTTCCCGATATTTGTAATCAGATATACCAGCAAGAACAAACCAGAATACTCACTCATACCCTTTCACATCAGTCCTTAGACTTCTGACACTAACACTATTAATTTGTCACCTCTCACTAGCATGTGTTGTTACTCAAATATGCAAGAGATGTCAAGTACTTGTAATCCATGCTTGTGGTCCAGGTCACAAAACGAGGCAGCCTTTCTTGATGGATTTATTGGCAAGGGAAAAGTTGGGCTTGCCCAGACAACTCTCTTCTTGAAGAGAGCATTTGAGAAACTCCACCAAAAAGGGAAAGAAAAAAAATCCCAAGGGCAAAGATATAAGTGAAAAAATTTCCAAATATAAAAAAAGAAAAATGTTTCAAAGCCTATCACAAGCAAGTCTTCAGTCTTGCTATCAGGTTGTGTTATACCATGGTAGTAATCCTGGCTTAGTTACAGCACTTCTTAAACTAGTTTCAGATCATATTTCTCTCAGTGTTATGCTTTGGGAATGTGTGATGACAGGAATGCAGCACTGCTGCTGCACACGTGCTGTAGTTCACCGATACATTTTTCTGTGTGCTGCCTTATGTGCTGTGGTATTTATTTTAACTTACATGACTTTTAAGAAAAACCTGTCTGTGTAATGAGAAGAAAGGCTCCCCTGTTTTGGTTCTTTTTTTCATGCCAGACCTTCTGACTGCATTTGTGCTTCCTCTGCACAGAAGACAATTGATGCAGAAGGTTTTTCAATCTGGATACCCAAGTTTACCTTAGAAGCCAGTGTACAAGCAGGAACCCTTGTAGGATACAGCTTTTGTTTTGATGCATGCTTTTCCTGTCCTATTATCAGTGACTCAAAGTGAGTTAGTTAGAATGGGTGGAAGCTGGGCTTGTAACTCCTCAGTGGACAAAACTAACGAGAGAGGGAGACAAGCCATGAATCCTGCACAAATTTTCTCTCACATATAACAGGATTCTAAAACTTGGAGAAGTGGACTTACAGCAATTCAAATCACAACTCAATTCATTCACCGGCTGTTCTTCCAAAGGATATAGTAGCAAAAGATATGCCAAAAATGTTGGCCTCAACTTTCTTGTTTTCCACTGGTGTCACATATCATTAGTACCCTGGTATTTAACTAACACAGTGATATATGGGGGCCAGCTGTACTGTAGGTTAGAATAACAGCCTAACCTTCTGCTCTGGGAGTTGAAACAATGGAAAGCAAGAAGTAAACAGTTAGTGTAGATCCCACGAGCAGTAAAAGCCATCACAGATTATCTTCCTAGAGACTAATTCCCACACCTCTGTGTCTATCTATTCCCATTCATCTGCAGAGCCTATGTTGCAAAGATGGCATCAAGCACGTGCAGGCCTTGGGCTCTTGTGAAACTTCTGGGTGCTACATCAACACAAACAAGGAGATTCTGTGTGTCAGGTAGGTACTTTTTAAAGAAAAAATCCCTTAAGAAAAGAAGGCCCTTGGCAGTAAGAAGTGGGCAGTGTTTTGCATCTTGCATGGCTTGCATTGTCCTGCAAAGAGGACAATGAACATATTTGATGGACAGTCCTAAAAGCAACATAGCAAGGGAACTAAATCCCTGCAGCTGCTATAACACCACAGAACATTTGCTGAATAACCCAGTACTAAGGGCCCTCTCAAAATTCCTGCTTATACAGCTGTGCAGTATAGTGAGTATATTTTATAGTTACATATATATAGCATATACAAGAAGCAGAGATCTTTAAAACCTTAGAAAAATTGGGAAGCCTGAAAATAGGCTACTCCACCCTTTGTAAACAATCTCTTGTCATTCAGTTACTTCCAGATGCACATGAAGCCCTGCCTAAATCAAATAGGCTTTCAAAATAGTGGTTGAGTACTGAAAATATATGGTTTCTGCCCATAAGTTTGAAAAAATGCAAGCAAGGGATAAACTTAAAAGTGAAAAAGCACCAATTTCTCACCTCAGAAAAGTAATTCAATCACTTCGTGGATATTTTATTACAGTCTCAGATTCAGAGGCTGTCTCATTGGCACATACATTTGGGCATGAAAAAGCTCTAGAGAGGAGTCATAACCACAGACAGAAATTAGATGACTCTACACATGCCTGACTCAAAGGCTTTTGGAAAATCAGTGCAAAATCGTCAGTCTGCTTGTTCTCTGGACCAGACTGCAGCATTGCAGAGTCAGTTTGTTCCTGTGAAGGTGGTACTCTTTGGTCACTGGTTTTCAGTGGGACCCTTGAGCTTGTCCCTTCCCTTCTGATTCCACAGGAGTACCCATCAGAAGGAAAATTCCACCCCTAGGACACCTACCCTGACTAGCCCTGGTTTCCACAGCTTGTTGCCATCCTCCATTTGGCTTCTGAAGCTCTGATATTACCCACCTGTGTGCAACCAGAGACAATTTCCCATGGCCCTGTTCAGATGAAGGTTTATGCAAGCACTACTTGCATTTGCCTTTCTGTGGAAGCTGTTCTTAGCACTTCTCCTGAATGCATAGATTTTTGTATTCTAGTAGAGGAACAAGAAAAAGACATTTTATAGGAGTGGGTCTCAAACTTCTCCCACCACCTTGTCAGAAAGTTAAATTCTTCCGCATGGGTCTAGTGCAACAAAATAATTTTTATCTTACTAAGTGACACTCTACATAACAGTAGCAATCTGCTAAAGCAATGTATCAACCACGGGGAGCTCTGCTACTTTCTTTTTCTATTTATCCTTCTATATTACTGTGCAGCTGTCAGTTGCTTTGCAATTAATTAATTTGGTTTTAAACACAAAGAGGGGCTTAAATCCAGGACAGCACTGTTACTTCCCAGATTTCTGGAGGACAGTGCAAGGTCTTTGAGTCCTCTGTGGAACTAAGCAGAAGGGAGCAGCATCCAAAGCCTCACCTTAGCAAAATGTTTCTAACACAACACTGAAGTGTCACACCAGATAGAAGAACAATCTCTGGTGTGAATTTTTCAACCTATAACTTTCTGATCAGAGTCAAGGATAAGAACAAGTAAAATACGTAGATGTTATGAAGAAAAAAATTCCCTTATTACAAAGGAATATCATTGTGATAATCAAAATAAAATTGTGAAATTAGGAAAAGTATATGAATATCAAATTAGAAAATTTAAGAAGAAAATTCTTTTCTAATTCTGAAAAGTGTACTCCTCACTTCCACCACAAAACCATACTTACATCCTTTAAAGCACATGAATGGCAGTGGCATAGGATAAGATTCCTTTCAAAATGCTTTATGTGTTATAATGAACTTTTGTAAGGCACAGAGAGTCATTAACATTTAATATCTCCAGAAACCTAAAAATATCTCTCTCAAAAGAAGCAAACATCTTAAGTGAGACTGTTTCCATGAAAGTAAAATTTCCTAGCACTAGAATTCTCTCGGAAAGAATTATGTACAAAATTAAGAGCTACAAACTCTTTAGTCTTCATTAAAACTGATCTCTATTGAGCTGAACTCAATACCTACACAACCCCACTGTGGTAAATCTTATTAGTTATGGTGATCATCTCAGAAACTTCAGCAAGCAGTCACCATGTTCCCATACATAAAAATTTCAAATGCTTTGTACCCCCAGCTATTCCAGGAATCAACAAATACTCAGGACAAACATTTCATAGATTATAATATAAAGTAAAAGAAACTCCATAAGCAAGGTGCTCAGCGACTTGCCTTTGATCATTTCTTAATGGGGGAGATGTTTAGTAACCTTTCCATCTCTGAGACAGTGTAAAGTAGATCAGGCAATCTGCCTTCACAACTGGCAGGGTTCAGATTTGTCAGAGCATGATCCTAGTGTCAAATTGTTTTTGTCCTCCTTCCTCTCTAAAGATGGATCTTACAATTATCCCAGCTGATGGAACCAAGACAAAATAAACACAGACATCAGGACTGAAACAATGATAGACTATCTGAAAAGGCATTTAAGTGCCCACAGTCATCCAAGGAGTAAAAAGTTATAAAAACAAGTACTTCTTTTTATTGCCCATATCCCCATGTCTTTGCTGAGGTACTCAAAAAAACCACAAACCCTATGGATTTCTACCCACCGCATAGTAATTACTGAAATAACAAAGAATTGGAAAAAAGTATTTCCAAAGCCTGATGCTATTACTGAACTGTCAGTGAAAAAATTCTCACTAACTCCCCTTAAGTCTATCCTCCTGCACTCCCTAATCTGAACACAAAAGGTTGGGTTTAAACACCCACCCCCCACCCTGAGATTAAAACCGCCTACAGTTTTCAGCTTTGGGCCAGCACTGACAATACTTTAAATCCTTGGCTACTGGCTTCGTGAAGACACAGCCTACAGAGAGTCCCCCAAAGTTCTTTGAAATGTTAAATACAAAGCAGGAGGAGGTCATAAAGGAAATATTCTTTACAAAAGGAATGGATATCATATGCAGGCTTTGCAAATACATTTCTCAGTTGCTTTGCTTCCAGCCACCATTTTCTCAATCCTGCATTGTCTGAAGCTTTTGAAATAAAATTCAGGAATTAAATAAAGCACACAAATTAGTGTTATAAACAGTTGACAATATATGCATTTGTTACCTTTTAGCTCTCATAAATCTCTCCAATTGTATCCTACTTCTTCTCTGGAAAAACTAATTATTTACCTAATATATTGTCCTATAGCAATAACCAAAAGCCCAGCTATGTAGAAGTAACATACAGGTTTTATTGCATCATCTTCTGTAGCATTTGTCCAGTTACTGCAATAGAAACCAGTGTGGTTCCCTGCTGCCCTGAAAATCCAGCTATCTTTCTGCCAAGAGCCTTCTAGTGCACACAAAAGGAACAGGGATTCAGAAACCTGTTTTATCCCCTCTTATCCCGTAAACTAACAAGCCTTTCTTCCACTGCAGCTTTCCTCAACAAAACCACGTAATTATGCAAGATGGGATTTTCAAGGTAGGTAAAAGAAAAACAAGCAGTCAGTTTAGCATACCAGCTTTGCCAAATACTGTCACCTTAAACTCTGAGGGACTTGCTTGTAGTGTGGGAGAGCAGGCAAACACAACGCTGCCCTGCCATTGACATGGAGCCCAGATGTAAGCAATGAGCTTTGTAGTTCAAAACTGTTGGTAGGTTGTTACATTTTCCTGTCCACTTCCATTTGCCTGGAGGTAAACAGGATGGTTAGGAGCCTTATTTCTGTCCCTTGTCTCACCCTAAACACTCAGAGTCTCTCCTTTCTCATTTGGATAACATAAACTCAATGAAAAAATGAGTTTTACATTTACTTTTAAAAGTCTGTGTTTGGTTTGCTTGTCTGATAAGGTCTTATGAGCCCTATCCATACTAGCTTCTGACAAGATGTTCCACCAGACATCCATAAAAACATTGCCCAAATTTACAAATTGTGTACTTGAGGAGAAAAGTAACTGGTTGTCATAGTGATGTTCACAGTCTGAGGAGCCTTTGGATTTCAGTGTCATGAGAAGTACCAGGAGTTTAAAACCTCCAGCTAGATGAAGTGTTTAATGGAAGCAAGTACTCCAGCCAGCAGCAAATGCATACTTAAATCACTGGTGATCCTGAAGAACCAGGCTGCTGCACTTTGAAATTATTTGAGCTGTTTAATGTTGGGTTATTTGCAAATTAGCGTAGCCCAGCTCACAGAAACTGCCACTGCTGTGACTACATGCAGGCCTGACAAGCTGCTGTCCTCTGCTTCTGGACATCGGTATAATATTTGGGTACCTTCACAGGAGGGAAAGCCTGTTCACCGAAATGTTCCAGCTACAAAAGAAGACTGAAAGGTTACAGCAAGCTCAGGAGCATCACATGCTTTTGGCAAGGTGAGATAGAGGATGAAAGGCAAAGGAGAGTGAGCAGAATTTTTGTTCCTTGATGATTAAACTATGATTACAGATCTCAGACATCTTTTATAACATGCCAAACTAGCACACAGAGAAACATGCCTCAGTAGTTCAGTCATAAGGGCAGTATTGGCTCTCCACAGTTTGAAAGAAGATGCAGGTCTTCCAAAACGGAAGCTCTGCCCTGACCCCCTGCTTTAGGCCAGTGAAGTGGCACAAAGCCTTTGAAGAATCTGGAGAATAGACACTGCTGGATATAGTCCTGGCAGCCAAATATGCTCCTTGCATTCAATCCTCACTCTTCATGGCAGGAATCAAGATACAGAGTGATCTCTGCCTGTCTGTTGGACTCCTTACTCCTGTAAAACAAGTAAGGACAAACTCCAGGCAGACGTAACCTGAACCTAGGCTTCAGCAAAGCATACAGCTAAAAAAGCATCCCTAAAGAAACCCTAGTACGAAGGTAATTTATTGTTGAAGGAGATCAGGTCCATAGAACTTCCTAGGATTGAGAAACAATGATTCAATAGACACAGTTCAGTCTTGCCTTGCCTCACACTGCGTCTAGTAGCAACTACCATCAGTCTGCCTGGTTTATCCAAGAGAAAAAGATAATATTTCGATATGAAATGAAACTCCTAGTTCTCTTTGTGCCCAACTAAAGTAACCAACCACGCATTCCTTGCAAAAGAATGTTGATGACTCAATAGTAATTGGGATTTTTTAAAATCACATCTTTCTCATAAGACTTAACCATTTTAATGAGACCTATACCACTAACATTATAAAAGCATGATTTTTTTGTTAAGTGTATGCTATCAACAACTAATTTAAATATTTAGTTCTACTTCTTGTTTCTGTGTTAACAGTCAGAGAAATTTCCATCACATTTTATTTTGTCCCTATTTGAAGAAAAAAACCCCCTAAACCAAACAAGAACACTGATCTCTGAGCATGTGACTACAATAACACAGATTTCTCTTTTAGTAAACTGTGGTGTTGAGCAGGCCATTTCAAAAGTGGCAATATCTTAGTTCAGAGGATGTCTGAACATATTCCTGTTTGCCACTTCAGAAAACTGTGTTCTCCCTGATTCCTACACCTTGAAAATCAGTGCAAAGCTTGATGATTTCAGAACCAATAGATTTCAGTCCAACAGAAGACAGCTAGAAACAAAAATTCCACCATATCCAACTCCTAATAACAGTATTCCACCACCCCAGAACAATTAGGTAAGAAATTGAAACCTTAAAACTCATATAATAATGTATATGAGACTTAAGTATACCAACTGTGAAAAAATTCAATGAAACAAATTCAGAAAACATTCTATCTCTGCCTTCTTGAAGAAAAAAAGATGACACTATGCACCTTTAATGGCAAGAGGTGCCCAATCCCTTTTCAAAGCAGAGGCATAGCTTTAGAGTCAGTTATAGAGATGTATTCAGCAATTTAAATGTAAGTTACAACAAGAACTACAAGCAGGAACACCTCCCAAGTGGTGGAGGCAAGTTATCAGGAACCAAGTGCTCCTATTAATTATGTTTATGTGAGTTTCAAGATATTCCTGCACAAGGTAGGGTTTCACATTTACTGAAAAGAGGGTTACTCATTCTGGATGAAAATTAAATAATTCCAGTAACAAAACAGTTATTCAGACAAACTGCATAAATCATGTTCATTATTTGTGTATAAGTTCATGTTTTGCTTGCCATTTTTGGAGTCAATTTTTTTCTGCATATCATGATTTTCACAGTCAGAAACAAAATCTAGACACCCAACATTTCCAATGATGTCTGCAACAAAAGAATTATGTGAAGATGGCAAGCTGAAACTCCTTCATTTGGATACATTTTTGTATCCAAAGAGCAAGTAACAAAAACAAAGTCACAGAGAGAAACAGATGGCCAGTGAGTTATCACTCCTGGTCTGATGACTTATGTGGGCTCAACTTGTTTATTTACTCACATATTTGCCAAAAAGTAACTTTCCTTATGTTAGCAGCAGCGATATTGTATGTTTTGTATATATTATATACACAGTACATACTTCTACCTCCACACAACACAAGGGCATCAGGTATTTACCCTCTAATTATGGGCTCTCCTGCAACCATAAAGGTCACACTTGACCCTGCCCAGGGCCAGGGAGTTGAATGACTGGTGTCTAACACCACAGCTCAAGAAAGGGTTAAAAGAGGATCAGTGTACAGCTACTCTGCTCACTGGCTTGGAGACAGGACAGAAGTGCTCAGGTCCTTGGGGGCAGGGAAGTGAGTCTGTAATTAGTGGCTATACCCTTTACACCATCCAGTCTGTAATTACTGGCTATATCCTTTACACTATTCAGGAACAGCTACCTCTCTCTGTTCACTGCTCCCTGTTGATGCAACCCCCATGCTAACCTTGCATGATGCATGACAAAAGCACTGTCATACGGTTCTGAAGCAACAGGCACCATTTGTGTGTCAGTGAGTCCTGTCAAATGAACCATCCTTGAAAATACAGATTCTTCTTAGATCATCTCACTCCCTCTTTAGGATTGATCTCATTATCTTCACTTCAATTGTTCTCGTTATCTTCTGGGCATAGAAAAATAATGCAGCCTTTCTAAGGACATTAAATCCAATTACGTAAAAACACAGTGTTGGGAAAAGAGTTAAAATATTTTAGCTAACAAATTGACTGCTGAAAATCAGGAAAGGTCAGTGTGCAACCATTTAACCCCCTGAAAATCACCAGAAGGCATTTTCTAGCTGCAATTACAGTAATGCTACAGCCCTCAGCTATGGTTAACCACCAGCCTTTCAATTGTAAAGGCAACTGATAACCACCTTCTCACCCACAAAGAGCAGGGAATGGGCAAAGAGCTCCTGCATTATTTTCCCACTAGCAAAAGTTTGGCTATGTTCTTGTGATACAACTAAAGTAAGTAAAGGATTCAAAGTAGTCAGTGTAATTTTATGTACTGGAAGAATCCTGAAAGTAGAGTAAGACATTTTTCAGTAGATTCTTCAAATTACCAGGATGTAAATGTGATGCAGAATGTGTTTATAGGCACCCTCAGAGAACAGTATGTGCCAATAACAATGGCACAGGATGGTTACATTGATCGGCTGGTTAAGGATCAGATACTCTTCACAGGTATGTTACCATGGGGACGGATAGGAGAGTGTCTTTGAATAAACTACTGAGCTCCAAACAACTCCTGCAGGATGAACTCCAAAGCAGGATGTTCCCTTCTGACCCACCGACATCTGGTGCAAGGCTGGTGCTGTATCTGGTGCAGCATCTGAGCCTTTGTGACAGTGCAGAGAAGTCTACTCCCATCGTTCTGCCCACTTCGTGGTGTGGGAAGTGCTACACAGACAGACTCATGAACACCATCTGCTTCAACTGTGGCATTTGACTCCCTTCCTCCAGCATGTAACATTCTGAGATGGTCTTAGCACACCAATGCAATCCTACATTTTACATGTCTATATGTTGTGAATAAAAAAACTAAGTCAAAATATACTTTTTATCTCCCACAACATTGCTTTTAGTTTTCTAACTGGATTTGCTTGCAGTGTTTCTTAAAATAAAAAAAAATTTAAAAAAAAAAAAGAAGGTCTGGGGGAGCATGAAACTCTTATTTCAATAAAAATTAACAGGCATAAATACATGCAACACTTACATCTGCACAGGAATGTAAAGTCTACAGAGGAAACAGTTTTTTCCCCCATGATACCTTTATTCATTCTACTACAAAGAAAGAACACTACATTTCATACATTTATGCAAATACAACAACAACTTCAATCCAGACCAGGAAAAAAACCTTTTTCCTAAATATCTGAAATCACTAACCATCATTTTCCTATTCACATCTGCATTTTAAAATGAAAAAGAAAAAAATAATTTCCAAGTACTTGGGTTGTCATGTCACTGGGGTTTATTAATCACACACAACTGTATGGTCTGTTAATTATAGAAAAGATATATATTACTTACAGCATTTCTGTAGCTTGGAATGCAAGTAACTGAAATAGATTCCCAGTGCTCTTGGAGATGTGAGAGCTAGTTGACAGAGGCACACAGCATAGCACATTCTCTTTTTAAAAGCTGTTCAGTGATTTGCATCATCTTTCACAGTGAAAAGGATGATATCTTAAAATTTATTTTTCACAGAAGTCCAAATTCCCACAACTGCAACAGTGACCACTTGGCTCTCACTAGGCTTCAGAATCCCAGAGAAAAAAACAAGGAGAAAATCAGCTCCCAGCAGGTTCCAACTGAGAGTCCTAAAGGGAAACACCCTGGCACACTGCTTGCTCTCCAGAGTGTCCCAAGGCACTCACTCAGCACCACGCTGGGAGCAGAGTTATAAAAAGTCTTCACATCTTCTAGTGCCAACCCTACATCTTAACAAGAGATCAAGAACATGTTCCTCATGCATATATTATCTGAGGGCTAGATATCAGCTTTCCCTGAACCGACAAGCACAGATAGAAGGACAAGGTAGCTTTTGACACACACAGACACAAATGATCCCAATCTTTCATTTATCTTTAATGCTAAAGTATCTTTACAATGCCCTTTTAAAAAAGTAATTGAAAGGATTTAAATTTTTTGCTCAACTTCATGATAAAACTGTTTTGTTTGACATGGAGAAGAACAGTATAGGAAAAAAAGGAACGTACTTTTAATGCAGCAGTGACTTAAGGCAGGAAGAAGAATGAAGACAGCTTACTGAACTCATCACCACACAAAAACCTTTCACTGGTCAGAGGAAGCCCCACCAGACCCAGGCTCAAGCTGCAATCAGCTTACATCTGAAAGCTGGTTCTGCCCCACCTCAGCCCCTTCCCAGTGGGCATGTTTGCATGTCTCCAGACCATCCCAGCAGGCCCATCATGGGCACTTTCTGCTCAGGGCTAGAAAGAAGGAGAAAGCAGAATATGAGATACTGCTGCTGATCTGAAATTGTATATGCAAATAAGCAAAAGGGCCAACTCCAGGCAAAGGGATTGTTTCTGATTGTCATAAGACACAGAAGTTGCCAAACTAAGAAAAATACAAAACTGTTACATGAAACGCAAAAGGATGACCCAGTTTGACACCAAGTAGTTGCATGTGGACAGGACTGGCTTGTTTGGGTGATTAAAGTAATGCAGATCAAACCTCAAGTATGTACTTCTGAGCACCTTCCAAGCCCAGGCAGGATAAAACACTAAAGAAAGCAGCTATTCACCTTACTAATCTAATGTCCTGAACACTGGAGATATATTAGTGAACCAACTGAATATGGGAGATCAGGGGTGAAATATAAATAGTGCAATTATTCAGTTCAAAACATTTTAGGAAGTTGTTCAACAACAAAAAAAGTACAAAAAGGTAGCATTTGAAAACATTTAGAGAAACACATTCTTAAATGAGACTTGAAAGCCATCTGAAATAAATACAGCTAAAATCTTCCAGAGGTGGGGATTTATAAATATGATTTATAGTCTGATAGCTAAGCAATGAATGTAGTCTGTCATGAACCTGAAATTGCTTTACATTTTGCTTCATTTGCACAAGAACTGCTTTCAACAGCTTGATTTTTTTAAAATTTTAATTATAAACCCATTAAAATAGAAGAAATTCCCCACCAATCCCCAATACAATCTGGTCCAATATTTAGCCTCCTACATAGGCCATCGGTACCCAGCCAGGGAAGAATAAGGTGGCACTTACACCTTCTCGTAAGAATCTCTGTCTCCCTCCATTTTCAGCTTGAAGGATTTGCTGTGTCTGCTCTGATTCCTCTATTGAGTAGTCTCTGTGAGGCCTCTCTGCCAAAGGCTTGCCCAGTCTTTCCATCAGCCTATGTAAACTTTTTTCACTCATGGCATCATCTGAAGTCCTGCAAGTTCTCTCCCTGGCACAAAGAATCACTTCCTTTTCCTTTTAAATCCATCTCCCTCCAGTTTTATTTCCCCTCAAATTATTTTATCTGATGAAGTAGTTCATCTCCTCATCTCTTACCATCAAGAATGCTTTCATCCCTGACATGTTGTATGTAAATGCAATGAACTATTGCCTTATTTTGATTTATTTTTTAACCAGGAAAATTGAATGCACTCAAAAAATGGTAGTGATATAAACTACTTTTTAGTGTAGGGCTATGAAACTTGTAATGAACTATTATACACATTTTTTATATCATACAACTTCCAGGAAAGTTTAGATTATTTTGATATTGGGAGAAGTGGTTATGTCATTGTGCAAAATATCATTGCTGTTGAAATCATCAAAATACTTCTGTCTCCAATTTTGCAGTGGCTGGCAAATTCTTCAGACTTTAGCCCTGATTTTCTAGGAGTTCACCTACATCATCATTGTAGGATGAGAAATGTCTAGGTCTTCCCCAGTTTCACCATGATTGTGCCTGGAAACTTACGAAGAATCATGATGACAGCAATGACTGCAGATCAACTCAGAAAACGAGTTGACATAACATTTGATTTTTTTTTTCAAAATGTAAACCTGCTGACAGAACCCCCTTGGATGGGCTCTCTCTCTGAATTTTATGACGACAAAATGTAACCAGTGTGACAGAGGCACACAAAAAAAGTGGTAGTCAGCAACTGAGACATGTGAGAAGTACTCTTAAGGCAGCAATCTGGGTAATGAAGAAAAAAATGCACTTTAAAAAGTACTTTAAAAGCTAAGCACCACTTAGTGCCCTCTGCTGCATACAGAGGTAATATGCAAAGCACCACTGAGCAATGACATCATCTGATATTAAACAACACGATATGTTGCATCTATGACAAATATTTATTTCCTTAATTACCCTTGTTTTCTACAAATACTAATAAATTATGCAAGTATGTTCAGTACCAGCTTGGAGCAGATGTTTTTTACATTCTCTCTTCCCATGTAGGATCCTGTGCTCTGACTGCAAGCAAGCTGTCACCTTGTCTCCCACATCTTACAGGGTGGGAAATGCATGCTTGAGTGAGTGAAGATGCTGGGTGGGGGGAGTGTACGGCACCCTCAGCACGAGATTTAATCATGAGATGCTCATGGCAGCTAAACAGTACAGTGGGACGTGGTCTCCACTCCCCCCCTGCCACTCCTACTAAACTCAAGGGAGTGGGAAGTGCCCATCTCTCCCTACTCTCAGCTAAAAGAAACAAACTAAGACAAACAAACATAAGGGAAGGTCAAGCCTCCAATGCAATTTTCTACTTCCAAATAAATGTGCATTAAGAGTCTGTGAAAGGTCCTTCATGCACAATATGAAAGAGGTAAACGCAGACCGGAGCAACTGTGCCCCTGAAGAGGATTAATTGATTGTCAGACAGAACCAAGGAGGTCTTCTAATGTGGAATACAAATATTTAATCTGATTCTGAAATCTTATCTCCTGCCTTTAAAAGATTAACGGAAATTCTTTTGCAGCAGACAATTATTTCTGATCCATTTCATGAACTAAGAATATTTTCCAGAAGCAAAGTATGTGCATTTTAAATAGTTTATTAGCATTCTACTCAAAATCAAATTCAACTAAGTTGATCGTGATTAAAACCTCTTCAAGGAAGTTAGGTCATTAAAAAATGTCTTTTGCATGCATTCACATTGCATTAAACAGGCATGTCACATGTGTGTACAGACATGAAAATGTAAGATGTGAAAACACGTAGTATCTAATTTTGCATGAGACATGAAGCATTCAAGGTCTTCATGCTGTACTTGAACCAAAACTGGCATGAAGATACTAAGGCAGTAAAGTTTTTCTAGAAAATGTTTTTCCAAACTGATAATCCCTGTTCCAGCCCGGTTAAGGGAGATATTCCATAGAAGGAGGAAGAATTAATCCATATATCCTTTTTTCTATCTTACACAGACTGAGTACAGGCAGACAGTTAATATCATTGCTGTGCTTGGTTCTGCCTGAGGAATCTATGTAACTGGCCAAGTTTCAGGCTTCTCCTTCATTTTTCCTTTGAATAAACTGACAAGAAAAGGGAAGTACAGCCAGCTGGCTTCCTTTGTCCAGCTTCCTTCCCCTTGGAGGAAAGCAAGGGAGCCATCCTTCCCATTTCTCTCACTCCTGCCCATAAGCTAAGCCAGCATTGTGCCAGATAGCCCAGTCCTAAACTTTTGATATATTTTTTCCTAGAAGTCCAGGGGCTCCAGTAGGGTCTGTCTGAAGCAAGAAGAGCATGGTAGGCACTACAGTGGAGGAAAGAAAAGACCACTGCCATCACTCCCACCTCCTACAAGTCCCCCTGATGATCCAGAATGAGACAAGATGCTTGGGGCTCTGCTCCATGGTCACAAGCCACTCCATCCTGCTTGTCCTGCAGGCCTGCTGAACGCATGGCATGTCTGCTGGGTGACAGGAGTAGAGCGATGGTGATGCCAAATATCTGTTTAAATCAGGGCTGAGAAGCACCACACATCAGGCAACCCTCAAGAATTTGGCAGGCCTGCTTTAGATCTGTGTTGGCTGGTTGAATTCAGCCTGTTCCTGTTTAAAACGAGCTAACCTGCATTTCATTGCTAAGTAAGGCTTTACTGGGAAGTGGTCAGCACAGTGAAATCAACCCAGCAGCATACAAACCAACACTCCTGCTTTTTTCTCAATAGTCAATTCATAATGGAGCTACCAGGCATCAGCTGAACATTATCTCTACACTATTAACCCCAGGGCTTTTACTTGAGATGCCAAATAATTCAAATAATTTTACATTTGTTATAAGCAAAGAGTATGCATGCAGTTGCAGCACCTCACATGATTCAATTTGAGCCTTTCATCTAGACAGGACCTTGATCCAAGGGCAACTCAAATCAATCCTCAAGTAGAACACTGCATGGGCTTCTGCTTGCTACCTGAGAAGGTAATGTAATGCACCACTTGTACACACGAGTGCCTGCATCTTTCCTGTAGTCAAGGAAACATTTTAATTATGCTTTCATTTTTAAAAAGTCCAAAGGACATCGTTCTTCTAAAGCCTCTTGATAATTTTTTATATTATCTGGAGCAGAAATACCTCTCTTTATCACACAGAAGAGTACAGGATCACAAAGACACGGGCATAATGCCTCCTGAGCCCATGGGAACACCCCCCCACCAGAACCATCCTCTTCAGCAGGGCCTAATGAGTACTTCACAACCATTATTTTTGCACATAATAACCACAGTCACGAAGCAAGTCTCCCCTACAGCAAAAAGAAAGTATTTAATAAGGATCCTTGCATAATTTCAGGTAAAGCATGTTAGTTTCCAGTTCTCCCTGTACCTTCTTATGAAAATACTCAGTTGGTGAGAAGATGTATGAACCCCTGAGGTGATGCAATAATGCCACAAGTGCATTGCCGTGTGGACAAGGACACCCTTCCAAGTACAACAGCCCAGATTCAAGTGTCCCTCACTTGAATCCCCAGGTATTATCCTTCCTATATCTGTGTAGCTAGTATGAAACAAAAGCCCTTGGGAAAAACATAGTATGTGGTCATGTATTTTGTCATGCTCTCAGCTGTAAAATGGCAATGGTAACATATTCTTCTCTGAAGGGCATTGATGTTCAGAGATAGAAAATTGGCACATGCATTCTGGTACAGAGATAGCAAAGTCCATATATATACCACAAGAGAGGTTTTGTCCATCATAACCCACAGGCAGGAGAGCATCAAAACTTTAGGTTGTACCAGAAATTAAATACCTGCCATTTCTTAAGCTGAAAGCAGTTGCCCTCAGAGATTTTAATTTTAGGTTTCTGCATATAAATTTCCAAAGTATCTTAAGAAAAACAGAAAGACTCTTAGTTACATGCACATCCTACACTACATGCATACAATCCTAAATATCTGCTTTCTTACATCAAGGAAAGCCATTATCCCAGAACATACTGCCCTGATGGGCCTCATGTTGCTTCTACCATTTTTGCCCCCAAGAGTGCTTTGTGCCAAGTTTACAAACTTCAAAAGTTATTGTTTCTTCTTCCCTGATCTTAACCCAAAACACTTGTTTTCTGTGCAATATACTCAGTAATATATATGCAAAATACTTGTTGGCACCAGCAACTACTACATGACATTCATCAAAAACCTAAACTAAATGAAAAAGTTTTTCAGATTAGACAGGTTATATTGTTGCCCACAGAAGTCAATCCTGAACTTCAGCACACATGTTCTCATCTCGAGCAACATGAGATGATAGGGAAAGGCTGTGGTTACTTTGTGAGGAAGCAGGAACAAGGGAGAGCTGCATCTCCAGCACTAAAGGCCTGGAGGGTGCTCCTGGGCATCTCCCAGCTGGAACTGACTGCTTTATCAACTGGTGCCCTTCAGCAAAGCACCCGAGGTATACACTGGGTGCTGGGAAGTTCTCCTCAGTCTTGAAATTCCTTAGGCAATCCCAGAACCTTTCTGGCTGCTGCTACTTTAAAGGCTGTGTGGTCAGAGAGAGCACATATTTTCTGACACAACTGAAGTTTCCCAAGGAATGTCAGCCATGGTAAGAAAATTTTCTTTTTCTAGGTCTCTCTTGGTAAAAGCAGAACTTTTCAAGCCAAAGAAAAGATACTCACTTAAGCCAAAGGCAAGTTATGTGCTGCTGCAAACAAAAGCAGTTTTAGAGTTCCTCTCTCTCACCTCCTGTTTCCCCTAAAAAAAGGAAAAGCCCCAAATGCTCATAATACAGCACATTTGGTGGCCTAAATATGGGTGTTACCAGATTCCCCACTGACATAAAGAGGTCAGAATTCGAGAAGCTGAGAGAATTCCTTAAACTTCCACAAGAAAACTTGACCTGGAACGATTAACTTGAGAACAACACCAGAACAATGTCCCAGAAAGCTCATTTCCAAGACAAGTTTCTGCTGGGAAAAGTTTAGTACTTCAGGACTGTTGAGAGTAAATTCTCACATTTACACCTGACACAATGAATTCATTTGGACATGCAATACTCTTAGAACCCATGTGAAAAAAAAACTGCCTTTTGCTACATCATTTCCTAACCTTATAAAAATGCTAGGTGTAACATGCCACAAATACCCAGTACTTTTGGCATCTGCCTACAGTATAAAGGAAAACTTTGTTATGCAGTTGCAAAACCATTAAGCTCTTTTGAGAAACATCCTTGTCTTCCAGGATGCCTCTCACACTGAAACCTAATTACTAAGGACCACTCCTGATCACCTTTACAAGTTTTGATTACTTAAAAATGTTTCCTTCAACTATAGTCAGCATTTTAAACATATTTTTTTCCTCAGTTGTGAGAAGTAAAATAAAATACTGTGTTCTGTCCTTAAATAAAATTGCCTACACAACTACTTTTGATCCATGAGTGCTTGTTCTCCCTCACAATTTTCTCTGCCAACCACCCCCCCTACAAGACACACTTAGATTATTTGATTGGGGTTTTTTTATTAGCCATCTGCTGTGCAGATAAACACATGAAAAAATTACAAATGAAAGAAAGAGAGGCAGATAAATGGGCTTTCACTAACCTTTCGCCAGGGTGGTGAGGCTGAAATGACCTGTGAGTGCTGAGCCAAAGGGAGCTAAAGGCAGCAGATTTGCTCCAGTCAGCTAGTGAGCAAGCAGGGAGAGCTGGTGGCTTGGGAGGAAAGGAGGAGCACACCAGGGCAGATGAGTCATTAGCTACTAAATTAGAGAATAAGCAGCTTGGAATTGCAAATAACTGTATGCAGTCTGGGAAGTGGAGAGGAAGAGACACTTTCTGTCAAACCACCCTGAACTGACGAACATCTGCATTTTTCACTCAGTAGGAGGTCTGCCCCTGCCTCCTCTGCCAGCCTTCCCTGTGTGCCAGCAGGAGGCTTCTCCCCAGCAGCTGCAGACCACGATTTTCATTGGGAACACCAGCTTGGTTAGCAGGAAAGCGCAGAGCTGGCATGTGTGCACACACCTGGGAAGGAGCGCTGGAGAGCCGCAATCGCTCCTGGGCATCCCTCATTCCTGTAAACCTTCTATTGTGGGAGGTGCTCTCTGCACCAGTTACAAGCCTTTTTATGGTCAAGACAGTTGCAATGTTGCCAAAATGCTGAGATTGCTTTGATGGCCTAAGAAGGTCTGCAAAAGCCTGAAGCAAGGGAGACGCGATTAGTCTCCACAATAAAGTTTTCAAATACTCTGGTGAGGAAAAGTCAACAAATAAAAAGCTAACCACAACCTCTGACCTACACCTTCACTACCTAATTTTCTGCTAGAACATACCTCTGCTGACTGTAAAACCTAAAACTTATAATTATGAAGCTGAACACATTTTTATTATGGATGGATGCTTATGGGTAAAGTAACTTTAAAATGACTAGAGACCTTTCACAACCAGAATCTCAGATGTCATTTGAGAGCCAAGAGGATTCAGATTCAAACCCAACAGTTTCAAACCTGATCAAGACTTTGCTGAAGCCAAAACACCATAGATCTTAATTTTCCACACAATACTTATACAGGAGAAGAGATCAGGGGTCTTTCAGTGGGGTCAACGAATTCCTCATTGTACTCAAAACATTTCTGGTCTTATATAATCAAAAAAATCTGTGAGAATAATCAGATACTGTTTATATATTATTATATTTTAATTTAATTCTTATTATATTTTATTTGTAGGTGATACTTACTTTTTACTAAACCTGGCAGGATGTGCTCACAAGATTTCAATGTCATTGCTACAGATTAATCAAGGTCTAACCCTCAGCCCATGTGAAAAAAACACCTCCTCACACCCCCTCTGAGTAAAATTATTAGCCTTAAAGCACTCCATCCTATTTTGACTGCTCTTTTTTTTTCACATTTCCACTCACTAAATAATTCTTAATCCCTGTTTTAGGCGGGCTGTCTCTGCTTTGCTTTCTGTGATCATCAGTTGTTCCACAAGGTATGACAAGGGAATAGGTCATAGCATCATCATGCCTCAGTGCCCTCTCTAGCAGCACCCTCTGCCCTGCATTGTACATGAGTCCTTGCTTAGTGGTTAGCATTCAGCTTTCATGTTAGTGACTAACCTGTACTTCTGAGAGTCTCTGGTGCCTTGCCCAGGTTTAGCAAATAATTACCCCTTTAGTGTTTCTACTTTAGTTGATGCTAAGACTTGAGTTCTTTTCTGCTGCTAGCAGAAATGCAAATACATATTAAAGTAAAATGCATCCTTTCCACTACGATTTCTAGTTTTGCAATCTTCTACCAGTTAGTTCCACATATTTCTGTTTCTTGGGCTCTTTGTAGCTGACATTTCTCTTTAGACACCTACAGCTCTGTACCACAGGAACACCAAATTTATTTCTATACCCCTCTCAGATCACTTTTTGATGACAGAAATGTTACAGATGGTCTGGCACACCTTCAGTCTGCAGAACATTTATTCTGTGAATATTAAGGGAGACTTTGCTTTCCAGTCCAGCCAAACCAACATATTTAAATGAGTAAAGGGAAGGAGATATAAAAGAGAGAAAAAAGGAATACTTCTATAACATAATTGCATACTTATAAATAGCATGCTTTCCATATGTGTCAGATATCAAATAGCTTAATGACAACTGATAACTGGCTGATTTCTGCAATCTGCCATCAGCTGCTATTTTCAAGAGAACATGAGCTATTCCTAATACCGTAGTTCAACTCCACTTAGTTGTGTAGGAAGCTTACATTTTTCAACCAGATGGCAGGTATATACTATTTTAACCAAAATCCTGTTTTAAGAACAGCGGTTGATATAATGACAGTGCTTGACAAGCCAAGAGGCATTAAAGAAAAAAAAAGTATATAACTACATAATACCATTTAATATTGGCCTTTAAAAATATAACATACTTATGAACAGCAACAGATGGGCCAGGCAATCAGGCTGCATGACCTCATTTGCTGGGAAAAACAAGGTGTTTTGTTTAGTTTTTTTAATTAAACTTCAGCTTTTATTTTCAAAATACACTTTGTAAAACTTGGATGTGATTTTTCTTATGTGTGTATCAAGCCAAAAAGCCTCTTCTCCTTGAGTCAAGCAGGGACGAGCTGTTTGGCTGCATTATAGTGTGATTAATCCATGCAACTGCTTTAACACCCAACAGAGGGAAAAAGCCACCTCTAGAAAAGAGGGTTTGATATGATACAAATAACTTGTTGTTAAATATCTCTATCATTAGAGCAAAGTCTACTAATTAGGAAATAAATCGTTCACACTGGCATTTCTACGGTAGCAGAAGACATTATCCTGTCCTTTTTTGCTGGTGTCTCCTAAATAGCAGCAGAAACAGTAGCTGTGAAATCTGCTTTACATCTCACAGAAGCGAAGTCATTCTGCATTTTTCAGAATTGCCGCAGCCTGAACACATTTTTTTTTCCGCACCCCAGTAACAAAGTCAGTGCCGTTCGGGATCTGACCCACTGCAGCTTCATTTTGCTGCCCTTAACATAGGACATGGCTTCCCCCTCTGTACTTACATTATGTCTAGAATCATCTCTTCAAGCACAAATGGAGAATCAAGGGACGAAGTAGAGTCTGGGTGACCAAGCAGGGCACTAGAACACCCCAGGTGATCACTGTGGCTTCTCCTCTCTTCTGTGTCAGAGACTTCCCTTGTCTTCAAAGCTCATTTCAGTGGGGAAGAGCCGATGTCCTACCAGTCAAACACACTGAGCCTGTAGATCCTTTAAAGCCCTACCAAAGCATTTAGCAGTAAATGTCTCTATATTTACTCTTGTCTTTTTTTGGATATATGCCTATGCAAGAAGGAAGCGAACTCTCTTTAAGTTTCACACCCATTTGCACTACATTTTTTTCAGGGTGTTGCTGAAAGAAAAAAAATTCCCAAGCTAGCTCAGCTCCAAATGGCCAACTACACAACCATTTATTTTCCTCTAGTTATCCTGACTGAGTTATTTTCCCACACGTTCCTGATGTGGAGAATGACTTGTCTGAGCAAGCAAGATAATGCTTTAGGCAGCAGATTAGAAAATGCAAATGCACAGGGAGTCCCATAGGCACCTCCTGGGTTGCGTCCTGCCAGTGAGGCTTGGTTTTTTACCCCCAGCTGAAGCTGCAGGAGGTGCCCATCTCTCTGAAGGCTTACACTAGGAATCTCAGGCCCCGAGTGAGGTGCTACAATGTGCCCATGTCTCAGCCCTGTGTCCAAATGTAAATAGCGAGAATTATTTCTGCCAGCAGCAGACACCAAGGCTCGGCCCTGCTGTTAACTGCAGTGATAGCTACCAGGTTGCCAATCCAAGGCAGACTATTCAGCCAGGACAGATGTATCACTTACTGGGGAGAAAGGAGGACAGCACAGGAGCACCACTGTTCCTACTGCATCACTTCTATGTGGCTGTGACAAAAAGGTCAAGGAGAACCAGGGACAGAAGGGGTTGGACCAGTTTTTGCCCCCTAGATGGGCAGGATGGCTTTGCTTGCCCCATACCTACCCCCAGAAGTGGACAAAGTAGGTCCTCATCCCTTGCACACACCTCTTCATGGCAGGGAGGACCATGTAGGAGAAGTGTCCTAGGCTTGTAGTGTCATCACTTACACTGCCTCCTAAACAAAGAGTTTCAGGAATATCATCTACAGAGAGAATGCTGCCACATATTTACCTCTGACCACTCTAAGTGTCATGGGGCAACAAACATCAAAATATCAAGAGTTTCCTGGAACAGGTTTCCCAGCAGGGATGTGCTATCCACATCTCTGGAGACTTTCCAGCCCGACCTGACAGGATCAAGCTTTGAACAACCTTGTCTGATCACACAGCTGGCACTGCTCTGAGCAGGAGCTTCTGGAATCCCCTTCTGTTTGACTGCACTCAAACCAATGTGCTGCTGACCATTGACTCTCCAGTCAGCAAGTCCTCACAAGCTCAGCACCCTCACAAGGATTTTGGAGCAAATTAACTACAAAAGCACAGCAAGGTACCCTCCTCCAGCCAGGAAGGTGTCCAGACAAGGGTTATCCTACTGACTAATAACCCCTGCTGAAGAGCTTCTAACACATACAGGGCGGGGAGTCAAAAAGTGCAGAAATAAACACCGTCTCAGTTTTAAAGAAGGATTTTCTAGATCCTTCTGTAAGCTTTTACTTCTACCACTTTGTCTGTAAGCTTTTACTGCAGAGTTTACTTTTTCCTTTTTTTGCACTGATAGAAAATCTATATGGAACTAGTAAGAATAGAGATTTTTAGTATTTAGAATAACTGAAAATTGGTTGTCACATTAAAATTTTTACTGGAATTGGGAATGAATTTTACACATGGCAACAATGCTGAGAAGGAAAACCCTGACACCTCTTTTCACAGGCTCTTCACTCGAAATTGCAATTACAGTGATCTAAGTATGAAGAAAATTCTGACATTAAAAAACATCTGTAATAAAAGAAGACACTGTTTTCAGTTTGCAGGGAGATCTTGAATCCCAGGTGCGCCTGAACCAGGGAGCACACCCTAACTGCTGGCAGGATGGGTCTGTCAGCTGCACCTCACTGTCCTCTCCTGGTTACTGCCTCAGACAGTGCTCAAGAGCATGGCTGAGACACCCAGGGTCACATCCCCACTGCTCAGCAGTACAGAGTGCCATGACAACTTCTCCCAGGCAGGAGCACGGTTAGGGGCAATGGCAAGGCAGAACAAAACCTGTTCCTGTTGCAAAGACATCCCAAGAGCTTCAGCATCTCACAATGCCAATCAGTCTGGCACCTTTCCATCTGACTCATGCCCACATACCAACACAGCTGGCACACAGCTATGCAGGAAGGGAAGACATGTTTCTCCCCTGAGGGGAGGCTTGATTGATGCTAAAAGGTATTCCAGTCTGGATCTCAGGAGTGGTACCCACCTGCTCTCCCTAACACCAGGGTCTTTTAGCTCATTCCCCATGCACAAACCAACAGCCTCAGCAGTTTGGGCACACCATACTAAGCAGCAGTGGTCCCACGAGGGACAGAAGGGTTTATGGACAGAGTGATGTACTTCAGATAGTCAGAGTGCCCAGATCCCATTTAAAGTTTCACAGCAGGAGAGGAAAGGGAAAAAGAGAAGAAGAAAAAAAACCAAAAAAATACAATAGATGTGTTCACAGAAACCTGAAACACAGAAAGACAGTAGCCCTGTTATCATTGCTGCAGCTGGTGTAAAGACAGCACGTTTTCACTCTGCAGTTACATTTCCAGTTTCTTCTCAGAACTACCTGGAGGGGCTGAATAATTTGCATCTCTCTTTTTCCCATATTATTTGCACATTTCACATATTATTTGCATTTATCGTGAAAGGGTGGAGAATAATAGTGCTTACCGCAAGAAATAAATACATTTAAAAAACAAATCAGTCAGTGCTGCCAGTCAGACAGATGCAAAAGTTGACAAAATACAGCCTTTCATTATTTTTTCATTCCAACCAATGCACAAAATACATGAAATATAAAAGAGTGCCTCACATAGATTTTTTCCAGCTGAATGGAGCTTTGACAGTCAAGAACACTGCATTTTTCACATAATAAAATGTGATTTTTCCATCAATTTTACCAGTAATGAAAATGTAACATACAGCACAATCGCTTGAAAGCCAAGAAGTTGAAGCCAAGGGTGAAGTTGGAAGTTGCAAAACTGGGAGCCTCAAGGGAAGAGAAGAGATGGATAGACAAGAACTGGTTCTCTGCCATATACTGAGTTTTCTACAAATATCCCCCCAAAAGGGCTCCCCCTCCTCCTGTTTCTGGTGCTCAGTAGGAGGGGCAGCCAGAGCAGAACCATCCATCTGTTTCCCATCACAGAAAGGACTGCCCAGGCCAGCTCCTGCCAAAGTTTGTCATTAGTAATAAGCATGAGAGAGAGCATGAGAAAACACAGCACAGCTAAGACAACAAATCTAATACTTTCAATACACTAATCATAACAACAGTGCTCAATTTTGTTCTTTATAGCAATATCACAGGAGTCAGATGGGTCATCCTGGTAGCCTCATTTTATCAGGGAAATTAATGTAACAGGCAACACAAATGTTATTTGCTTATGCCACAGTAGATCCATCAGCACCTATTAGAAGCATCTACAGGAGTGAAATATGGCAAAGAAGGATAATTTGATTAAGCAGGTGCAAAACCTTGCTACCTATTATTACACTTTGTCTCCTTTTAGCTACAGCATAATAGACATGGCATTTAAATCCTTATGCTGCCACTGTAATCCAAGATCTAGTATTTCTTGAAAGCTTGGAGAGGTGACCATCAAACTGCTCATGTTCTCTTGCCACAGAAGTTCAGCACAACCCTTCCCACCTCCCTTAGCCTTGCCCAACCATGCGGAGCAATGCCAACATTTCCACAGTTTCCACAAACTGCCTGTCTTGCATATCATCCTTTAAAGTCTGTTTTATCACTCTTTCATTTCAGATGGTCAGCGGCAAAAAAAAAGCCAAACCAACATCCAAGCAGTCTATAGCAATACCTCCTACAGCTGCTGCCATGGGAATGAACATCTGCAGGGATATTAGGACCTTGTACCACTGGACACTGCACAGAGAAGAAAGCAGAACTGTCAGCTGGACTTTGCAGGCACAACTTTCCCCCCACCTCAGCAATATAATCACACACTCCAATTACAGAGTAAGAGTGGCTGCCAATTACCTATCCAAAGTAATGAAATCTGACTGGGGTCAAAAGGGATCTGATAGTAGGGAACAGAGAGGGGCAGCAAGCTCTAATCCTTTGCTGTCCTCCTAACCTGCCTCAAACCTTAAACCAGATCCCTCAGGAATTTGTTCTTCTCCCCACAGAGAAGGGGACCTTGTGCAGAGTGCTCGTCCAAGTCTCTGAGAGTCACATTTTCCCCATCACTTTGACAAGAGCTGTCCCTGCTCCACTGGCACAATCCTGACATCCTGGAAGAGCACACTGGAGCAGATGGACTTTGGATCTCCAGGAGTGCAACCTGAGATCAGCTTTGCATCACAATGGCTCCCTTGAGCTCCTTGCACCAGAGTAACAGCAACATCACAACAAACACTCACACAGCAGCAACTAAAACTGGTGAGTTTCTTCATAAATACCTCCCCTTCCTCCAGCTCCCTGTACTGGAAGAAGGGGACTGAGACGGGAAATAAAGAAGGAACCTACTTCAGGAAGAATTACCATGTCTCTGCCTAAGGATGACATAGCTCATACTCCCTCAGGACTGTCCCAGGCACATCACTGTCACCCGGCTTGCCTCTCTTTATCTCCCTCCTTTTGTTAGGCTGTTCCCACGCACATCTAAGAATATTCTGATGAGTGAATATGAATAACAGCTCTTTCTTCCTCCTTTCAGGAAACTATTTCCCCATTTGTTTCTCTCCTCTCCCTGCTTCGGTATTTAGCTGCAAATGTTAATGACCCATTTAAGAAGAGGAAAGCATCTTCTAGGAACTACTTGCCCCAGGCTAATCCGTGGGCCGCTCAGAAGTAAATCCTATAATTTATACCCTCTTTGGTCAAAGAGAAACATTCCCAGGACCAAAGAAAAGCACAGGTAGAGAGAGAGATGGAAAGGGAGAGGAGACTGTCATGTTCTCTCTTGCACACTTTGCTATGTTTGTTATTCTAGTGCTTTAAAAAGTAAAGACCACTGGGATATCAGGGCTGAGCCCCAGGCCAAGTCTGCTCTGACTTGTTGCCATGAAATCAATGAAAACCTTTCAAAATGTCTTCTTTCTTCCCCTTTGTGCATTTATGTCTCAGCTTGCTACACTGATGCTAACACAAGCCTCCAGAGGGTCAGACAGACATCAGTGCCACACCCCAAGATGGGACCACAGCTGAGGGCAAGGAGGCTGCACCGTTGCAGGAACCTGGCAGTCCTTACCCCTGACCTGGCTGTCTTCATCACACCTCCTGCCCTTCATTCCTGCTGTCTTGGCTTGACACTGCACACTCACCTGTGGGTTGGTAAAAGTCTGCATGCTGGTTTGACTTATTCAGGTTGCTTGCTGGATCCTGGTGACCATTCCCCTTCCCAGAAACAGGATGCACAACCACGGGATACAAGCAGGAACAAACCACAGAGCACTGCACATCCAAGAGAGCTGCAGAGCAGGACGAGATGGAGAATGAGGACAGACAGCTGCGTGAAAAGCAGCTTTGAAGGAAGAGATATGTTGGAAACAGAAGCTGACCCCTAAAAAATGGAAAAAGAACAAAGAAGGTTGTGGAAGGGCAACCCATCTGCTGTAGACTGAGCAGTTAGGATTGGGAAAGAAACAACCAGCTTACTGCTGATGGACTGATGAATAAGCAGTTCAATTTCTCTCCTAGATCTCCCATCATAAGATGGGAAATGTGTGTTAAAACCTTCAGGAGGTAGAGCTAGTAGAAATATATCTTTCATTTATTCCTTAAAAGTCATGGACCAAGAAGGGTTCTCGTCCCTTTCACCATTTTTCTCACCTCTGAAGCATTTTCCCTGTCTTTCTGTACTGTAAATTTACACTTTAAAATAGCAGAAGATAATGTGTATAGGAAGCCAGCCTGTTGTTTAGACACAGTCAAACCTAAACAATAGAAAGAGGAAAAAAAGCAGAGGGCAAGAGACAGGCAGATGGGGTGAGCTGTGTAGACAGGCATTGCAGCCCGAGTGTTACTGAAACATGCTGAGGCATCATTTGCCCAACTTTTAACTCTCCAGTTTTTACAAGCTTAAAAATGCAAATACAAAATCTGACTGCAAGGCAGAAAGTTGGGAGCTCAAGTTTCAACTCAGAACAATATTCCTAGTGCTGTTGTACTTAAGATTATAAAAGTTATGCATGTATACTGAAAAGGCCGATTTGGCATACCTCTAAACTAAAAAAAATTAAGAAAAACTGGTATCATTTGGAGACATAGAAAAGGAAAAACAGTATAAAACATGCTTTTGATCACATATCACTCGTTTTTAAGTGACTACATATATGTCATTTTCACAGAAGTGTTTGCCAGAAATTCAATAAAGTTCTGAATGTAAAGGAGTACCTCGATACTGTTTAGTTACCCTACATCTGAAAAACAGCTTTAGAGAGATTTTAAATGCATAATGCTTGGTATTATATATACTATGTGCACTACACTTAGCAGAACAGTACCCAAAAACTGTAAAAATATATCCAGGAGTATTCATGTTAGAAAAAAACATACTTCCCTTCCCTTTCACTTGAAATTACTGCAAGGCCCAGTGGAGCAAGCTGCAAGGAGAGGGCAAGCACCCAGCAACACCTTGCTTGAGAATACACCAAGCATGCAGACTCTGCTCTCTGCACCCTTCTCTGCACCCTTCCAGACCCTGCTCTCTGGGCCCTTCTTGGAGCCCATCTGAGATTCCCAAGTCTCAAAGTACATCAGGGCAGCTGAGCTGTGATGAAGTACCCTCATTAATGCTGAACTTCTTTGTTTTGATGAGGTATGAACAATTATGGTTGTGCCCTAAGTGGACTATAAATCACTAAGGCATTTAGCCACTTACCTTAGTACTGTCAAACATACTTTGCAATGGCCAAACACAATCCATATGATAAATTTATGCAGCTGAAGTCTTCAGGCCACCAGTAATGTCTGCATTAAAACCCTCATGACTAAGAAGAGTGGCAGGACAAAAAAAGAAAATAGGGAATAAGTAAATGCGAGTGACCTGAAGTGGCACAGATTTCCCAAAGAATATGACAAGTCAGAATAAAATAATCCAGAGCTGAAAAGGCAGAGGTAATACTTTCAACTTTGCATTTCCGTGATCTCACATTTTGTGTCAACAGAAAGACAGGTGCTTGCAGAATTTGGTGCAAAACATGGGATCTGTGGAGGCTGAGTCACAGATCAGATTTGGAAAGGAATCTGCCTTGGTCCACTGCTGGGGCAGACATGCACCCGTTGATGCTGTTTCAGCTCAGCTCAACTCCCATGGGGTTTGTTGGGGTACTGGTGCCAAAGACCCCACAAAAATAGAGGCCCACAATGCATTGCCAGAGTCTATGACTAAGCAGTCTATAACTCTGCCTTTTCCCAGAGTCATAGACTGCTTTGGGTTGGAAGGGACCTTTAAAGATCCAAACCCCCACCATGCACAGTGACACCTTCAACTGGATCATGTTGCTCAGAGCACCATACAGCCTGACCTTGAATGTTCCCAGAAATGGGACATCTACCTCTCTGGGCAACCTGTTCCAGTGCCGCACCACCCTCATAAAAATTGCCTTGTATCCAGTCTAAATCCATCTTTTAGTTTAAAACTTGTGCTATCAATAAATGCCCTGCTAAAAAATATGTCCCCATCTTTCTTAGGTTAGATATTAGAAAAGGGTTTTTCACCCATAGAGTATTGGAAAGTGGTCGCAGCACCAGGCCTGACAGAGTTCAAGAAACCTTTGAACAATATTCTTGGGCACCTGGTGTGACTCTTGGGGATGGTCCTGTGCAGGGCCAGGAGTTGGACTCAATAATCCTTGTGGATCCCTTCTAACGCAGCTTATTCTGTAATTTTCATAATCCCGTTTTAGGTACTGGAAGGCTGCTCAAACGTTTCCCCAGAGCCTTCTGTTGTCCAGGCTGAACAACCCCAACTCTCTCAGCCTGTCATGGCAGAAGTGCTCTAGCTCTCCGATCATCTTTATGGCTGTCCTCTGCACCCGCTCCAACACGTCCACGGCTTTACCGTGCTGCGGACCCAGGGCTGGATGCAGCACTCCAGGTGGGGGGGGGTCTCACGGGAACGGAGTAGAGGGGTACAACCACCGCGCCTCTTCCCATCTGCCGAGACGATCTCGATCCTTAAAGAGGCCGGATCCGACTGTGGGACCCTCCCCCGGNGGCCGGGGGGCCCCCCCCCCGGCCCCGCCCGCCGAGTCGCGGCGGGGCCGGGGGACAGCGCTGGTGGCGCGGCCGCGCCATCGCCGCGCCTGGAGGGGCCTCTAGCGGCTCCCGCGGGGCATTCCTGAGCCACGCACCTCGTCCATACGGGCAGCGAGTTCACTGGGCACCCCTCCCACCCGCACCCCCCGTGGGCTTCCCTTCCCAGAGTCGGGTGCCGGAGTTGGTGAAAACGCAGCCGCAAAACCAGTCGGTGCTGGCGAGGATGCCGAGCGACCCGCGGCTGCCACCCGCGCTGCTGCATCAGCCCCGCGCCCACCGGACACCAGCTTCGGTGCTTGCCAGGGACTTGCCATGTCCAGTCCCTGACCTCTGGAAGAGGCACCCCGACAATTGGAAGGCCAGCATGCTTGGGGTGAGCAAGCTCCAGACAGCACAGAAAACTTTAATCTTATTTTTCTTCCAGTTTCCTGCAATAGAAACCTGGATTTGCAGCATGATCTGTGTCAATTCATACAGTATGTCAACATTCACCCATCAGTTAGGAAAAAGGGGATAACAGCAAGGCTGAAGGTTCAGATGACTTCAGAGCTGCATTTGGTGCATCACAGATAAACACCCCACTCGCCCTGCCAGTGTTCCCCATGGGGATGCAATTAGATAGGCAGCAGTCAATTGCTCATGGAAACATTTGCTGTGACAGAATTTCCTACTAACACCAAGTTTAGCACAATCACATTAGAGTCACTTTTTAAACCCCATTTAGAAGTAGAATACCAAAGGGAATGCAAGCCCAGGCCCCACTGCATTCCACTCACTTCCAAGCCCTGTATTTATGTGTAATGACACTAAATAAGACTGTTCAGTTGGGAAGGGACCTTGGGAAGTCTGCAGGTTCCTCCTCAAAGTAGGGCCAACTCTGACTTCATGTGATGTTGCACAGAGCTTGGTTTACCTGGGCCCTGAAAACCTCTGAGAACAAAGCTCCTAGAATCTCTTTAGGCAAGTTGTCAATGCACAATTTTTCTCATGGAGATTTTCTTACCTTAATATTTTCTCAGAAAATCCCACTCCAGTTTGCAATCTTTGTCCCTTGGAGCTGGCTACATCTTTTCATCAACTTCCCCAGATAGGGGCAGGCTGCAGTAAGGTCCACTCCAAAGCCATCTCCCTGTCCCCCAGTCTCTTTTTCCAGAGCACATGCCTCATGCCCCTGGTCATCACAAACCCAGCCATTTGGCTGTTTCACACTCTGTGCCACTCGTATTTTATAGAAAGTAACAAAAATGCCTAAAATACCTCAGGTATTTGGAATTTGGAAGCCACAGGTACAAATTTCGATAGTTCTCCAAGAAAAGGCAACAAACCAACCAGCTATGCATTTATTTAAAGGAAAGGTAGACAGCAGAGACCATCTATGTTTAAAAAAAATAAAAGCAACCCTCCTTCAAGGCAGCAGAGGGAACCTACTTACCATTTTTCACTTGGCTCTCTGTGAAATACACATGAACATACTTAGCTCCTTGAAAACTTAATACCTTCAAGAGGAGTCATGCTCCAAAATGCTAGCATGCTTTGTACCAAAAGAGTCTTCCGATTCACATACCAACAGGAGTATAATGATCATTTGTTGCAGGTAAATTATTTGCAGGAAGACAGATGTCATATTAGAAAATAACACGCTACAGTCCCAGAGACTGTGCTCAGTGCCCAGCACTTGGGGAGCACTACAAGGATGATTAGGACCTTCATATATGTTGATGGGAAGAGCAATAATTAAATGTCATGAGCTCTAAATATAACTCCCAGGTGAAGGAAGCACAGGAGGGGTATCTGGCCAGCCTGGGAGATCACTCTCGCAGCAGCCCTCCTCCTCTGCTACATCCACAAGCCATATCCTTGGGCAGAGCTGCTAGGAAGTGCCAGTCAGAGCAAGTACTGAACCTAGCTCATGGACATGGTCAGGTACCCTGGCAAGTCACTGCTGTATAAGTAGAAAATCCAGCCTCTATGCAAAATGACATTTGCACACACATTTGAGTTGACACTGTCAAGAGCTGCCACCCAAATGCTGGCACAAACACAGCACCCCAGCTCAGGGACACCAAATAAAACAGATTCAACTGCCTTTTTGAAATCTGGGAAGCTGACAGCAAAACCATGCAGCCAGACTGGTTAGCTGGCTAATCCACTCCTTTGCATCAGAATCAGGATTTCCAGCCTCCTCCCCAAGTGAGCTGGAAAGATGAGCTGTCACCATGACAGAGTTGCATGGAGATATGATGAAATCACCAGCAAGGCTCCCATTGACCTCAGGTAAACTCTAGCACACACCATGACAGGCTTCAGAGAAACTCAACAAAGACAAAAATGAATACCACTTCTCATTTAGATGAGAAAAAAAAAGTTGTTTCTTGTTCTTTTCCCATACATTTCTGGGGACATCACTTGGAAGCTTATCTCCAACTAATGTTTAATCACTTTTTTTTCCTATTGTATATATTTCAAAGGTAAAATCATCACACTTATTCAGATCAAGGAGGTATCAGAACAGTCAGTGAGCTGTGCAGACTCTTTGAGAACTGCAGTTGATCTGGAAGACGTCTTTATTGTTTCAGCTGCAATCAGTCGTTATTTTTCAAACTAACCAATACAGGAAAAAAAAATCTCCATTACTACTCAGCATGCCAAAGCATACTTGAACTGCTTCAACACGCTATGCTGGAATTAAAACAAAGATTTATTTCAGGTTTGTTTTAATTCATTACTAATGTGTCGACTGTTTTAGGATCCTTTGCCAAGAGCAGCTACCCCATTGCTGAGAGCGAATGAAGTTAAGATCAAAAGCAGTTGTGGACCAGACCAATTTCAGGAATCAGGTGGAACTGCAGGGCTGAGCAGTGCAGTGCACGGTGCCTGGCAAAGGTGTGATGTTTAAAGCATGGACCAAAAGTGAATTAAAGTTTAGGGTGGTTGCTTACTGTACAAGATCAACTTCCCCAGGTTAGCTACTTTCTGCTTGGCTGCCCAGGAGGGTGTATAGAGATCGACAGCTGCATCTATTGGCAGAAGGTAATTTTTAAACTGCTGTTAAGCAGTACCTCTCTGTTTCTGAGAGGCTTACAGGAGAAGTCAGGTAAGCATCAAGTACAAACAGGGAGTGCATGATATGGATATGAATGTTGTGTCCTGGATCTGCAAGGGTGAGCTGCAGTGCTGGGGAGTAGCAGGGGGCTCTTCTCTCTCTGACTCCGGAGGTCTCTACAGCCTAACATCACACAGGCTGGACAGCAGATACAGCTTGCTGACCCCCTGTCACCCCTGCAGCTCTGCTCTTCTTGGAGTGCTTTGGGAAGAGGCTGTGAGGCACTGATGCCCTGCCAGCCTTGAAGGGAACAGCCAAGAGGTAATGAATTCAGTGTCAAGGGCAGCAGCAGGGCTGGAGCAAACAAAGATGAATCGCACCCTGTGTGCAAGAGGCTACCAAAATGCTTTGAGAATAACCCAGTGCACCATGACAGGGAGACAATCTGAACATCAACATGACAGATCAGTGGAGAGACTTCCACCTGCACAAGCATGTTCACAGCATGAGAGGTGTCACAGCACCCAGCCAGAGCTGGTGCCTGGCTACAAAGGGCTGGCAACCAGGGTGCTAATTCATAATGCATCTGTAAACACTTTTATTTCTCTGGAGCTACATCAAGGTCTGGAAGCAGAAAAAACAGTTACTCCAAACCAAAACTTGGCACAGTGCCTCTGCTTGTGATTATTTAAGAGCCAGCACATTCCCAGAACAGTTAATAGCTCTGTGCTCTGCTTAGAAAGGAGGACTCCCCAGAAACAAAAGTGGAATAAAGAGAGAGGCAGCAGTACCACCAAAACACTGAAGTTACAAACAGGCTTGGAAACAGGTCGGGCATCAATGACACACAGCTTCTGCAAGGACCACCAAAGCACAGACTTGGAGGGTATCATAGGCACAGCTCAAAAGGCAGCTATTTCTTTCTGCTCATCAGCTGTGAGGCTTCAGATGGAGACTTCACCCAGTCTGGGAAATAACCCTTTCAAACAAAAGGCAGGCACATTTGGCACAGAGTCTGAGAACTAAGCAACAAGAGACAAAAAACATTTGGAATAATGATCTGTAGGGAAAAACTCAAATGCTTAAGAGGTTACACAGGCGGCAAATACATCCTGAGAATACAGAGACCTGAAGCCAGATAACCGTTTAAAAGGATGGTCAGCAATTGTTCTACTGCACAAAGAAGAACAAAACCTTACTATATACCTAATTAATTTTGGGGCTATAATGAAAAAATTTTTTGTCAACGTGGAGAGTAAAGGCCTAACATAGGATTTGTTTGACAGGTTGTAAAGTCACCCTTATCAGAGGTTTTGATGATAAACATCTAGCCTTCTTGGGGGCAAGGAGATGGATTAGAGGATATCTTTAAGTCACTTCTGGCCCTGATTTTCTATGAGTATTCCAGTTCCACTGGTATGCCCTTTTTGTCAGTAGGCTTTGATTATTAACCTTAAAAAAATCCTTGTCCTTCATTAATTTCTCATTTTCTTCCTTCTTATTTTATTGAGTCAACAGATCATACGCCTCTGTATCAAACCACAGGGAACAAAACTTCTTGTGTTCATACAAATAATGGATATGATGGACACAGAAAACACCAGCCCTGCCAGCCTTAAAACAAAATACATCTATTTACTCCATGGCAGCATACCCCTGAGTCTTGCACAATACTCCCAGACACTAGCTTATTAAAAATAAATAGAGAATTTTGCTGAACAGCAGAAAGTCAGAGATGAGGGGCAGCAGGGGATAATAGAAAGATTTAAAGCAAACATGTAATAGTCAGATCTGTTTCCTGTTTCCAGAGGTAAAGGAATGTCTGTTTCCCAAACTGGCTATTTAAAGAAAATCCTGACAACAGAGGGTTTGGGGTTGGGTCTTTTTCATAATAATGCCAAATAAAATAAATTAACAGGGCCCGTGTTCCTGAGCTCATTCTTTGGAGAGGCGTGGCCTCTCATTTGCAAGCCACACAGATCACCACACTTCCAGGTGCCCCGGTGGCTTAGCATCCAGTGATGGAGGATGAAGAGGAGGCTGGGGCACTGGAAGGCCCAGCAAGCACCCACAGCCTCTGCAAGAGGGCTCTGCCATCAGGCTCTTCTTTCAGTTCATGCCATGAGTACTGAAGTCAACCCAGACTGACTAGCAGGAACATAGGAACAGCAAAGTGCCCTAGAGGCAGCTAAAAATTTCAGCTGCCACAATTATTTGATGAAATACCCAAAGAATTCTTTTCTCCAAACATGAAGCTAGATTCTTTTCATTCGAGCTGTTTTTGCAGTCAGTCAAGGAGGGGAAAATAAAATTAAGAAAAAAGAAATCCTAGGTTGTTCACTTGTGGAGTATTTCTGTCATACTGTCATTTTAGTGGCTTTCATCTCTGCTCCAATGCAGTTCAAACAGCTAAAAAAATGGGGGAAAAGTGTGCTGAAAGTTACAGCCCTGCTGGAAACTGCAGGAGAGCTCTGACCTCACTATAAAAAAGGTTTCACATCGGAAGTGCACCTGTGTTGTACACTGTGCATTTTGAAAATCTGAAGGTTTCATAGACTTCAGATAGATAAAATAGCTTTTTTCCCTTCATTTATTTAAGAAATAGAAAAGTTAAATTTGCAGATTTTCAACACTTAAGAAGCAAAAATCTGTCCAGGTTTAGGCTTGAAGAAAAGAAGCTGTGCAGCCATTTGTGCTGTTTTGCATCAGGATTTCATAGTGATTTGTGAAGGAAAACCAAACTGGTTTGCAGAGGGGTCAGCTGGGCCCAGGACTTTCACACAAGACACCATGAAGGTAGAGGGAAGCTGATGCTACTTGGGGACAGAGCCAGGTGGCGTGACATCCACCACTCTGCTCAGCTCACAGGTGCACAGGCTTGCAGCTAGGGACTCTTCCAGGGTAGTAGAGGTAAAAAATACACAGCGAGGTATTTCTAGGGATGGAAGCAAGACAGCCTATGTCCAGTGTTCTACTGCCTGCTCTCCAGGGGCCCTCTTTATTCTTCCATAGATAAAACTACACAGGGCTCAAAGCCGCACTCTGCTGGTTTTCATCTTAATCAATGAGCAAAAACACTAGGACTCTGAAATAGTCCTGATGCACAAGTAGAGAGCAGAACTGGAGAAGTTCCACCAGTCTTCACAACACAGGAGTTTCCTGATGCTCCTCTTATTCCTGACTCCACAGGAACACACAGTCTTGCCCGTCTGCCAGTTAGGCAAAGCATGTTTAAGCTGGCACAATTTTAGGGGAGAGAAAGGGAGTGGGACAGGACTCCCACTTACTACCCTTCAACTCCCTTGCATCACTCCTGTGATTAAGAGAACTGGAAAGATTTCTTATGGGGAAACATGAGGGATGCCCAAACCCAGACAGGGGAACACATGGCAAAGACAGATGGGTAGAAGAGAGGGGATAATGCTTTCTCTAGCTATCACTTCACATTATGCAGGGCTACACACAGTTCTGGTTTTGCAGTGCTTGTTCTGGATGGAGGCAATATTTTCTAAAAAGTGTTGCTTCAGATTTTTGCAGCATTGAAATTAAGCATTATTTTGTTATTGGTATGATCTCAGCTGTGAAATATTTGGGGCATTTGAGTCAATGTGCAGGCAAATGTCACAAGGATCGAAAAAACAGATTTCCTGCCATTTTTCACATTGAAACAGATGCCCAATGGAAACTGGCCTTCTCACCCCAGCTGCCAAAACCCAAATTGCCTATTGCAAAAGCCTGATCCATTTTTCCTGGACCATTTTTCCACCTGTTTCCTGGTAGGTAATGACACCCAAGAGCGGGAAACAGCAGTGTTTAAGGGTCATGGTCATAGCACTACCCACGTGGATCTGTGCAAAGTCCGTACTCCAGATCCATTCCCATGGCAGACACTTTTACCCCATCACACTCCCAGTTTGGATTTCTGCAGACCCAAAAGGTCCATCCTCACCACAAGCAATCTGCCAGGGTTGACCCTCCTGCTGCTGCCACCAAGGAGAGCTTGCATGGAAATCAGCAAAATGACCCTTTGGCAACATCAGCTTGCTGAGCCTGCTCAGAGGTGACCCCTCCATGTGATGGTCTACAGAGAGGCTGCCCTGGACAGCCCTAAACATAGAAACTCCTGGGTTAACTCATGAAACATCCTCAACAGCTCAATACTTTTTTCTGCTCTGGAATTTCAGAGTAGGCCAGACACAACCAAGCTAAGGACACACAGGAAGGTTTACAAAAGATTTTCACAGTGGCATTTGATTTTCTTCATGCAAGTTACGAGACCTACTTGCAGCCAGCAGCTATCATAGAGCTTGCCAGAGTTGTCATGATGGGATCACGCAGAAGCTGCAGACTATTGCATCCACTTCACAGAGACTACGGTATTTGCCATGATGCCATAGAACTCTCAGTGTGCAACCACAGCAGCATTCCCAGGATCTCAGGACTTGAAAAGGCGTAGAGCTTGGGGTGTGTTCACTCAGCTCCAAGCCATTAAAAATGCTAAAAGGCAAATTCTTACCCCCTCACTCACTCTCTCTGTAGAGGAATACCAAGATGGCCACATCAAGCCCCCAACAGCATCACCAAAGCCATGTGAGACATTTCCTACCAGAGAAGGACCACAGCTGCCTCCTGAATGACTGACCCTCAGAAACAGAGCAGAGATTGAAACAAGCCTGCAGAATCATGACCAAAAGTCAGGATTAATACAGCACAAGTAGCAGTAAGGTATTCAGTAATATGAAGCACCAAACCTCCAAGACCTGCAGTCATTCGGAAAGTCTGGAAAAAGGCAAAATAAGCTCAGATTTCAAAAGCAGCAAAGCAAGTGCAAGCTTGACAGCAAGCATTCTGTAGTTCCTGACCTTTGGAAAATATTGGAAAAGGCATTAAGCAGAGGGGAAAAATTAAAAATTAGTACATGCCTAGACTGCCTCTACCCTACTGTTTTACAACTTCCCCAACATACCTCTCCCATGAGGTGGAGGTGGCTGGCAGGAACAAGAAAGGAGGGCTCTTGAGGTCAGCAGTAATAACCCAAGTGACATGACTAATGAGAACAGAAATCAGTAAGCCTTGCTTACATGCTCCCCTTCATCATTGCTAAGGCCAGTGGGAAGCATTTGCCAAGAATAATCTGGTCTAGATCACAGCAAGGCATGGAGCTGCCTACCAGCTGGGGAGTGCAGCAATTGAAGCTTTCAGTTCCATTTCCCACTCATGCCACCAGACTCGCTTCACTGGGAGAAACGTATGCAGAGGAACCAGAAAAGATGTTTTCTTTTCAATGTCAAAATCATGGACCAGAGCGAGTTTCTCCAGTTCTTGGTGTGTAAATTGTCTCCCACATAACACAAATAAGGACATCAGGTATTAAACTGAGGGCTTGCTGAATGGGAAATTTTAAGTGTGGGATGGTGCAGGGTTTTCCTCCCTCATCATGTACAAATAGTGGCCTGGATCCTGCATATTTCTGGCTTTTTGCACTGTGATTTAATGCTACAGAGACTTCAGTTGGAATTAGTAAGACAACTTGCACACCAAGAAAATATTTAGGCAGCATTTAAAAACAAGTTCTGGGTTTGGGGTTTAGGCATAACTGTAAAAAAAGAATCACAATGTGTAGGCTAGGTGCTTGAAAAAGTTACTGCGAGTTCTGACACCATTCCTGCAAAAACTTGGTGGTCATCATGAACTGCTTGGTGCACAAATAGTTCTCAAAACCTAGGTATCTGCAGACCACATCCAGAATGTAGATCTAAGTTACTCAGGCCATTCAGATAAAAAAGCAGTTGCTTATGGCATAAAACTAAATACAGGATCACTACCCTCTTGTTCTTTTACAGCTAAAAAAATTTCATCATATGTATTTAAACTTTTAATTGCTGTTGAGATACCATTTACATTTAATAATTTCCATTTCACATAAAAGCTGTGGTGGTCAATGGAAGAGACAACAGCCTATGGAACAGAAGGAGGGAAGATGGTGGCTTACACACACAGAAAAGGTATCATTAGCATTGTCTCCACAAAACAGGAGAAACAGCAGTGAAACAGGAAAAGGAAAAAAGCAGAAGGGGAAAAGCAAATAATATGTCAGGTAGGTCACTTTACACAGGACAATGGCTGGGCTGAAACTAGCTCACAGACATCTGGAATGCTCCAATTGTGAGACTTTTTTCAGATCGCTTCAAAAAATTTATATTTCACCTGATTAAAAGAGAAATCTGTGCTCTCCATTCTATCTGGAGGTCCTAACTTTGTTACTGGAAGATACTGCTATTGGCAGAAACTGATAAGAGCTATGAAATCAAATATTTATTTGCTTGTAAATTCAGGGGCACTAAGAACCACTTACACCTAAATATTCATTTTACCTTGTGCTTATATTTGTGTCTGTGCAAAACTTTTGGACTGCTATTATGTCCCCAAAATTTTCATGGAGTAACATGTGAGGATTAACTGCAGTCAGGTTTTTCCTTGAAAACATTATAAAAATCACATGAATTTGAAGATCAGCTCCAACATCCCTTAAAATGACCTCACTGATTGCCAGTCACTTTCAGGTGGAGCAGCCTTAGAGTCAGGAGACTGAGGAACAACTAATGACAACAGGTCTTGCATTTTGAAACTGTCTCCTCCTACGCGTGGTTTCTACAGTGAGATCAGGACACACCAGATACTCTTTAAATCCAAGGTGTAAGCCTTTGCCTATAGGCTTGGTAGAATTAGTGTAATGCTACAGCACAATACAATTCTTTGTACAATTGCTCCATATCACACCTTTTTCTAAACTACTGGTTTATTTGCAGGGTTTAAACATTTTTCTTTTAAACTGGAAGATTTAAAATAGGTTTAGGTATTGTAGATATATTAGCTATTACATGTCTATCTATCTATCTGTTCTCAGAAAGTCAGGACACTTCTGGACAGCACACACACTGCTGTCAGCCCTCCCAGGCTGGTTTAGCCTACCTCCAAATTTCGAAGTCTACTCCACAGCAGATTTCCCCTGGGATAAATTTGATCCTGTAGAAAGCAGTAACAACATGCTATCCGTACTCACAGAGTGTGCCTTAGGACCCCAGATCTGAAAAGCCACTTATCAGTGATTTGCTAGGGAAAGAGAAATGGATATTCCCACACCCCGTGACCTTGCTTCCCATACCACTCAGGGGAACAGGGGCACCAATATGCCTTGACCCAGCCCCACAGAGCAACTGCTCAGGGCTGACGGGTGTGGATTTCACCACATACCTATGACAACAGTTTACATGGATTAGTTGGTTTGACTCACTTCTCTTTTGAAACATGGATACAGCTTGGAATTACCTAGGAAGTGGCACTGCCTTTGTATCCAGGCTCCCTGGTCAGAAGAGAAAAAGGTTGCTTTATTCAGGTTTGAAGCATGGTTTTCCCCCAGAAGTTTTCATTCCCTTCTTCCCCTCAGCTTTTGAAGTGGCCAGCTGGCTAATGCTAGTTGTATTTGCCACGCTGTAGGTCACAGCCCAACTGGGCAGGCTGGCAGCACTGCCCAGATAGATACGGGAAGTCCAGGTTTCCCAAACATGGCTGTTCCCACTGCATAGTCAGACAAATTGAGTACAAGTAGTAGGCCAAATAATTAAATAGCAAGCTCATATTTGGTGCTTTTCATCCGTACACTCCAAACACATAAAAGGAGAAATAGTGTATTATTACTATTATTGCTATTTGCTGTGTGGGGAAACTGAGGCATGGAGAGATGAATTTCCCTACTAGGTTCACCTAGTGGGTTGAAACAAAGCTTGGGAGGGGACCTGTTAGCACAAGTTTGAACCTAAATAGCAAAGAAAATGAAGTTATTATCTGCATTCCATCAACTGCTGTACCATATGGTTAGATGTGGGCATGAGTCCAAGCAAAGCACCCAAATGACTCCTTCAGCTCTAATGCAACAAACAAAACCCAAAACTTACATCCACATATTAATCAGTGTAATCCCTTAAGCTTTGCCTGCATTTCTGCTGACACTATGTTATGAGGATCTATGCTGAAAATTTAATGAAGGATGAACCCAGAAGATGAGCACTGTCTCTAACACTACATATACCTGATCCCACCTTCCCAAAGCTCTCAGCTTCCAAGAGGGTTTTTTTTCCCTTTGACTACAGGCTCTTTCCATTCCTGTTAAGATGGTACTTTAAAGTATACTTTAACAAAGGCATTTGCTAAGAGCATCTTGGTTACTGATTACATCTCCAGCACGTGTCAGGAAGATACTGCACACACTAATTGCTCTTTATCTGAATCAGAGATTCTGAGATTTAATAATTCGGAGTCTGAGACACAAGAATGAGCAAGTCTTCTGTTATTAAATATTGTACAGTTTACCAAATAGAAGAAAAAGGAAATGAAAACCAGATATAAACGGTCTTTGTTTCCTTTGAAAACTGCTTTGTTCTGCTGCCCCACTGCTTGAAGTAGATGAACTCATGCACACCAAGAAATGAGGAAAATAACCAAGGGATGAAGGACAGCAGAGGGAAGCCTTTGCATGGGTGCCCTGTGCAGATGGGCAGGATATGCAGAGATTTTTTGTATGTTTAAAATTACGTACTTGGGCTTCTGCTCTCAAATCTTGAATCAAGCAATCCTGGATTGCAAGTTCTGCCCTTGAAGGCCTGCCAGAGGGCCTCCAAGGAGAAGCAGGGAGAAGACAAAAGGACATACCATGATTACTTCACTGACTCTGAAATCAGACAAGCATGCCCAAACCAGAGTGAATGCAGCAACATTACTTCATGTCTCACATCCAGGGGCTTCTTCGCCTCTGTATTTTAATGGTTTGGGCATTTAACCCAAGAAACAAGTGGTCACAATGTTCACTGTGTACCCAGGAGCAGAAAAAGCAGGTACAAAAGGCTGTTTCTCTGTGAAAGCTTACTTTTTATGCCCTCCATAAATTTGCAGACACCCTGCAAGTAATTTCTGAAGTGGTTGGGTTATTTTTTCTTTTTCTTACAAAGGTCAGCATAAGAATTTAGCCTCACTGACAGACAATGTCACACTAGGGATAAGTTCACCAGAGCTGTTAAAATCATTTCAGTACCAGGTTTGGATGCTGTTTACTTCCTAGGCTAGACTAAAATGTGGAAGCACCCTTATCTAGAAAGGTGCCCACCTGCCTTAGACCAGAAGGGCAAGACAAGAAGAATGAGGGGGAACAACAAAATCAGAGCAGTTGTGTCGAGGCTGGGCATGCACAGGGGGCTGGACATGCTACAGAAATGGCATCTCCACACAAAGGTATGAAGGTATCCAGTAGAGGCAACCACCGGGGGTATTTCAATATAGCAAAAGTAAGGCCCAGCCACCCCAGAAAGACACTACAGACACACACAAGTAAGCCCTTCCTCATCAGTTTGATGGGCAAGGGTAATGCGGGGAACAATACCTGGCAGAGAGGAGGAAAATGAGGTAGAGCCTGGAGCAGCTGAAAGAGTTGTGCCAAGGGGCAGCGACAGCAAGTATCCAGTGCAGGTGAGCCAATGGTTGCACAGACTAAAGAGCTGGGGGAAACAGGGACGTGGTATATGTACACGTGTGTGAGTGCCTGCCTGCGCCAGGTGAGCCGGCAGGAAGGAGGTCTCAGTGATGGTGGCAAGAGGTAATTATAGCCTGCAAAGGTTGGAGCTCATAAAAACAGAATTAGATTTCCTCGAAAGTTTGTAGCTGCAGATTTGCACGTAGTCTGGACGCAAGGGATGAGCAAGAGACTGAACAACTACTCACTGTGTGTCCAAATGGGATAGGGCAGGCAAAAACTGTGAAGGGTTTAAGGAAAGGTGTTTCAGAGGGAAGGTGAGGAGATGGTTCATACCACCGGTAGGGTACTGAGAGGAATGTCAAGAAAAAAGCAATGAAAGTCTAAGTGGGAAGCAATGAACAAGGGAGAGCAGGTGAGCAATATGGAAAGGGTAGCCAAGACCATGGAGCAGGCTGGTATACAGCAGGCAAGGGACTGGACTGGTGAGAGACAACAGGAATCTGCAGGACCGCCCAGAAAATGAGCAGGGAGAGCTGAACAAAGGAGGTGCCAGCAGGACAGCCAGAGAGGTCAGCAAGGATCGGGGGAAGGAAAGGAGGAGAGTTGAAAGCAAAGTGGTCAAACACAGATGGCAAAAGGGCACAGTGACCTGACCAAGAAAGGGTGTTGAGACAGAAAAGATGTGAAGATAAATCAAAGTCCACGGAGAAAAGTTTCCTCATGTGGAGGCAGAAAGACTATAGGGAAGACAGAGGAAAAACCCCAGAACTTTTATATATCATTAATGTCAGAACCCCAAACAGACATAGCCACAGGCACAAATCAGGAGTTAATACAGGTATTTTACCTTCTGCCTGAGCCTGAAATACTTCAAACCAAACATACACATTTTACAGGGTACAATTAAACTCTGCTCTCCTTCCCAACCCTCTGCAGAGGAAAACCAAAGCCTGCCAAGATCCCTTTTACTTCATAATTTCCTTTCTTATTGTACCACGAAGCTAAACCAGCACAGTAACAAGATTCAGAGAGATCCATGTTCATTTCCCTTTGCTGTGTAGGGCGCAGTCCAGCCAGAACAATGATGACAATTATTTCCTACAATTATTACCATACTACACACCCTTTCCTCTGGGTTATGAGAAGCAGCACCCCTTCCTCAACAACACCTATAGCAAGTTTCCTTCCTCACCAAAGACCTGCCAATGTTTTCATCTTTATGGATTTCTCACTCTGCCACATCCCCCTGCATAAAGAAATAGGGTTTCATTTTCTGCCAGATACAACTCAGCCCTCAATTTCATCGGAAGGAAAAAATTCACTTGGCACTTGCTAAAATAATTTTTAAAACAATTTAAAAAATCTCATTTACACAATTATTGTCCCATTCAGAAGCAAAATTTGGTTCTTTAAAACATCACTAATTTCTGGCACAAGGCCCCATCTGGCCCATCACAAGTAACACAAGACTGTCTGTTTTTCTGCACAACAAAGGGATCTGTTCTGCACACTGCCTGCAAAGATGGCTTTGGTTTATCTTCCTCATCACTTCTGGATGCTAAAACACCAATCCCTTTATGACACTACCAGTTATTTTTAAAGGGGTGGTCGTTTTACCCCTACAAACTTCCATCACTCCAAATGCACTAACTTAGAAGGGATTTCCCAATCTTTTGGTGCAATTTTGAACTGGCTTAGCTGCAGATCCTCCAGATGTTTACAAACAGTGAGCCAGACAGCACCAGCCATTTTCAAAAGCTCCCCATCAACGTCCCTGCCAAATTCACTCCAAGGGAATGCCATAAAAGTAGAAGGACATAGAACAAGGTCTTCAGCTTTACTTTCATTTTGTAGATGAAGAAGATTGGAACAGAGCACAGTTTGTTTTCCTGAGGCCTGAAGACTTGGTCACAGCTCACAAGGAAAAATATGGTCTGTGGGAGGTCCTAAAACAAAATACTTCAAATTAAGTAGATTCACTTTGCAGGTCACATTTAAATTCCATGCACCTTGTCACCTCTCTGTATGGGAAAATAAATAGTTTTATAGGAGGAAAATGCTTTATCTCAATTTGACCGAAACACTCCGTGCATCAATAGGGGTGACTTGAGGAGAGTTATGCAGAAGTTTGCACAAAGGGGCAAGAAACCTCTTCAAATAACCTGCAAAATGAATGTTTTGGAACCAAAAATCTCTTTTTTCACTATAAAGATAGTCTGATAGCTAGAAGACACAGGCACATCTTTGCCAGGCACTTCCCATCCACAGGCCCAAACACATCCCACCTTGGATCTGGTTTCAGCTTCCTGACCCACCTCCTCTTCCTCCTTTCCTGGTAACACTCTTTTATTTATAACTGAGATAAAATAGCTAAACGGCCACTAGCAGGCTAATGAGCACAACACACCTACGTGCCTAATTTCAGAAGATTACATCAAGCATTCCTTGTCCAGCTGAAACTGCTCACAGGACTGTGGGCTCAGCACTTGAACAAAATATGTGTATTTTGGAGGAGAGAAAAAGCAGGAGGAGTAAGGTCCTGTATCACCTTTAAATGAGGTCATGGGAGAAAAATACAGCTATTTCTTAGCCTTCTTTACCTGTCAAATGGGTCTAAAACACAGCCCAGCTTGACAGCAGCACTTAACCACCCTGCATTCTTCACCAAGATAATTACACTCGTAATAGCTGCCCCTCTGTTCTGCACTGCGTCAAAGGGGTTTACCATTTGTAACGTAAACCCAAGAAATGGCTTGGAGCAAAATGAGTTAGCCTTTGCTAGTCATCCAGCAAGACACACAGACCTTCGCTTCCACAAGGCAACTAATAAGCTCTACAAAGCCATTACAGAATCACAGAATCAATTAGGTTGGAAAAGACCTCCAAGATCAAGTCCAACCTACAAGAGAAGCAAGAGAAAGGGTGAAACCAGTACATTTATGTAGTTCAATGCAAGTGAAGATGCAGACTGCTGGACTGCTTCTCTGTAATAAAGTTTACCCAAAGCAAAGATAAAGGCCTGATTTTAGAACATTCTGCCACTATTTTAGAAGCGGAGACCGAGTACCATAATGCCAACAGAACTGCCCAGGGATAAATCCTCCAAAATATGCAGCAAAGCTACCTTACGCAATGACAAGGAAAGCCACTGGATTCCACACTAATACATCTTACCTCATCTGGGCTTTTTAATGAGGAAGAGAAGTTTAGAAGAAGAGGAGAATGGGAATCCAAAAGGCAGTGATAAAACCTAGCTCCTCAAGAAGCTACTCTTGCCTATTCTGTTCACATTTTGATCAATAAATACTATATTCTATATTCAATGTCACATTATGCTAACAAATTCCTTCTAAATCTTCTTGACAGAGAATCTTTCTGACATCGTGCTTACACAAAGGCCAAAGCCCTGAAACCCCTGAAACCCCAGCCACAATCAGGACATACTGCCACCACCACAGCACAATATACACACATACATGTACAAGACCCACAGGATGACTTACATTGGATTTCCTCTCCAAATGAATGTATAACCCAGCTGTTCTCCTCACTTTTACTATTTCTGTCCAATTTCCTTCTTTCCATTCTTTCTTCCCTCTGTTCTCCATAACACTAATACCAGACATAACCCACACAGTGATGTTGTCTTTCTGCCACCCATCTGGTTGGCTGGGCCAGCCAGATCATGCAAAGGACTAAGCTCTGATATTACAATTTGCTTCTGAAAGTTTTAGTTTTCTTAAGCTTGAAGACCAGATTCTCCTGCATGCAGTTGCAGCATAAATCCTCCTTAATATGCAATCTTATTTCGTGTTTGCAGATATCAGTGCAATAAATGTTCCATCAACAATCTCTTTGGTGCACTGCCCAGCAGACAGAAGCATAAGGCAGTGGTTATCCCAAAGCACCTGTGGGATTTAAAGATTTCTGCTAGGACCTAGCATTTCAAAAGGTGCCTTACTGCTCTAGGACTTGGTCTGGCTGAGCCACTCTATCAGGTACAAGTAAAGATTTTTAGAATAATATTCAATAATGCTGAAGCCACTGCAGCAAGGAAGAACTACTTCAAAGGACTAAACATTCCAAAATTTATTTTTTCTCCTCAGTCTGCCACATCAACATCTGCAAGCCTTGTTCCTAAAGCTGTCATCAGTCTGTCTTGCACACAAGCACAGTGACTAAGACCTCAGTCCCTAACATGCTCGGTTTCTCCTCTCACTACCCCAACAAATTGCCAACACCCAGCATGGGCTGGACCTTGCTCCCCAACTTGTGGAAGTGAGCCCTTCCTCTGTCCCCACCATACCTGGCATTTCTGGATATGCATGGCTCAGCTATTTGTTTTCTCTAGGGCTGGCAAATCAAAGCAATTTTTGGGGAAACACCAAAAATTATAGGTTATGTCTACTCTAGCTAAGCCCCAGGAGCACTGACGAGCTCTTGCTTCAGCTCAGTGCATCCCATTCAACCAGTCCTTGAGCAGATTTGGGCAGAGGAAGATTTCCAAGTAACTGCTTCTCAAACCACCACATGAGATGGTGAAAGAAAGGCCTCTCTCAAATGGGCATCTTGCTGCTTGGAAATACACTACTTATAGAGGGCCCAGCTATTTCTGTACTTCCTACTACCTGCTGCATATAGCCCTATACAACAAGTCAAAATTGGGAAGTCATTCTTACTGGCTGACCCAACCTTCAGGAGTGACACCAATAGAAAAAAAGCCCACTATGACTGTTTCATGCTGTGTCATTTGCCATGCTGCATTGTTCCAAAAGGAAAAAAAAAAAAGCAAAACCCAAAAAATTCCTAAGCAACAATCAGAAATGAGCAAAAATCCTAAATAAAACCCTGTCTGAGATCCAATATTCCACAGAAGTTCAGCAAGTATATTTTTAGTTGCCAAATAGTTTCAAATCACACAGGTAGCGACAAAGTATTTTTTCTTTTATTGGAGGTGTTAATGAACTGTAATCCTTGTCTCGCTCATGCTATTCAACAGACGTGACAAAAGAATTCTTTACACTTCCCTAGACTGCATGTTATTCCAAATGTTTGTACTTCATGGTCATGCTATGGAAAACATTCACATGAGTAAACACGACAGTCATCATAAGTATCCCTATGAAGAGACATTTCATCTCCTTTTCTGGCTCTTCGCAGAGATCAGGACCCAAAAGCCACTAATATGCTAAACTCAGTTTGTTCCAAGCTCAGCATTTTTAAATGAAACAGCCCATTTTGAAATCAATACTGTAGCAAATATCTCCTTTTGTAAGGAGACCCTGACACCAAGAGCCCCTGGCTTCATGTAGGTCCTTACAACTCTATAATGAGCTCCTGGGAGGTCTCCAGGTTTTTCTTTCAGCAATGGGGGCAAATTCCTTAGACTCACTTTTCTGGTCCTTGAAGCAAATTATTAGATGAAGAAAATGATGTGTCCGTAAAAGTAGAAGGAAGATTGTATAATAGGCGGCATACCAGTGCACTGACCCCCTTCAACCCACAATGGGAATTCAAACCAGCATTTCCAGGCTAGGATCTTCTGCTCAATGCACCCATGCTTTGGTTTTCATTGAGACGGGGCCCTGTCTCCTGTGCCTACTGCCCACCTCTCAGCCAAGTCAAACTCACAGCTCTGAGACTGCAGGCCAGGGACTTTTCCTGGCCTTTAGACTCTGTGGCCACTAGCACAACACAGAGCAGAAAAAGGAGCATCTCCACATGCAACTCTGCTGGGAACCACCTGTGACTACAAAAGTTGGCTCCAAATTAGTCACAGGGGGAGCCATGAATGGTCTGGCAGCACACAAAGAAGTTCTTGTGTATGCCCAATTTTTCTTCTGTTAATGTATCCATTTACTTTGGAAGAGAAAAAGTTTCAGGTTTGCGGGGGAAAGGCTGTTCTGTTGTTTGAGTTTTTTATGAGAAATCTTTCATGTAAGATATGAAGGATACAAAAAGTCTAAAACATTACTTATTCGTTGTTTTATTATGTTTTTCTGAAAATACAGCCCTTTTGTTTGTTTCAGACTTACCTCCTAATAATTTAATTTCATGCTCCCAAATGCTTACATCAGAAATCAAAGCAGAAGCTTAAGTTCCTGCCTTTGTTCTATTTATTTCTATTCTATTTATCTTTTTGTTATCAACTTGAATATGTTCTCAAATATTTTCCTATCCTTTAGATAGAAAATATCCAAGTACTTTGCTACCTAAAGAAGGCTGAGCAAAAACCTTTGATCCAATTGTCTGGTCAGCCAGAATAAATACACAAGAACTCCTGCAATGGAAAAGCTGTGACCTTCAGAGAAAAAAATAAACCCTACTGTAGTTACAAAGGTGATTCACACCCTTGCCTTTAAATATGCCTAACAAACATGTTCTTAAAAGGGAAAAGACATTTTAATTGTGTTTGTTGTGCATCTGCATTCTCAGCATTGTCCAGTTGTCAACATGAACTCCTAGTCATGGGTGCCAGGAGTGTGGGTGCCCAGGCCACCACCACAAACAATAACAGACGCCCTGACATCCAACACAAACATGGAATGGGGAAGGAAGTTATTTAAATGAGTGGCAAGTGGTCTGAAAGAAGGAAATACAAACTGCATCAGCAATAATTCTTTTAACATAACATCTATATTTTCCCCTCCTTATTTACAATGCACAGTAGTAAATTTTGCAAATTTCCAAAGAAACAGAATAATGCTTTTACTTTCAAGAAGTCAGGAGCTAGCAGTCTGAGATCGCTTGCCCAGACACTGCTAGGTATTCAGTAAGACAAAAAAAACAATGCCATCTAATAAAGTCAAAACACAGACTCCTATCTAATAAAGTCAGGCATGCCCTTACCAATGTATTAGTCAGACAGGCAACTCTGGATTCTACATTTAGAAATGTAGAAAATCTTGTATCTATTTGCCTGGGCTTGCAAATGCCACTGTATCACATTTCTAGTGATGCTTTGGGCAGCATATTTTGTATGAGTTACACCATCAGAAAAGGTTTATAATCTTGCTCAGTTGGCAGCAAATTTTGCTTACATGTATAAATTTCTCAATTGTTTCAGTGTAAAACAGAGTAACTAGGACACATGAGCAGAGAACTGCTTGATTTTATTCCATCATCCCTTCTACAATTCCCTGGAAACAGCCATTTACGGGACCACAAAGAAAGCTACAGTTTGTGCAAAAGATAATAGAAAAGTGGGGAAATGGATATTAAAGAAATAGTCAGCCAAAACACAAAGTCTACATTTCATATATTCTTTTTCTTCTGTGTTCCTCTTAGCTTGAGGCCTCTCTATTTCTCATTTCACTAGAAATACCCTCTAACTCCTACTATCACTGGGAAATTCCCACTGATGGAAATAAAAGTTGCATCTTCCATGTCAGACGGGATGGGAAGGTATATAGTTACCAAGCCTGCCTCTTCCAGTAACCCACCAGGGTTTAAGTAACAGCTTCTAAAAGCACAAGGGTCATCCATCTGCTTTGCTTCTTCCTTTAGCAAGTCCCTTTTCAGATCTGCTGTGGTGCAGATGCCCAAATCTGTTGACAAGGCACACTGAACGCAGCCAATCTCACCTGGAGCAGAGTAATAGATCTGTTGTACTAGAAACTGTAACAGATGAGGCAAAACACTCACAAACTTTGTATGTTTTCTGTGGGATTACTGACATTACTATGCAAAAATATACATCTAGGGTATTTTTCTTTCTTTTTTTTTATAAGTCATTTATTCAGACAATGAATTGTCGGCAAGTCAATGAACCACATATTATCATAGCCCAAAGGGTATCTGTCAGACTGCAGAAATACTGAAAAAAAAAAAAATGAATGTCTCCTCCTCCCTTCTATTCTGAGACCAACTTCAAGGCGTGCAATCTCCATTAAGTGCTTTCTGCCCCAGCTGAGGTAAGAATAAACTAAGGAGATAAGAAGGAAGTGTTGTCTAAGAGTAGTCTGAGAGTCTAAACTCAGATGAGAAACATGAATTAACGAGCTGAGTAAAAAGACCATGGTTGTACAACGAGCAGGTCAACTGCAGACAGAAAAGTCACAAAAGAAGTGGGAAAATAAGGTTACAGGAGGAAGAAAAAGCACTTGATTGATCTGTTTTCATAACTTCCAGTCACCAAGTCATTACAACCTAACTTCTCAGCATTTAAAATTAAAGAAAGGGCAGGGTTACTGAACATTTCAAAAGATCTGTCAAGATTACCTAAAGCAGCTATTGCTGGGACTTTAAAAAAATTAAAACTGTGGATTAAGTGGTTCCAAAAAAAAAGTCTCTCCCAAGACAGGCATGGTAAGAAAAGCTCCTGTAAAAAGCTGCTGGCAGCCATAGCTCTGTCAATCACCTTAAGGATGTGTCAAAACACAGAAATATATCTGAGATAGGCTGGGGAAGGAGTTACACTTTTTTTTTTAAACAAACATATTTCAACCCAAGGCAACAGCTGCCTAATCTTGTTCAGAGCTGTGCATTCAAAAAGGTATCCCATTTGCCTCAAGAAAGCCAGTGTCCAAACAGTGTGGGTGGAAGGTTTTTCTAGTCAGCTCTGGGTGCTCCCGGGTCCCCCATTACGCAGAGCAACTGGAGACAGAAAGACCAGGGGAACCTGTTAGGCAGGAGTCAAGGTTCCAAAAGGACCTGTCCACAGCAAAACCTGTGGGAATCAGGGAAATCATCCACAAGATCCACCAGAGCTGCTGTTAGCTGCTGCTGTCTTCAACACGGCATTACAGGTTAGATGATGGGAACAACTTACCCAATATCATGGCTGTAAGCAGGAGGTCAGACCAGAGACCCATGGAGGTCTCTTCCTACAGAAATTACCTTATGATCCCACACATATTTGTTTGAAGACTATAATGCAGAGAAGCAGGTCCACAGTAATTTCCCCTGAACTCTCGTTTCCTCTCTCCTCACTCCAGGTTAGTTTTTTGCCTTTGAGATGGCTCATTGTGGGCTCCTGGGTCAGAGCAAAGGCTGTGTGACCTCCTTGGTGCTGATTCACAACCAGCTCAAATCATTGTGGCAGTGCAGATACAGAGGGAAGTTCAGTTCCTGCTAAGTATAAGGAGGGTTATAGTCCTACAGTCAAACATCTGGAAGTGGACCTGTGCCTTCCTCAATGAAGTGTAAACAGAAAGAAAAAAGGCAAGTTAGGGACAGCACTGGTGCAGATTGACTCAAGCACTTCTCACATCTACCCTCAGTATGTCCCAGCGGTTGGTTTCTCAAGCCCATTTTTCCCACACTGTTTGGCATCATGCCTTGCCTTAACCATCTCATGTTTTTAAGGATCAAAAACATACCCTTTACAAAACAAAGGATCTGAGTTCAAAGCATAGTATCACCATATCCATTCCAAGAGCCAACTTTTGAAGGCTCAGCCCCAGCTAGCACCAAATGCAGCCAGGGAAATATCTGGAGCCGTCAGGAGAGGCAAGAAGTCTCTAAAGAAGGTGGATTTTGTAGAAGCAGGTAAAGCAGAGCCAACAGAAGAACGATGATGCTGCAAGCAGTGAGGTAGATAGGCTGAGAAGGGACAGGCTGTTTGGGGCACTTTATCAGACTGGTGTGATCCTGGCACAAAGCCATTGCTGGAGAAGATGACAAGAGCTTACATGCTGGCATGAGCTTTTAAGCAGAGAGATAGCATTGAGAAAAGGTCAGTCATGGATAAAGGTAAAAGCCACACTTGTTAAGTTCACAGAAAAAGAAATTCAAAAGGCAGGAAGCAAAAAGCCCTGAGGAACTCACTGCAATAGCTCAATTTGTAAAGGAGAGTTACAGTATCCCAGCATTGCAGTCTGGATAAGCCCGAGCTGGCTTTAATCTAGGAACTCAAGTCTCTTACTGCAGCAGCTATCACAGGCTCCCTGAGCAGCAAGGGGAGTTAGAGACTGCTGAAAACCATTATTGCTGGAGTTGAAGAATGCAAACCATACCTGAGCTGGCTACTTCAAAACTAGCTCAGATACATTTATGTTCAGCTGAAACACATGTAGGAAAAATCAAGGAGCCCAAGGCTGAAAGAAACTTCAGTCATCTTGCAGAAGCTCTGAGACCTGTGGTTCCAGGAAGGGAAAAGAAAGATACCCCACAAGATACCACTTCTCTTTCCACCTCTGCTTTTCCAGGACAAGAGTAGGTCACTTCCACAGATTGCTTCTGGGCATTGCCACAGAGAGAAGAGAACCTACCAACAAACCTGAAAAGGATTGTACTGACAAACATGCTTCAGTAGAAGATGCACGGCTGCCTTGAGGGGCAAATTTCATCTTTTCTTACCACAATTAGGAAAGAACAAGCCTGTGAGAAGCCATATATAGTACTAAAATCAACAGGTGATGTCACACAAGAACTATTTTGCAGTTTATTGTAAGAAATGTCATATAAACCATGAGAGGCTCCAGTTCCCTTCTGTGCAATCACAGGTAGTGTTTACATGTCATATACCAAGAGTGCAAGACCACAGACTGGACATGTCTCCTCTTACACCTATTGACCCATTGGGTCCTGCTCTCATTTTCTTAGTTAACAAGCAGACCAAATAAAGTAAGGATAGCCATTTATGAACTATTACGCATTTATGGCTCCAGATTCAAGCCAAACACATATCTAAGTATCTGTGACTGCAAACTCACCACAGCTCTACTAAAGCCTTCGGGACTTACGCATGCAACTCATTCATGAAGCAGGCTGAGGACTGCCACAATAAGTAATTACTATTGCCCAAGTGGTGAGAAAACAGGTAAAGCAAATCCAGGCAGGTTTTGAGCAAGAATTCTTGGCCCAGCTGCCTATTTACAGACTACCTCTCATTCACAAGTAACCTCATATGTGCATATTATTATATAAGGTTTTGCACTGTGAGGAGCACCTAAGGACTTTAGCCTCAGCACTACGGTGCCCAGCACATCAATGTGACAGACCCACCAATTCTCTACCCCAAAACACAAGGCAAGGAACAATGTTTAGACCAAGCTGTCCAGCCTGCAGCCATCAAAGTGCCAGCCAACCCTGCTGCTCCAAAAGTAACCACCACAGGTGTCGTTGAAGAAGAGGAGAAGAGGAGAAGGTGCAGAGGAAACACTGAGGCTCAGGGTAGCTGTCATAGATGATAAATTGTGAATTATTTGAAGGGAAAGTTTGGTAAGTCTGCAGCATACTGGTAGGGGAGCATAAGCTTCAGCTGTGTAGGTACCTGCACATTCAGGTGTGACTGTGGGGTTGACAAGGTCAGGGGTTTTCAGCTGGGGGTCTGCAGGTCCCCAAGAGATCTGTGAACTCTTTTCCAATTGGTCCATAAAATGATAAAAGTGAAAAGCACCACTTACATTTGCTGTATTTTCACTGGAAACTCAGCAATCTGCAACCTAAAGAAAGGTGAGGATCATCACACTAGTGGATTGTTATTCACTGGGACAGGAGGCAACATAAATGACCCAAGTCCTCAGGAACTGGAAATGGGTGTGCAAGCCAACAAGCAAAAGTGTTCCCAGCATAAAAAGAAAGGAAAAATTGAAATCCCAGAAAACATCCCAGTTTTTAAATATTGTCCTAAGTAGTGGGAAAAGTTCTGTCAAAATTATTTCCTTTTTACCCCAGTCACTCATCACAAAAATCAACACTGAAGTCTGTAGCTCACTTTTCTTCCATCTCATCAGATGATTGGTGTCTAGTTGTTCCAAAAAACAGGATATGTTTCGGCCTTTCTCTCAACACAAACATTGAAGAGACTGGAAAGACAGCGCTGGGATTAATTTAAGTAACCACTGAAACCTGAAGCCCAATGATTATCTGAGCAGAAAAATTGAAAAGACTCATGTGCTGGCACACAGATGAATCTGCTTTCCCCCTTTAAGAACAAATATGTCACTGAATGAGTCTAGTTATTGACAGAGAAAAGCAGAACAAGGATAGATGTAATGATTCTGACACTAAAACATTTTACAGCCATACTGCACTTGAAAGGCAGCCAAGAAGCAAGTCCCTACAGACCTTCCAACAGCTACTTGGCATCAGCTTCACTAAGGAGCTCTGTCTGTATACCTCTAGCAAAGACAAACTAACAATAAAAAAAATACCTTGGAAACAAAACCAAAGACCTTGAATTAATAAGAAATCTATAAACTAAAGGCTACAAGCTACTGCCATAAATAAAAAATGACAAGATGATAGCCACCAATTCCTACCCAAGGAAAGAAATCAGAATGATTGTAGGTCAAGTTGCCTACTTTTTATGACTTTATCTCTATTGACAAAGTATTAATTAAGACTTCCTTTTCATACTTTAATGAAGTATTAATTAATCCTTCCTCTTCATATTTTCCTGAAATCACCTACAAAAGGTGGGTAAGCTCTGGTATTTATTTCTCAGAGTACTGGATACATCAAAATAAAAATGCAAAGAATACTAGTCTTGGATTCCTAAGATTAATTCTCAAAGGGCTCCTGGTTTAGACATAGATGACCCATTCTGGGATTAACCAGGAAGAGATTCCTCTGGCAAATCCCTTAACAACAGTTAGGCAAATGCCTATATTCAAAAATGTGAGTCCTCCCACCAGACTCAACTTACTATAAGCACATGTGGGTATCTGTACCTTGTTGAATCAAGACCACTCAAAGTAATGGAAAACCTCTGTTCATACAGCACTTAAAACACTATATACACCCTCACACATATGTCTATAGGAAGCAAGCCCAGCTGAAAATTGCCCTAAGCTTCCAGCAGGGAATACTTAAGCACACAAAATTTCTTCGAGAAACACTGCAAACTTCATGGCCCTATGAGCCCTATGTTCTCCCATCCCCATGTTGCAGACATGTCCCAATCTCCTGAAAGATGGAGCTATCCTTTAGCTAGACCCCCTAAGAAAATGTATTAAGTACAATTAAAGTATCCACTTTTCATAACCTATCAACCTTCCTGCTTCCCTACTACATGAAGCAGTATGTCCAAGATTATCTGTTCATTTCACTAAAAGGCTGGCTGACTTCCCCTCTCTTTTGGTCTCCCACTCTTTCCAGACTTGCATATCCATAAAGGACTCCCTACAAGGCTGACATCTGCTCTGAAGATAACTGTTTGAAAAACAAACTTTTTTCTAGAACATCTAAGACTGCAGAGATTTGGAGTTATTTTTCTTCTCCTTGTTTCTACCCACTGTTTAGTCCTTTGTGACTTTTCTTCTCTGCAGCTTCTTGCAATACTGTAATTTTTCCCTCAAGCTGCCTAGGATTTTTCAATCAGTAACACCAATAAGATATTTATTTTTATCCAATAGCATAATTCTGATAAACCAGCAACAATGGCAGCAAAGTTTAGTGCCCTCAAAGCTTTTCCCCTCCCCACTTCAGGAACAGTGAGTGAATGTGCCCCTTTAAATTCTTTTTTTTATTATTAAACCAGGGAGAAAATTCCTTCCCCCTCGTATTTACTTTCAATAACCCCTTCTGCTAATGATGTCTAATATGTTAGATACTGTATCTACTCTAAAATAAATCTTAAAATCCTAGTTTTCAATTGGTTAAACCACCTTGTCAACATGTGGCTAATTAGGACATCCCTATAGCCCAGGTGATTGGCTGACTTCCAACACCCGGACCAGGGCCACTCAGGTGATATCAGGCACCTGGAAACATCTGTTCAGGTTCTTCCAACTGTCCATAATTTTCTCCTCCTTTGAGCCATATAAACACTGAGTAAGGGGCAGGTACCTCCTTCCCAGTGCTGCGGATGTTTCACCCTCTGCTTTGCACTCTCTAGATTACCCACATCAGCCTAGACTACCCTACTCGACAGGGACTATTTGCAAAGCCTTGCCATGAGTAGCAGACACACCAAGTGGATGGAGATCTTCACATAGGTGCTGATCTAATCCTGACCTCATGAGCCAGAGCACCTCAACAGCACCCTCAGATTTTGCAATGTGTACGGGTTTCCCTGAGCAGAGACAGTGGAGACAAAGCAGGCCCTTCAGGGAAACCCAAAGAAAACACTCGGCTTTCTCCTAATGCCAGGTATTGTTATTTCATCTGTCAGTGAAAAGGGAACTTGTTTGGGCACTAGACCTGCAATATGCATGAGCAGGAGAGCGAACATTTAATGCTAGTCTGCCAGAGTAGGAGTCAAGGACATAGTCCAGTTCCACACATGCTGAAGAGTGGCTGGAAAGCTCAAGGGCAGGCTGAGGACTACGGGCACCCAAAAACTACATCAAGAATCCTTTGATTCCTCCCCTAAAAGATAAGCAATTAAAAAAAAAAACAGAAACAGAAAAACAAACCCCCCAAAAAAACCCACCCCCCACCCCCAAAACTACAAAAAAGCCCCTCCAAACATACAAAAGTTCACTGCAGCATCACATGGAGCTTACAGGACTTCAGTTACTTCTTTAAAATATAAACACAGTAAATTACCAGGCAATGATAAACCTTATTTATGTCAAGGTGATCTCTTTGTAGAGGGACATAAATAAGAAACTGTATGCACTGCTATTGGCACAGTAGCAGGAGTCTGTAGCCTCATGCAGCCAAGGATGCTGTTAACACAAGGTAAGTAGACATGATATATTTATTAGGCCATTAAGGCTTTCTCCCAATGCCCTGCAGAAAGGCTGCTGCATCTAGAAATCTATTTATTCCATATTCTTTGCATATAGAAAGATACCCATGGATATTTTGGCCAAAGTGGAAAATACAACTATAATCTGAAAAAGTGAATATTTGTTTTTCTTTAGCTAGAAGTTTTGCTAGATTCGCGATAGGGTTTTTTAAAGAACAAAAAAAGTTTCCGTCTTTAAAAAATAAATACTCATTTTATAGCCCCTCAATAATACCTAAGACTCTGCTGCCAAATCTCAAGTACAGTGGCAGCACCCAGCTTGTTCTAATGCTAATAATACATTGCAAGTTTTACAGCTTCAGTGAAAACATGGTCCTTGCAGTTTCGCTCCTTCCCAGGAGCCTCTGAACACCCAGTGAGAGAAGACATTGCAGCACATGCAGCTGCAAGGCAGCAGATAAGCAGGAGTTACTGGAGCTGCAGTTACTGATGAGAATGGACACAGTGATGCAACCGCCCTGCTACCAATGCTGGAACTGAGACACTTGCTCAGCCACAGAACAGCCCCAGCACATACCTTTGCTGGCACCAGGAGGAATCAGCCTACCCCATGGCTAGCCCAGTCCTGCAGGCCACTCTGGTTTAAGTCACGTAATTGTGAAAGCCATTAGGTCACCACCCAAGAGCCCATTCAGCTCTCTCAGTGAGATTCCCCATACCGAGGCCAGCAATGGGTCCTTCAGCATTCTCATCCTCCTCTAAAAACATACATGAGCCAGCATATGTACCCTCTGAAGCACTAACAGTTACCAAAAATTGCTTTAAAACTAAAGCTTCTGGAATATACCCAAACCAAGCTCTTTGGGTAGAAGCATTTTCCACGGTCACAGTACACAGATTTTGTAAAGAACCAGATTTGGAGTTGTTTCCCAGAGTTTAAGTGAATTGGTTTGCACTTCTAAAAGAGCAATATTTGATCCATCTGCTTGTCTCTTTATTAATGATCTGATAGTGGTATTCAAGGTTAAGCTAAAAGGCTGCTGTTTTTTACTCCAACTTCTGCTATTTTGGTACCCCATCCTGTCCCCATGTGGAAGAACAACAACAAAGTCTCATATTACATGGATTAGAAGTATATCCACTCCAGAAAATACACCACAGAAGTCATTACTCTGTGCATTAATTTAGTGCACAGAATAATAACTTTCTTTCATAAGAAAACCAAAAATAACTTAATAAGTGCTGATGGTAATATTACACCACTGCTTTTCTGTTACAGAAAAAAAATGCAACTAGAAGAACCACTATTCACATTCCCTGGGTAGTTATTGACCTTTGAATGTGTGCTCGATTGCTATTGTGGCTCAGAACAGGACCCCAATTAAAAAAGGAGGCATGAAAACCTGCTCAAATATCAACATGAAAACACTTTGTTACATCAAAATATATGTGTTTGTACATTCTTTACATTCAGATACTTCTCATCACAGGTCTCAGGTGAAATCCCAAGTCATAAATAGAAGGATCAAGTACAGAGGACAGAAGCATGTTTACATATTAGGTGAAGGGATTTTATTCCAAGAATGTAATATCCTTAAAAATCTTTCCAGATCTGGCCCACCCAGGGAGCAGTTTCAATATCGGAAACCAGAGACTGAAATAACATTCCCAGCAGTCAACATCATTAGAAAATAATCAAATCATTTATGTTTTTGTATTTAAAACAAAGAAAAAAGTTTGGAGACAGCTTGAATATTCAGAACCCTGTTAAATTTCTGTTATTGCAGAAAATGATAAAGAAGTTCCTTCCATCCTCACATTTCACAGCCACAGTTTCTGCAGAGGAAACCACCATCTGGTTGCAGGTTTTTTCTCTGAACACTTCAGGCTTTCCTTGGCTACTGAAAGAGAAGCCTGCCTACCATGTTTGCCATAGCCAAGGGAAGGAGTGATGTTGCTTGGGATGCAGCTTTTGATGCCAGGAGTTTTGGAGGACGCCCAATCCACTGGGCTGCACCTTTTCTGCTACACTCTCCAGAAGGGTGTCTCAAATGCAGACAAGAATTTGGTAATGCTTTGGCACGTCCTGTTGGGGGACAAGCTGTGATTCTTCTGGTCTGCACAAAGGAGGATAGGTTTACCATCCAAAATCATGGCCTGAGGGAGCAGCACCAGAATTGCTGGGAGAGAGTGCCAACTTCATTATCATTGTCTTTACAAAAGAGCTGAAACAAAAACCTGCCATTCAAGTCCAGGGACAGCAGTGTTTTCAGACACAGCTGTCCCTTCCTAGCGCCTTTCTCTGTGTACTAAATGCACATTTCTCCAGGCTCAGGGGCTGGAGCACCTCTCTCACAGAGACAGACTAAGTAGACCCTGGGAAGGTCTTCTAGTGCCTTTCATGGCCTAAAGGAGGCCTGTAAGAGAGCTGGAAAAGAGACTTTCCACAAGGGCATGTAGTGATAGGACACAGGAGATGGCCTTAAACTGAAAGAGAGTAGGTTTAGCATAGATACTACGACAAAATTCTTTACTGTGAGGGTGGTGAGGTGCTGGAACAGGTTGTCAAAAGGAGCTATGGGTGTCCCATCCCTGAAGGTGCTTAAAGCCAGGTTGGATGATGCTCTGGGCAACCTGGTCTAGTGGAAGGTTCCCTGCCCATGGCAGAGGGGCTAGAATGAGATTGTTGTTAAGGTCCCTTCCAACCCAAACCATTCTAGGAATCAAAACTCATTTAAAGCAAAATTTTGAACTGTGGCAACACGCATAGAAGGTCTGTTCTTAGTCAACTAAAATCATTACAGTTTGATAAGTAAAATATTTAACAACATGCCTCTTATTAGCAAATTACAAAGACGGACAAAAGGGGAAACACAACTGAGCTTTCCTGCCACGAAATGGTAAAAATGAGCGGGCAGGATGGAGGTGCCTGTGACTAGTAGCTCTGTGCTTATCTGTTGCATGGCCCCTGGACACCTCATTCACCTCAGTCTTCTTAAATCCAAAAATGACTATATAAAAAAGAAGAATGGGACAGATGGAAAGGTGATTTAGTGACTGGTCTGGTGGCACATCATGCTGGCAGCCCAGGAGCCCATTTAAGTGCTGGGAAGAACACCTGACAAGGGCTTCATTCAGTGCACACCAACCGTGCTGCTCCCCAGCAAAGACAAGAGCCCTTTGAGGAAGGGAACAAGAAGCATTTAATTAAAGACCAGACCCTCATGCACAAACAAAGAGACGGAGAGAGTGAGAGACCTCTTGCTTTGTCAAAGCCCCATGGCCAAGGGCTGCTCTACCACGGCTCCCTTACAGCATTGCTTTTCACACAGAGCATACACTTAACTTGCAAGGCTGGATGACTTATTTGCCACCGGAAAAAGATGCTTTCCTATACAATGGTGCTCTTTGTGGGGAGGAAGGAGGTGGGGAGACAGTGCTAGCTGGCTATTAACCTTATAAATCCTTCCCTGGAGTTGCACAATGAATACCACAGATCTGTGTATTTGACTTTGCTTGTTCAAGAGAAGCTGTTTTGAGTGAAAAAATGAAATTAAATAGGCCGTATCTTTCCTTCCTTTATGTTTTTTTACTTTCACAATACATTTTTGATGACTTGCACTAGACTTGCAAGCCATCTACAGTTTTCTTTAAAGAGCAAAAAGCAATTCTGACTCTAAGCCTTCATTCCCACAACACAAGCACAAACCACATACTGAGAAATCAAACACTTTATATGCAGTCCATACTCATTTAGCTCTTGTCTCTGTCTCCCGAGCCTCTGAAAGCTGCTTTTACAAATTACATTAAAGGCCCAACCCAACACTTGTGAGCAGTGGAGTTCTTTACTCAGAGTTGGGAGTAAATTCAGAAGCACTTCAGCCTGGCCATAAGCTCAAGTTTACCCTTTGCTTTTTTCAGGCTGTAGTAACCACCTCACAGATATAAAAAGTGCTTAGTGAATCTCTAACTGGCTCTAGGTTGGAGTGGTAGAGAAGGAGAAAAAAATTGTAATTTAAATCCACTGAATTTCCCATGGTAATACCACAAGGCATACAAAAGATGCAACTGAGTGTGTGGTAAAGTCATCAGAGGTTTTATTACTATGAAACCTAATGCTCCCTCACTGAAAAGAAATTTTCACTATATAAAGGAGATAATGGGGAGGAAAAAAGGAATTCATGTGTTATAAATGTCTATAGATGAATAACATTTAGTGTCCAACAGTCTACACTTCCCCATAATCATCCACTAATGACTGAAAAACTTATTGTGAAAATTACCGAACCTAAACTGGTGGGGTGTTAATTTAATTTTTTGGTGGCATGAGAGGATATGGCAGGGAGAGAAAAGAAAGGGAGCACTTAGCTCCAACTCCCAGCGCGGCAAAAAAAGTTTCCCCCCTACGCCTGGCCAAGCAGGAACAATGCACCACAGCCCAGCCCTGCCGACTTTGCTGAATTATAACTCCTGCTAGTTAGTTTAATTATGGCACATACGTTTCTTAAAAACTCCATCTGAACATCAGCTTCTAATTGGAGAAATTGCTCTGGGCATGGCCAAAGGGTTATTATAAAGTCTGGTCACTTCTTTTCAAGCAATCTTTACAAAAGGGCATGGCCCTTCTGCGAAGCGTATGAAAACCTCTCAAAGATGCCCATTGTCCGTGACATAGAAATCAAGCACAAGAGATACAGAAGGAAGTCTCATCTGGGAACACAAAAGGCGATGAAGACACGAAAATGAATTGGAACATCCTGCTACACTGACAGCACCTTGCACGGAAGAGCTGAAAGGTAATAAAAAAAAAAAAAAAAATCAGCTTCCAGGATGACAAATATTAGTGAGTGCAAATGGAAGGTGTGTCAAAAAAGAAATCTTATTAAAATACTAACGCTCATTAAAGACTTAAGTTGCAAAAGCCTTGCAAAGTTACAAGAGAGCTTCCGAAGACAATGAATTTCATCACTGGACCTATAGATTTGCATAAGGCTTCCTTGACCCCCTAAATCAACATATTAAGCAAGTGCTGGTTTGGGAATTTTGTTTATTCAAAGACTGCTTATGTTTCCCAAAGTTTCCCTTGAGCCAACTTAAAAAGCTTGATACAGCCAACAATTTCCTAATATCCGAATAACTTTGATCACTGCAAAACTGCTTTTATGGTGTAACCATGTAGTTTAAGAAAACTGCCAGAGGAGTAAATTTAAAAGTCACACATGAATAGCTTCATCCCCCATACCCTCCAGCCCTAAGGTATCAGTGCTATAAGCAAATTTCTCATGTGCTTCATATTCCTGCTGTATTTAATTGTAAGGTCTATTTTTATAATTCAAATCTTGGACACCAGAATCCCATATGGATTTTAATCCATTTACTTTGTGGCTCAGGTACACCTGCACTGAGCACAATAGGACTGTCCAGTCCCTGTTAACTACAGATAATACTTTCATGAACTTTTCATTATCAAGCCAGGGTGACTTAAAGGTGGGAAGACTATTCAGCAGTGAGTCTCTGCTGGTTTACATTTTACAATTCCATGCTATGCACACTAGAGGTTTAGTATTCTCTCCTCCTCACCAGCTAATTTTTCCTCCACCTATTATCTCCACAGCCATCACAGCCAATCAGAGCCAAGGCTCTGGATCACAATGAAAAAGAAACACCAGCAACACCAGCAGAGGTTTGAAAATCAGGCTGCAGTTGTGATTTCTGGGTCATGTTAGCACTTAACAATATAGGGGAAGGGAAGTGTTGTCCAAGGCTATCTACTACCCGTACATGGAAGCTGTGCATTTGAGGAGATCTTTGTGTCCCTTGTCCCATGCTAGACAACAGCAGGAGGTTGGGATGCTCCCCCCACACCACCCTGGGGCAGGCAGCTGGTCATCCAGCTACTCCATCCCAGCCAGAATCCAGGGGCAGGTAACGCAGAAATCTGTCCCCACCTTTCTGCAAAGAGAAATGAGACAAGAACCAACGCAACAACTTATCACAGCATTGTCCAGGTATTCCAATGGCCCTGGGGTGCAGAGAAAGACCCCCTGGATCAGTTTCCCCCATACACCCCCCACTGCCCAGCCATGGCAACCCCTATTCCCACCACAGCACAGGGACTACGAGCTGGACCAGAGCAAGAGAAAACAACAATGTCACCTTCCTCAAAAATACTGTGCCACTTTTTCTCCTTGACCCTACCAGTTATTTATTAACAGGAGTAAAATATTATTATTCTGCAGCTCCCAGCAGGCAGGTTTTCCTATCAGCCTAAGATACTAACCACTTTTTTTTAAAGCTGAAAATCATTGGGACTTTTCCTTTTTGTCTATGTGTTGTTCGCTGCTTTAATGAAACAAAGTAGATAATACAGTGTGACAGAGTGCCTCAATAAGTCACAGCCATTTACACATTAGGTAGCTAATTATGTTGAAAATACAATTACATGCATTTAAGCAGATGCTCATGCCCCCAGGCCAAGCCCATTATTTTGACAATTCTTTAACTACCTAACTTTACAATAAGTGCAAGTTGAATCCACTTAGATACAAGACCTGAATTATCAGTCTGGGAGTGGAAAAAAAAACAGTGGAAAAAATAAAAATCAATCAGTTCCTCCCATTATATTTAGCACAGCTAAGGCACTACACAACAGGCAAGATTCCAACAGGTCCCTGCTCTTCTTTCATAGCCTTTAATCAAATACTGAGAGGCATTTGCTATTTTTAAAGTCAAATGAAAAACTCTGGCTCCAGTCTTCTGTAAGTTTGCAGCAAAGATAACCCCCTCAAAGGAATGCATATTATTTGCACACCAGTGAGTTTACTTATTAACATGAACTTCTAGCAGAAGTTTTGTTTCCATATTTTAAGATAGTCCACAAAGACCTGTTTACATTCCTTAGGTGGCTTTAGTAAAGTCAAGGTCAGAATGCACCTTTCCACATGCCTCCTGGGCAGCAGGCTAAGGAAAGTCAGCCAATGAGGAAGGTCCAGGAACACCCCAAAAATCAAACACTGACCCTGACATTCCGCCAGGTGACAGAGCCAGTTCAAAAGCTCTTCATCCTCCGTCCAGCTGCAGCCAAAAAGCCCAGACAAGCTAGGTTGAGCAGCTAGCACTAAGTACTGCCCAACTTCTTCCCTTCTCCAAATAGTGGTGGACCACAAAAAACTTTTCTATGACCAGAACAGGATTAACCACCTGCTCTGCAACACTGTCTTGTCATCTGAGGTTCAGGGGAAAATTTGCTATTATGAGGAAAAAAGGTCCATCAGTTCATTTTTAACAGGGCAGCTTGTCTCAACCTTCCCTCTCAGCAAAAAATAGTAAAAAAAAAACAAACCAGAAAAAAATGGTAATATTCAAGAAAGTCTGATGGGGCAATAGTGAGTGACGGACAAGTGTCTGACAACTCTGCAAGAGACAAAACTGCTAATAACTAGAAATTATAAGAGTCTGCACTGCTTGTTTGAAAGGACAAAGGCAGCTAAAAACATTCAAAAGCCAGATTAAAAACAGGAACCTGGGAAACCTCGAATATTCATGTTCCATTCTTTACAGGAACCTTACTCAGCTAATTTTTAAAAAAATAAATTCATGGAAGCATCCTGTTTTAAGGGTCTGAAACTCTCAGCACAGAGGGAGCATCTCCAACTTTGTGATCTGTTCATGGTGCCAGCGGCATAGGACATAGATGATATAAACTGTACACAAGGAAAAGACAGTTTGCCTCACTACCACTGCAGCAGCCATGGCAAGTTATTAAGCCAGCAATAAAGCAAATCCTCACAATTTTCCTTCTCTGTATAAGAGAAGCTGCATCTTTCAAGCTGTTATGAATGCTGAGTTGACTTAAATCCTAAGAAAACCTTCTGTTCTTCACAACTCTCCAGTATACTCACCAAATAGCCACAGCTTTATATCTTAGGGTTTGGGGGTAGTGGGGTGCTGGTGGAGCGGTTGGGTTGGTTTTTTGGCTTTGTGTTGTTTTTTCTCATGTCAAAGTAAGTGCTAAAACATTTTTGCTAGGATTTTTTCATTTCCTAAAAAAATTCAGGATGAGGTGTGCTTTGTCCTAGGCCACTGCACACTGATGGGATTCCCTTAGGGAATCACACTGTAACTTGAAACTTCAGTCC
>VZTZ01012372.1:1166017-1208792 GCA_013400955.1 Drymodes brunneopygia
CCCCCCACTGCCCAGCCATGGCAACCCCTATTCCCACCACAGCACAGGGACTACGAGCTGGACCAGAGCAAGAGAAAACAACAATGTCACCTTCCTCAAAAATACTGTGCCACTTTTTCTCCTTGACCCTACCAGTTATTTATTAACAGGAGTAAAATATTATTATTCTGCAGCTCCCAGCAGGCAGGTTTTCCTATCAGCCTAAGATACTAACCACTTTTTTTTAAAGCTGAAAATCATTGGGACTTTTCCTTTTTGTCTATGTGTTGTTCGCTGCTTTAATGAAACAAAGTAGATAATACAGTGTGACAGAGTGCCTCAATAAGTCACAGCCATTTACACATTAGGTAGCTAATTATGTTGAAAATACAATTACATGCATTTAAGCAGATGCTCATGCCCCCAGGCCAAGCCCATTATTTTGACAATTCTTTAACTACCTAACTTTACAATAAGTGCAAGTTGAATCCACTTAGATACAAGACCTGAATTATCAGTCTGGGAGTGGAAAAAAAAACAGTGGAAAAAATAAAAATCAATCAGTTCCTCCCATTATATTTAGCACAGCTAAGGCACTACACAACAGGCAAGATTCCAACAGGTCCCTGCTCTTCTTTCATAGCCTTTAATCAAATACTGAGAGGCATTTGCTATTTTTAAAGTCAAATGAAAAACTCTGGCTCCAGTCTTCTGTAAGTTTGCAGCAAAGATAACCCCCTCAAAGGAATGCATATTATTTGCACACCAGTGAGTTTACTTATTAACATGAACTTCTAGCAGAAGTTTTGTTTCCATATTTTAAGATAGTCCACAAAGACCTGTTTACATTCCTTAGGTGGCTTTAGTAAAGTCAAGGTCAGAATGCACCTTTCCACATGCCTCCTGGGCAGCAGGCTAAGGAAAGTCAGCCAATGAGGAAGGTCCAGGAACACCCCAAAAATCAAACACTGACCCTGACATTCCGCCAGGTGACAGAGCCAGTTCAAAAGCTCTTCATCCTCCGTCCAGCTGCAGCCAAAAAGCCCAGACAAGCTAGGTTGAGCAGCTAGCACTAAGTACTGCCCAACTTCTTCCCTTCTCCAAATAGTGGTGGACCACAAAAAACTTTTCTATGACCAGAACAGGATTAACCACCTGCTCTGCAACACTGTCTTGTCATCTGAGGTTCAGGGGAAAATTTGCTATTATGAGGAAAAAAGGTCCATCAGTTCATTTTTAACAGGGCAGCTTGTCTCAACCTTCCCTCTCAGCAAAAAATAGTAAAAAAAAAACAAACCAGAAAAAAATGGTAATATTCAAGAAAGTCTGATGGGGCAATAGTGAGTGACGGACAAGTGTCTGACAACTCTGCAAGAGACAAAACTGCTAATAACTAGAAATTATAAGAGTCTGCACTGCTTGTTTGAAAGGACAAAGGCAGCTAAAAACATTCAAAAGCCAGATTAAAAACAGGAACCTGGGAAACCTCGAATATTCATGTTCCATTCTTTACAGGAACCTTACTCAGCTAATTTTTAAAAAAATAAATTCATGGAAGCATCCTGTTTTAAGGGTCTGAAACTCTCAGCACAGAGGGAGCATCTCCAACTTTGTGATCTGTTCATGGTGCCAGCGGCATAGGACATAGATGATATAAACTGTACACAAGGAAAAGACAGTTTGCCTCACTACCACTGCAGCAGCCATGGCAAGTTATTAAGCCAGCAATAAAGCAAATCCTCACAATTTTCCTTCTCTGTATAAGAGAAGCTGCATCTTTCAAGCTGTTATGAATGCTGAGTTGACTTAAATCCTAAGAAAACCTTCTGTTCTTCACAACTCTCCAGTATACTCACCAAATAGCCACAGCTTTATATCTTAGGGTTTGGGGGTAGTGGGGTGCTGGTGGAGCGGTTGGGTTGGTTTTTTGGCTTTGTGTTGTTTTTTCTCATGTCAAAGTAAGTGCTAAAACATTTTTGCTAGGATTTTTTCATTTCCTAAAAAAATTCAGGATGAGGTGTGCTTTGTCCTAGGCCACTGCACACTGATGGGATTCCCTTAGGGAATCACACTGTAACTTGAAACTTCAGTCCACCACAGCATAACAGACTTGCCTTTTACAGCTCCAAGACCCACCTGCCTTGCACCCCAAAAAAACGCATTACTCATCTCCTACTACTACTTCTCGCTGTGGGAGACACCTTCACAGCAACACTGTGACACAAGTTTGATCTAGCAAGTAGAGCCGAATGTAATGTAAGATATCGTTTTACCACACCTGGAAATACTAAACAGAACTTTTAACTCCCGAGCCAAGCAGCCCCGGGAACACACTGCGGGCGGAGCCGGCCCGTAGGAGGCCGGCGGGCATTTCATCCTGCAGGGGGTATATTCCAAAACCTCCAGTTCATATTTTCACCCTGGCCCGCTGAAGGGAAAGGGGGGACGCACCTCTCCAACCGACCGCACAGCCGTGGCCGGCAGCCCTCCCGGAGAACCCCACTTGCCGCATCCCCGTACTGCCACCGCTTGCATCCCGGCTCATCCCTTTCGCACACAGCCACTTTTGGGAGCTAGAACCCCGCGGCGGGGAGGGCCCCCTTTTCGAACCCGCACCCTGGCCCCGCCGGGCAGCTGCGGCAGATGCCCGGGGCAGCTCCGCGGGCCCGGACCGGACCGGTGGCACCTACCCAGGCACTTGATGTGGAAGCCGCTGGGGGGCTTGAGGGAGCGGCGCGCCCAGCCCTGCCGCAGCACCTCCAAGTGCTCCTCCTTGCCCTGCACCAGCAGCACCTGCTCGTCGATCCAGCCCAGGAAGAAGGTCTCGGCCACCGCCGCCGTCGCCCGCCGGTCCCAGAAGTGNCCTAACTTCTGTAGGTTTTTTCCAGCAATTTAATATTTTGTCTCCTCTGTGTTCTGGATCACCAGCTGCCTGCGAGGCTCAAGGGAGAGCTCAGCAAAACTGAGCAAGGTGCAAGCAGAACTGGAGGGTACCTTGCTGGCAGTGCAAGGCTAGCAGCTGGGCTGTGCATCAAGGTGGTAGGTGGCTGCGGAGCTGCAGGTGCTGGCAGCAAGGTGCTGGTCACGCTTGTGAGAAGGCAGATTTAGGAACTTCACTCCTGTCTTCTACAGAAACCCTCAAACACACAGCAAAACTGAGTCTCAATTCTGAAAACAGGGCTTGAGTTTCTGAATGGTCTGTAGCTGCTGGACACCTTGGTGGTGTGTGAACTGTGGGTGGCCTCAGCAGCAACCCTCACCTTGCCCCAGAGAACAGGGCACTGTGGCATTTGGGCCATGGACAGTGAAGCATGAGAATGCACCAGAAAAACAAATGACACAAAGAAGAAAACTACTGTAGAGAAGTGGGGGCAAGAGGAGAGGCAGAAGACAGGTGAGTGAGAGGAGGGAGCAGGCAGCAGCCACTCAGCCAGGCAGCAGTATGAGAGCTGCTACAGCCACAACACTCCATGCTGTGCACAGACAACAATGTTTTACCTGCTGCTTCTGAGTTCACTCACATCAACAGCCCTTGACATATTTGGCCCCCTTAAGCCATCACCCATTTGGTTCTAATCTCATTCAAATGCTGTGCCACTTTCCAGCTGGCTTCATCCAATTCCTTTTCTGGGTTTCATTCAGTGCTGTCACTGTACTGTGGAAGGTCAAATCAAGGAAACAACTTTTATGAAATCCACGTTTCCAAAGGGGAAATCAGAGGTTAAATAAATTATCCAGAAACACTGTGAGTCATTTTGAGCCAGGAGCAGAGAGTATTAATACTCAGTTTGCAAGTCTCTAACCCTTCCCAAATCTCCAGCACAGCAAGATCTCAAGAAGCCCCTCACCACAGCCAGGAATACTTTTAATGTTGCTGCTGTCAGGATTTCAAAGGAGCTTTTATTAAGCTTTGCAAGAGGACCCCCCTGGCACCCTCATTGTCCTCCAAACTGCTTCCCAAAGTTCAACTGAACCACTGGTTGTCTGTTGAAAGACCTAGTCTTAGTGTGTTGAAACTACTGTCATGATCTTGTCATATTCATGTTATTCTTACCTTGTGCCTCCCTCCTCTGCATTATATCAGCCTTTTATCTTGCCCATCATACTTACATTTCAGTTCTCTGGGCAGGGCTCACCTTTGTGTTGCCTTTATGTGGAGCACATCACATTGACATCTCAACTGCTGATCAGAGTCACTAGGTAACTTCAGGGCTTAGGTGAGTTTTCATTTTTATTCCTGCCTGCAAGAACAAAGGAGACAAATTAAACCCTTTAACTGTTTTAGGCTTCTGCACCAGATACATCCTGAACACTTAGATGTGGAGCCCCACATTTTGCCTACAGCCCCCAAATCCCAAGTGCTAGCCAAACCTGTGATCCTTCTGCTGCCTCTGACATAAAGGCATGTTGAGTGTGGCATGCCTGTCAGCCTTTGGTACAGCATCAGTGTAGCTCTCTCCATTTCCTGAGCTTCTTTTCCCTTCAGTACTGATTTCTGAAGTAATTAGTGTGGCAAAGCATGCCGAATAGTCATTTTCATCCTCCTTGCAGTAACGTTTGTGGGCTGTCAACCTCTTCCCTACTCCTGGCTCCCTCTCCTGTAAAGGTTAGTCCCCAACCTGCTAGTCCTCTCCCACCTTGCTTTCAACACCTTTTTCCTCATGCCACTTCAGGCCTCTGTGATCGCAGGCTGGCCCTCCCTCTCTCCCTCCCTCTCCTTTTCAGCATGCTGCCCCTCTCCACAGCTTGCACACACAGAGTGTCACACACAAGTGTGATGACAAGGCAAATGAAAGAGGGCATGCAATAATTTGTCCAACACTTGTCAGATGAAGCTGTGGCGCAAATCAAAATACACTGGGTGCTAGGGATTAGGTGCTGTCCCCAGAGAAGCCAGTGCCAGGATTGCCTAAGCAAGATCTTGAGGGCCTGGTTAAGAAACGCCCATTGTTTCAAGGGCCAGGAGAGAGGCTGTGGACAAAAAATATGTAACTGAGTAAACTGTTCACCATTAATTGCTTCCCTTTTTTCTCCCATCTCCTTATTGAGTCAAACATTTTTTATCCTCAGAATTTGGGGTGTTTGGTTTATTTTTGTTTGTTTGCATTTTGTTGCTCATGAGTTTGGTGTTGAGTAGCATCTCTTTCCTTTTCATTCACTCACTTCAAGGGACTTCTTCCAAGCAATCAACATCTACAGCCAGACTAAAGCCCATCTGGTATTTCACAGTAGAAATAAAAGCAAGAAGACAGCCTACAATCTTCTTATGGCCAAATTATGAAAGGTGAAGGGTGAAGTGGAACTCCTAAGTGCCTCTGAAGAGTTTGGAAAGGCAGAAGTTTACTTTGCTAGCAGGATGAAACCCCTGAAGATTTAGACATGTCTCTTTGAAATGCATCAGTGGTGCAGGACATCTGCAGCAAATGATGTTGTTTATTCTGGGTGGGAGCAGAAAGCCAAACAAACCTGACAGAGCTGTATATACTGACCCTTAGCTCAGGAGTGGCATCTCTGTCTGCTGTGAACATTGCCTCATTAAAAACTACCTGGGAAAAGGGTATTCCCTCAGAATTCATCCAAGGCCACAGAAGGGAAAAGCATGGCTGAGGTGGAGTATATAGTGGTTGTGCATCCCTGACTTATACATAATAAGGCAAATTACACAATTTCACAGCCTACACAGTATGGCAGCAAGTGATCTGCTTCAGATGCAGTACTCAGGCAGTAAGTCAGCAAGTGCCTTCCAGAAGGGGTTTTGAAAGACTATTTCCTAGCAGAAAATTATTTTTAAATCATTCTAGTCATTTTATACAAGAAGAAATTATGCTTTCCCTCCCACTGTCCATCCAGTGTTGCCACCTCTCAAGACAGTCCTGGATACTTCCCAGCCCAGTTGTCTCATGCCCAGGAAGAAACTGCTCTTATGTGGGTTTTCAGGTGGTTGAAGTGTGTTTGGCACAAAACTGTCAGCTACAGGATGGTCTTTTAAGCTGTTTGTGACAGGACATTTTTTTGAATGTACCTGCATGTATTCCCACATGGATGGTCTACTGAAGCTTAAGACTCACACTGGTGGTGCAGTCACACACCTCAGTGCAATTGCTGTTGTCAGAAATGGCACTGACTGCAGCTCTAACAAAACCAGAGCTTACAGACCTCAATAATAAATTTTGAGAAGTGTTACATCCTCCTCCTGCCCCATTCGAGACTTACATGAGCCTGGCTAGACTTTCCTGGACATGGAGTCAATGGTAACTGGGTCTGGCTTGGCTGCTGCAGGTGTGCAGGAGAAGGGCCAGCAGCATGTATGTTGGTAACACATGGGCCCAATGCCGTTCTTCTTGTCATACTGTGAGAAAAAACAGGAGCAATCTTAGAAGAGTGAATGCTCTAAAACAACAGATCATGAACAGTGGTGGGGACCTGCACCTGAGGAAAGCAAGATGGTGGAAGGGGCTTATTAGTAGTTGTTCCTTACAACTTTTCCCAGAAATGTGGCATCCTTTGTAGGTAAATATAGCTCTACATTCACCTAGTTTGCATCTGTAAGAGACTGGACTGAAGCCCCTCATCTGTCATTTGCCTCATGATCATCGAAATGGCCCAAAGATCCCCAAGAGGGGAGGAAGGACTTTTGCACAGGGAAGTCCGGGCCAAGGTGGGATGCCTGCTGAGTGCAGAAGCGTGACTGGTACAAACTAAGTGCAGGCCACGATGGACTGTGTTGTTTTTGCTGCCAAGGTGGAAAGAGCTGCACAGAAACACTCCGTCCTGTACGCCTGCCTTGTACCACTGCCCCAAAACAATGGGACTCATTTCCCCACCTCTTGGCCGGCTTCCCCTCACTTTTGCACCCTTCAGCCTGCTGCACCCCGCTCCTGAAGAGAATTGCCTCACCTGTTGGCGAGCTGCCCCTCGCCTTTGAAAAGACTATGAAGAGACTCTCTAAGAAGACCCCTTCGAGATCTCCCCACGGACGAAGACGCGTCTATTGGGACCGGGCCACAAGGACTCCGTCTGTGCCATGGTAGCTATAACCCAACCCAGCTCTCTCTCTCTCTCTCTCTCTGTTTCTCCCTCTCTCCCTCTTCTATCGCATAAATCGTGTTGTTGGCACTCAATAAAAGTGCTTTTGATTTTGGTTTAAACATAAAATACTTTGTCCCTGTTTTCCTTTGCACTTTGAGATTCAGTTAACGAACCATCACGACCCTCGCTGGTACCAGCGGATCGTGACAGCATCACATGGTGACACTTATTTGCCACCAAGAGTTCCTAAAACACTACCTTGTTTAACTTCACCCTTTTGTTTTGGTAACCAGTTTTTGCGATACAGGAATAATAATACTTCTCGCATTTGTGAAGTCCCTTGAGGCCTGCTATTAAAAATCAGGAATGGCTGTTTGACTGTCTCTGCTCTGGTAGGCGCCAAGTACTTCTGTGCTCAGTCCTGTCCTGCCATCCTCCATCAAGAAGCCCTGCTCAGACAGTGTTCTCAGTGAAGTTAATGGGAGTTTCCTGTGTGAAGAGTGATGAGCTGGGTCCAAACTAAACACCCAGCTAATAAACAGAGCAGGAAACAGCTGACTGCATCATTTTTAAGCCCTGTGCTTTTACCTGACTCAGACATGCTGGCATCAAGAGGGATCCTCGCGGCAGGATGCGACCCAAGGGAGGAGAGGAGATCCCAGGTTACGGGCAGGCGTGCCTATCTTCCTCTTCAGGAAAATCTTTGGCAACAGTATTAAACCTTTGCAGTTAGGTGAGTGCTGCTTGGATAGGTGAGCTGGTAAGTAGACTAATATCTATTATCTGCTTAACAATAGCCTACACATACTGGGGAAGTTACAACTGACTAGGAGGAAAGTCACCTCCCAGCAGACACCGAAAACAAGTTCCCACTTTACTCACAGAACACGTGCAATACAGGGTACAGGTTTCTCACACTGAAACTCAGGTGCCTATGTTTAGACTTGTAAATAAAACAGCACTAAAACACCTGAATTGGAAAGCCCTTTAATTTTATTTATGTATGAATTTGCAAAGAGGGAAACAAGACATGCAGATGTTTTTGAAGCAAGAAAAAAATTGGTGTACAGCCTACAACAGCAGTGTGGGTAAAACACGCCAGAATAGATTCCCTGCATGGGAAATTCTTGACTGTAAAATAATAGAGGCAAGAGAAGGGTATGTTTATATCTTGACTTTCTAAATATATTTTCTAGAGATGTTTTTTATATGTCCTTCAACCTATACTTACTTGTCCCTTACCTGCTACGGTATTGATGATTGCTTTTGGCCAGGTTAGTCAGACACTAAGGCAGGGCTTAGATGATGTATTTGACCGAGATAGAATTTACTTCAAAGTCTGCAATTGTACACTACTGAAGCCATAAAGGACTCTATACTTGCAGGAAACATGCAATTTGAAATATGGAAATGGCACACCAGTTTGCCTTCAAAAATATCTGCTTGTCACATTGCCTTGCAAGAAATACTGAAAAACGTTGAGGCAGCTCAGGCACTGACATGCAAAAAGAACTAGGGTCTGTTTTTATGATTCCCCTACCAGTAATGGAAAGAGCTTGTGAATAAAATGGCCATTAATTTTCATGAGTGCTCTGGAAGAAAGAGTAATAAAATGTATTTCTCCACCATTTTTCATATTTCCTTTTACAACCCGTGGCCTGAGTCAGCCTAGCAAAGGCATGTGGTTGATCCCTGGCAGACCTCATATTGCCAAATTAACAACTCCAAAGTCAGACCAAGGAGATCAGAAGTTTTACCCCAGCCTTGACATTTTAAGCTGAAATTTCTCTGCTTTGAATAGAATGCTTTCCTCCTATGTCACCCTGGTTTTACAGGGCCCCATAAGTTGTAACACTGTAGCTGTAGTTTCCCATGCTTGTTCTGTAAACATGGTCCTTGTTTTCCTTCACCAGCCGGGATTGTTTTGCACTTGTGGAATTGTTTTTCATTCCTTTCCCTGGGGTGGAGAAAGATAATTGACCATGTCTTTGTCCTGTAAACCTTCAGGGGTGTTGACCCCTTTCACCAATCTTTGACTGTCCTTAGAAACCTATAAAAATACGTAAATAAAGAAGGGCAGGACTTTTGGTCAGTCCTACCTAGTAAAACCACTACTGCTCTGTAACCCACGTATTTCTTCTATTGCTAACTAACCAACACTCCTACAGTCCTTTCTCATGTAGTACAAGGCAAGTCCTGTAGGTGCTGGGGTTGGTGCAAAACTGCACTCAGGAGAACAAAATTCCAGTGAGATACCTATACCCCTAAGAGTATGCAAATGTAAATGGCATTCATAGGCAAAGTGAGGTAAAGGGAAATCCTTGTTCATGTAATATGCAAAGCCAAGCGCTCCAACCTGTACTGGCTCAATTTTTCTGTAGGGATCCCATTAGACTGGGGGCCAAAATGAGAGAATGATGACCTGTGACTCCACACTTTAATTTGGGAAGTACATTTTGTGCCCAAGCAATAAGGCAAGGTAGGCTGAGCTGACCACTTCTAAATGAACAATTAAATGAACTCTTCTACCTTCTAGAAGGATTTAATTGGGGCTGCTATTACAATGCACACCTGGGGTAAAAAAGTTAAAACAGGATTCTGTACAACAAGGCACTCTGAAGGCAGGCTGATCAGCACACACAGTGAGATAACCAGAGCTGGGCACAGAATTTGTAAGCAGCCTTTGCTCTGCCCTGGCAGCAGATCTGTGGGTGACTAGTAGACATCAGTCTGAGCTGAACAGCTCTGATACGAGCTTGAAAAGGGTAGGAATACCATGTCTCTGACTCAAACTGCCGCTACAAAGAACTGCATTGGTGGGAACCATACAGTCCATCCCTGCAAGCAGAGGTGAGGAATCTTCAGTGGTGCCCACTGGCGTGGGGGGACCTGGCATGAAGTGCTTGAAGGACAAGTTGGTGCATGTTGGCTTCTCTGAGAATCCCCTGGTGGCACAAATCTGGGGAGGCTTTCCCAGATCACAGGATGGGAAAGCTCTACTGTCATTTATCTTGCCAATTTTTGGATGGCAGTTTCTCCTTTCTATCTGGGGAAAGGGAAAGCAACTGGTGCTGCTGGTTTCAGGTAAAAGCCCTTTGAGATTTTGCCCTGCTTTTCAGACAGGCAGGCAGATAACCATACTGATACACAGCACAGGGATACAATAAATCGAGATACAAGTAGGCTCCACCTGTGCCACAACATTCTTGCTCTTCCTGCTGGGAAGCACAGGCTGAATGATGGGCTTGCTCTCTATACCCAGCCTGTAACACTTTTCCACTTTTTGTGCACTGGTCCACCAACCACGACAGAGTTCAGAAAATGTGACCCAGGCAGGAAAATGTGACAGTCTCCCTCTGGGCCCCCCTAAACCAAGGCACATCTTTCCAAACCACAGAGCTTTGCAGGAAGAGGATTTCTGCAATCAAGCATAGGAAAATGCCAGTGGGAAGGAGGACTAACCCCTACCACAGTCTTTGCAGGCAGGGAAAGGCTGGAGGCAGCAAAGAATGTTGGATAATGTGCCCACCTTGGGTTTTAATTCTCTGCTATTCTTGTTGCTTCTCTAGCCACTACCAACCTACCAGCATGCTTTTAACTCATCAGTGCCTTTTCTCGATCAGGATACCAATTTTTGGCGTTTCCTTACTTGATACAGATGCCTCTGGAAAAGAACAAAGTATCCCTGAGAAATAAATTACCATCATGGGTTGTTTTTTTCTCTTTTTCCTTTACAGAAATTTCTTACTCAGTTTGTTCAATTCAATAACCTTCCCTCTTTTCACTTCACTTCAGGCCTTAAGCTGCTTGCCCTTGATGAGCTAGTTCAGTCAAAGCCATGCTTGATTTACAAATATGAAAGTAACAGGCACCTTACAACTGCCTAGAATAAACAACTATTACTTTTGAAAACAGACCAATACCTGCTACACTGTGCTGTGAAACATTCTCTTTTGCTCTTTTAACTGGCGAAGGGTGGCAGAATATCCCAGCAAATGGTCATGTGTACAGGGAGGGAGGTAACAGACACCTTCTCCAACAGGACCTGCCACAGCTCTTCCAGGACTGGTTTTGTGCCCGTCAGGTGAGTGCCAAGAACTGGCACATATTAAGGTTACGGTGTCGGCCAGCCATCAGCTAGTTTCTTCACTCCTCCATCATTTCACTCAGAGCAAAGAGACAAGTATGAAGGCTGATGGGCTAGATGCTCACCTTCAGGTCCCCTTTGGCAACAAGGAATTGGTGAAAGGGGTGGCAGGGTGGATGTAAGAGAATTTATTCCTGGTTTAATAGCCCTTCATTATAGCTAAGCCTTTTGCGTAAACAGCAATTTGGCTCCCATCTCCTGAACACTGCTCCCTTGTATTAGACCTTTTATAATAGCTGTAATTACAGTCGCAAGCTCTGCTTTTATTTTATGGGAGCCAAAGTAAGCCTGCCCAATGTCCCATGTGTTGATCCTCAAGTACAGCCATGTCTGTGAGGCAGTGTCTCCAAGCAGCGGAATCCAATGGGTGAGTCACAGCGAAGACCTGCTGGTTTCCTTTCTAGCCCTGCCTGCTCTCAGGACAGATCCCTCTTGCAGGTAATTTTAAGCAGCCACCATGCCACTCTCCTGCCTCTTCTCTTTGCCTTGGCTTGTCAGGATTAGACAGTTTAACCAATGAGCCCTGTTGTCATCAATCTCAATATTCAGTGCACCAAGGTAATACAGGCACTTCGCTGTGAAGACAGGCATTTATGAATTATTTGTGAAATCATTTTAGCTAAAGAAGACAGACAGCTCTATTTTGTGCCTAATATTGTCTGACAGGTGTGGACACACCCTGGGATGACTTTCTTGTCATCCCGACTAGAAGGTCAAGAGTCTACATTTGACAGAGAGAATTGCCTTTGGCACTCCAACAAAAAATGAAAACACAGCAGCATCCAGAAAAAAAAAACAACAAACCTCTTTGTAAACCAGATGTGCTAGATTTAACATTTCCCAGAAGAATTCCTTTTAAATTTTGTAGCTCCTCTTTGAAGATTATCTATGGACCCAACACCAGGCTAAACCAGAAAGTTTAGCTTTTGTTCCTCTATTAGCCATTATCAGCTTACTGTTTTAAACATCTTGGGCATGGTGGGCAGTGGCTCCCCTCTCTCCTATCTCTTCTCTCCTCTCCCCTCCCTCCGTTTTCATGCTTTCCCTAGGGACCTCTATGCAATACCACCATGTGTTTCCCTGCCACCCCCAGAATGCAACTGAGATCCACTGTGGAAGAAGAGAGCAGTGGCTGACTTCAATCACAGCAGCAGTTCTGTGGTTCTGGGGGGAGATCCCAGTCCCACCAGGATAGGAAGGTTGAGCTCAGAAAGGAAAGTTCTCAAGCTCAAGAGCTCAATAGTGGGACCATAAGACATATCAGGTAATAGTCTAAGCTCCCCTGGGTTATTTCTTTGGCAATACATATTTCAGCAACTAAATCTGAGCCCACTCCATTGGCAAATGTCAGACTCAGAAGATACAGTTTCCTGCTAAGATAATAGAGATGACTCCTACAAATGAATTTTGTCTTGGTTTTGAAATCAGGTTCCCTATTTGTATAAAAACAGACATATCACTGCTTCGTATTTGTGCAGAAAAGAGTTACATGTTAGTAGTCAAGAATCAGATAATTTCTTTGCAAGGAAGAGGTGGGAATGAGTAGTTTTTACCATGGGTTTTATGGGAAGAGCTTTGCCAGGGTAGGTAGTAAATTTAGAAAAAAACTCCTTAGGCTTTTCCTTCTCTTTGCCATAGGAAATGTTGCAAGTTACAGACCCCAACAGCCACCTTTTGTACTACTGCTTCTACACACTAAAAGGGTACATTCAGAGATGATGCAGCAACCAACTGTGGCCAACCCATACTTGACTTTTTGACCCTTTTTGAGGCCAAACTACTGCTGCTTTCAAAGGCTGGATGGTTTCCAGGAGGATCATAGCAACCCAGGCATTGGAAGGCGGGAAGGAGAGAAGAAATCTGGGGTTTTCCTTGCTTCCTTTTTAGTTCACACTAACTTGTTGCACAAAACACTTGAGGCAATGTACCTGGAAAGATCCCTGTGGAGAACACGGCCAGGTAACCCTGCTCCAACTGGCTGCGGCAATCCCACTTCAGCGGGTGCCACTGGATAGTGCTGGTACAGAGGGGAGCAGGAACAGTTGGGTCTGCTGCTAATCTGAGCCTCAGCAGCTTTTGTTTTCAAGCTTGATCTTTTTGACACGCAGAGCAATGTGCATGGAGTCCGTGGGAATCCGCAGGGCTCTGGCAGAGAGTCCTGGGTCTTGCCCCACAGCCAGAGCTGTGGGCAGCCTTGGAGGAAACCTGAAAGCACAAAAGAATACAGCAAAACATCTGCAGGAGCCCCTGGCAGGCACTGAAAACCGAGGATTGAAGAAGTTCATTTGCGAATGTCCTGGCAGACTCACTGCTCCATGAGTGCTGGTTTAGGTAGTCCTAGGAGTTTTGTTTCCATTCTGATAACTTGCTCTTCTCTAAGGCCAAAGGATAAGAAGGGGAGGAGGGAGATAGCACCCAGACCAGGGTAAAGAGGGGATGGCTGGATCAGCGCTCTTCTTGAAGATCACAGCCCCAGGGAAGACTTATTCAGGCTTCAAAGCAGGCAGCTGTACTTCACAGTTGGGGGTCATCACTACCCCGTTCTACAGTTCCTCAGAATCCCTTGCCTAGTCCTCTTTCCATGGCCTATTGGGTTTTTCTTTCATGCTTTTTAACCATTACAGACCCCAGCACTCAGTTTTTCCTTGCAATAATCTTTCAACCAAACCAGTCTTCCTTCCAGCCTGTGGGGATGGGGCAGAGGAAACTCTAAGAAATCCTGATCCTGGTTTGCAGGTGACAGTATTGGTTTTACAGCCTAAGAAGGCAGGTTACTTCCAGTAAAGTCATGCACCAGAGTTCAAACAGCCAGCATTTGTAGATCTCCTCACATGGATAAAGTAATATAACATCAAATTAATTTACGTACAGCAATCACTAGCCAAAGTTCACCTCAATGATTTGCATTACAGTAGCAAACACAAAGCTTAATCACAGCTGTACATCTCTATTTCCCTTCAGAAAATCCTATGCCCTCTGCTCATCATGAATAGCTCATAACTGATCATGCATGTAACTAGTGCTGGTTTTCCTCTAGCAATGAAATACCAGGTAAATCCCACATACTCTGCTCAGCAGTGCACATTTCATCTCATGGAGTAACCATGGCACAAAGAATATCATGCCAGATTCCTCCAGGTGCAAATGGGCACAGCTCCTTTCCAATCAGTGGAGCAATACCAGGTTGCTCCTGCAAAAAGCATGACCTCTTTGGGAAATATAACTAACCCAGGAATTAGAAAAACATTTTTGTTAAAATTAGCTGGTGTACGCAGTAGTACCTGGCTGAGGGGATAAGAGCATTCCTCTCTCACTACCTAAAAATTCCTGTGCTGAATTAATTAATCATTCTTATCAGCATCCCTTTTGTTCCTGGGCTCTAAGAGTACTTGAACTAAAAGTTTCTCAAGTCCAAATCCACTCCATGTGATGAGTATCTCTGAGGTCATAAATTAATGCAAACAATTGTTATGTTAGCCACATGAAAGTCTTCAGTTGAAGAGCAGTGACCCCAAGAGAGAGTGAGATTTTACTAAAGATAACTTTTGTCTGAACTCTCTGCTATCTCCTAGCCAGGTAAGTATCTTATAAACATTCATTCTGTAGCAGATAGAGAAGAACTGGCACTTTTCTTGTAAAGAGGCCGGTGCTTGAAAACTGGACTAGAGTAACTTTATTTTGCTTTATAACTTCCTAATGTTGGTCCATAGAGAAACCATTGTATGGAAAACCAAATAGGAAGCATTCTGATACCTTCGAGTACATTTATGTTTTCCTTCCCTCTGTAATTATCATATATGTTTTGATATTTTTTATTATTATACGTGATAACACAGTCGCTTGTGGACTATTTTGAGAAAGCAATCTGTTACTGAGCACATATGTCACAGTACCAAGCTTCCAGGAGATGCTGAGGTAGGATTTCTTGATGTCAGTTACAAAACAGAGGATGTACATATCTATATATTTGTATGTGCATGTGCTTATGCCAGGCTTACAGCTGGTGACTCTGGAGGGACAAAATACTGGCTGCTGAAAAGTACCTCCATGTTTTGTTTATGTTTTAGGGCTGGAGCAGGCACTTGGAATGTCCCTGGCTGAGGGTGCAATACAGCCATCCCTACCTCTACTGCTCACAAAAACAGGAGCCAAGATTTCTCTTATGGCATCATGAAATCAAATGGTGAAAAAAAATCAGGCCAAGTTCATCCCAAGCTGCAGGCTATTGGAATGTCTTCTGTGTGGGACAGGGAACTGAAATACAAGGGGTTTTATCGTCATTTGGGCATTCATTGTGTTTTACTGGAATTTATTTATTTCACTGGCATATATAGGTATGGGTATATATACATGTATGTATATATTAAAACTACAGAATGAGAACCAACTGGATTCAACATATTTCAGCTAATTACTTATTAAAATAGTTTGGGAAATGAGTAGTTTAAATACCAGTTAGCAAAAAAAAAAAATCAAGTATAAAAAAAATTTACGAGTTCAAGATTTACCCTTACCTACTTTAAAATATTAAAAATCCCACAGTAATTGCTAAAGGGTACAGATGAGACAGAAAAGTTAAACTTTTGTATGCAAAATGATTTATGTGGGGAAAGTATGCACAAGTTCTAAAGTAAAAATATTGTTGAAAGAGGAACAGTTAAGGCTTTTAGAAAGATTAACTGAAACTTCAGCCTTAAGGTCAGCTTTGAATGTTCCAATGGAATCAGATACTTCTTAGCAACTCCTAAAAGCAGGCAAAAAAGTGCCATCTACAAGTTCTAATTTACTTTCCAGGGATACATTCCTGACTCTCAGATCTTCCTATCCCACTGGCAAATTGAGAAGATGGTAACCAGCGTGCATAGTTAACGTAGGTTTGCACTGATAGAACACATCCTACAAGAATGGCTATACAAACTTGATTGCCTTTGCACAGTAACATGTTCCTCAGCAAATGATGTAGAGATCTAGCACGGAAATTTGACATAACTTTCTTGGAAAAAATAAAATATTTACATTTTGTTCAGGTGAGAGAACTAATATTGTCTTGAATAAATCTTTGGGGTATTTTTAACTTCCATTTAAATACATAAATGCCTGTGTTTACTTCTCCAACACTTGTCATCTCTTTGGCAGAAAAACACCAAGACATGTAGAGTTTTAGTTTCCTAAAATCTTGTTCATACCTATTATTATTTGCAACATGTATTCCTTACCTACCTCAAATGAAAACTGAGCTTCACAAAGGCTGCTGTCCCCACACCTGATCCTGCTGCACTGCCCAGTCACAGCATCCACCACCCTCTGCAGGGTAAACAAAGACAAGCCTCAGTGCAGTATGAAGATCAGAGACTTCCCTGAGCCCTGCACCATACCTAGGTATTTCTACAGCAGAAGGGTGCATATGCATGTTCCCATGTGGGACAATGGCAAGCAGCATTCACTCCTAGTCTGAAGCTGAGGGAGACATCTCACAGCAGGCTTTATTCATGGAAATACATGGGCACAATCTCACAGGAGGTTCCAACATGATCTGCTGTAGAAACGAAGTAAGGGTTTTCCCAGGAGTACTTCGCCCTGAACAAGCAGAAAGCTAAGGCATGTCTGCCATCCAAGGTGCCAAGGACATTCTAGCCATAGAGTTCTGGGGCCCTGGAAAGCAGAGACCAGTCAGTTTCCTGACTAAATGCAGACATTAGAGTTCATTCTAGAGGAAATTTGCAGAACTTTTTGAGGGAAAAAAAAGGTATAAAAAAATACAGTAATACACAGACATCAAACAGAAGGTCCCAGTGCCCTCTGGAAGCCAGCACCTATTTGCACAGGCAAACAGGCAAGCAGGAAGGCCACTGCCTGAGAGTGAAGGGAACCTTCAAACAATTTTCTTGAAAAGCAGTGAGCTCGCTCCTTTTGAGCCCTCTGGCAGCAAGGGGAAGGGCAGTGAGTCACATTCTGCATGGATGACATTCTTGCCAGTAGAGAAGATTGCTGATATCCAACTGCAGAGAACAGCTGGGATAAGGTTTGACCAGTTTGTGTAAGTCAAGATGAGTATGTTTCCATGTTATCTGAAGTCAGCTCTGTGGTATTTTACAAGCAAACAGGTGTAGCCCAGCTACATGCTCACCCTTAAATTCAGCAGGATTAAACAGGTTCTAGGTGGCACTTAACACTTCTACTAGGTTTCATCTCTAGGGTTTACTCCAGCAGAAACCTCAGAGCAGATAAAACTACTTTTCCCCTTATCTAGTTCTATCAGACTACAGTACCCAGAACCATCCCTGCAGAGAGCTCTAAAGAACCTACTCTCTGAAATTATTTTATACATTATATAAACTTATTTTCTGAACTTTCTTTATGCACAACGATTAATCAGGATATATACTATTTTTATTGACAACACAACTCACTTTACAGACACTCAACAATCATATTCCTGGTGAGGTAAGAAGTGTTGTAATAATGAGCTATTTTACAACCCAGTGTGGCAGGGCAATGGGACAAAGCTACTAGGTGAGTAGGAGCTGCCTCAGTAGCCCATTAAGCCATGTGTCTGTCAGGGCACACCTGATACACCAAAAGCAGAGAGATGCAAAGCACTCTGCATGGTCATCCTGAATCTGAGAGAGCTGAACACAGTCACAAGTCCGGCACAGCTCCCTATCCTCCTTCCAGTAACCAGGCAGCATGCCTAATCTTTGGAATACAGCAGATATTGCTCCTCTTGGCCCTAAAAGTCTCTTGTCAAAACCATCCCTGGAGGAGGATTGGGAAGGTACTTTGGTCTAAGATATCGATGTTGCCCTCTTTTACCCTAACTTATTCCCTGAAAAGACATGAAGGAGCAGGAGCTCATTGTTTTTAGAAAATGAAGCAGCAAAGGTGGTTTAAGGAATGAGGTACTTTCAAGATTTTTTTTTCTTCTTCCTACTTTAGACACAGTAACTTCAAACCTGATGGAGGGTCCTAGCAGAAGTATTCTTACCCCCAAGGGACTTCTAATCTCCCAGGCGAAGGCAGAGAAAGAATGAAGAGAAACAACTTGTTCATTAGGAAGCTGGTAGAACCTCGAAATCCTCTGTAAATCAACAACCTGAGAATACTTCATGCAAGACCCTAAAAATGAATCTGAAATTAAAATCTTCCTTTTAAACCTTCATTTTTCCTTAACTTCCCATAACTAGAGTTTAGTGGTTGGAAGCAATGAAGAAGGCATAGAGTACTTTCTCCGCTCCAGACTTCGCTGTAGGCCAGATCAGAGATGATGGTAAATGTTCTTCCTCTCCCAAGCACTGAAATGGGACAAGTTCTCCGCATCTCATGCACCAAATAGCATAAAAGGGGAGGAAACAACAGTGCTAGGGCTAAGTCTCCAGCTTAGTAGAAGTTTGAACATGTTCATCTCAATCTATTTTCCTTGAAATTTATTTTTAAACTAGTCTACAAGCAGTTTCTCTTTTCTTTGATACCTAATTAGTTCCAATTAAAATAGACTACATTTATGTAGTATACATTGAAGTGTGAATAGTGCTCATCAAAACATGGTAAAAAATAAAAAAATTGCACTTACACTGAAATATATGTGAATATGTCTCCTTAAGACTTCCAAAGGGATTTGGGTTATGAATCACAAACATTCCCCTCAGCATTAGAATCTTATGAGTCAGAAAGATAGTCATCATTAATCACTTCTCGAGCTTCTTTAACAATGTGGCTCCTGCTTGCTGCATGTTTTCATTCACATCAGTCATTTACACAGCATAAAAGGTGTGCCTAGCACTTTAGAGACAATTAACACCAAAATATTTGCTTTGTAGTTTACAGCTGTAGTAAGATCATACAAAACAAGAAAAGATTCCTTTTGCAAATGAAAGAACAGGAATTGCAACTATGGCAAAGTAGCAAGCTTTTTCCATGGTGTGGGATATGCCTGCATTTCTGTATTTCCATATTATTTTTACTACTCACAATTTTAAGTAGGAACGTATTTATACAACTCCCTTAAGACTTCAACATTATCGTAACCATGAAAGTATTTGATGCTCTCCCCTCTCTCAAAGGGATAAAAATCACTATTAGACTGTTTTGGGGGTGGGGGAAAGCACCCAATTTTCCACTGAACACTTACACTACTTGCATCAACATGTCTTTTAAGAAGCAGTAACAGAGGTGCCAGCATTGCTGCAACATGAGTGGCTACTTAAAAGAAAAAAAAGTATCTGGAAAAGAAATACATTTTCCACTCATAAAAAGGAAAAAAAAAGAGAAAGATAAGATACCTATTCCACAACTGCCACATAGTTCAGTACATTTAAGCAAAGAATAAGGAAGGTTTAATCTGTTCTTCCCAGCACAGTTTGTCAGTCATCTTCTTATCACCATCTATACATTGAAAAACCCTCATAATACAACTACCTCTGCACTCCATGGAAAAACAGTATATCCTCACACATTTTTTCAGAACTTCACTCATGCTTTCCTTCAAGTATCAGTGCCATAGATGGATGCATCAGTCCACAAGTGAGATCAGAGTTTTAAAAAAAACTGAAAGCAATGCAGTTAGGGACAGTTTCAGAAGTACTCTGTCACAAGCAGTTTATTAGAACTTCACTTTGACAATAAATAAGGTATTTCCCAAGCAATCAAAATGTAATTATTTAGAAAGTTAAACAACGCAAATTTTCACAATGCAATTTTTAATATATACATAATTTACTGTATTTTAAACACCAGTTCATCCAGAGCTGTACAACAGTAGGATGTCTATTTTTTAAATTCACACAGCAGGAGACTACCAAGACATGTCTTTAATCTGGAAACAGCTCCAGGTAGGATAGTCTAACCAGTATGACTGAATCTCTGTTCGTTAGACTAGCTGCTGAATTCAAAATCAGATGTATGGCTTACCCAGGAGAAATAGTGCCTGTTGAGAGTTATGGTTTTAAAGGACTTGTAAGCTGCTCAATTGCAACAGTATGATGTAACCATTTGTAATTTACAGCGCTACTGCTCTGTCTTCAACACAAGTGGCACAGGACAAACTTCTGTAAAAAATGATAATTTTCAATGTAGTAAATCTCTACTAGTAAATACAAACTTTGAACTTAAACTGTTAACTGTGAAAACATCTTTCGGTTTTGGTCAAATGAATTAGCATTTCTTCATTTAAATACTCAAGACATATTAAGTCTCAATAATACTTTTAAGAGTTTGACATTCAAAATTAACTTCAAAAGAATGTTCCTGTTAAATAAAGCACCAAGATTTCCCACATGTTTATTCCTTAAAGAAAGTCTATGAAACACTAGCTTTTTTAAAACATTAGTTCTGCTAAGAGTTGTAATTTCAAAATTAAATTTAATTCTTATGGTTTGATCAAAGCCATGTTTCCAAAGTGAGCTTTACATATTCTGTGCAACATCCCATTTCTTTAAGTGCAGAGGTACAGGTCTCAAAGTTATGCAGCTGCAATCGAGTTGTCATCTGCTTGACGACCCTGAGGCTTTAAGAAAATAAAGACAGAGAATTAAAAAAAAATAAAACAAACAACTCCCCTCAAAAAACCCAAACCAAACCGAACCAAAAGCCCCGCAACCAAACAGAAAAGATAGATTACTAGGAAACTAACTCTGAAATACACTGTGTTGTCAATGTAGCTCTGGTACCCAATTGTAGCATTAAGCTCATCCTACTTGTAAAGGTTTCCAACTGTGGCACAAACACAGAGGACATCCGACTGAAATTTCAGTTTGGCCCAGTGAGTACTTGGTGGAGGCCTCAGCTCCTCAACTGCCTTGTTAAAGGCCTTCTCCACACACATCTGCACAGCTTAGCACAAGGCCTGGCTGATCAGCACTCTGAGCATTACCGCAGTATAGAAAGCTGATAATTATCAATGTGTAAAACAGGAATGACAGTGTCTTGGAGGAATTTTAAGCAACATTACTAGAGACACGAGAGAGCAAGGAAGAAGTTTTAAAGAAGAAAAGGCATCCTTACAATAAGGTTTTCTGAGGTTCTGACAACTCCAAAGCAAAAGCAAAGAATTCTGAAGCTTGAGAGTCCACAGGAGTTTTATAAACACCATGCTTTTGAGAAAAAATGCCTCTTCTATTTACTTAAGAGGACACCCTGACAATCAGTCTTGAAGAGCCAGTGACTGCCAGCATACTCAAAAAGTAACTTCTGCCTATCTCTTTTGGTTAAAACAAAATTGAAATAATGCCAGGCCCATTTCCTAGAAACATGATTACAGATGTCTGAACAAGTCCATCTTAAATCATATAAACAAGTCTTTGGGCTCCTTGCTTGTTAAGAGTCTGAATAAAAAGTGAACAAAATATTCTGGAGACAGCAGCAGTGGAATGAGAAAGCACTGCTTTGGGCAAATGGAATTAAAATGATTCTTAAGAAGTTAAAAGACCTGTTTTTCATGGCATGATTGAACTGTCTTCAGAGTTATAGCACTTATTAAAAAAAATCTAGACTGATTCACTGACAGAATGTGTTTGCAGAAGTTATTTAGGGAGGTCTGGGATCCTACAGTGTCTCTAAACCTAGTCATATGGGTTGCTCAAATACTTCTTTTTCCAGAAGTGCTATGAATTATGGTATTAAAAGTATTATATTTAGCTCACTCTACTATGCTCAAAATAGAGGCAATTTAAAAACTCATTTTACTGGGTGAGACATGGAACAGGAACACGACAAGCACATTCAGCTTGTTCATCCTGCTGAATATGTCTGCATACTGCACTGAAACAGATTTCCTAAAGATTTTGGCTGACAACACTAATGCACAATACAAGATTTTTCAAATCAAGTGACCCTGTTACAAACTGGAACTTTTAGTCTGCTTAGAAACACTCAGTTTTGAACAGAGTTGAGGTGGTTGTCCCCAGAATCTGAGCAGTTTAAACACAAGTCACTCCTGACAGCCTTACCTTTACAAAAATGTGTGTTGGTATGAAACGTCTGAGCAACTGATTGGTGAAGTCTGGGAATCGCATCAGGTTAATGTGAAGAGAAGGTAACTGCTGATACCCAGCCATCAGAGGATAAAAGTTATATAACATTTCCTGCTGCGTGCCAGGCAGGATTCTTAGTCGGATCTTAAAAAAAGAAAAGAAAGCCACAACCATAGGTAAAAGTTCTGTGTCCAAAAGCTCTGTTTACTTTCTATTTATGCACTGGTGACTCTCTGAGGCTGAAAAGAATGCAACTAATTTCCAATTCTAGTTAAACTGTTGCTTCTATACCAGAACACCATGCTACCCATAAATGACATGACAAACAGCTCCTAGTCAGGCTTCCATCTAGCCCTTTTTAAAATGGAGTCTGCATTCATATATTCTTCCAGACAGAATTTACCATACTTTAAACATCTAAAAAACAATGAGTTTGTCCTCACTCTACATCAGTGTAAGTCTAATCAATGTATTCTTCACTACCAGATAAACCAGCAGGATCAGTGGATGCAACAATTTTGTACCTGTTTAAGGCCAGAAAACATGAAGGCATCACTGGGTTCCACAGACACCTCCACATCCTGGACTAAATTGGTCTTATTTTGCAGGTGATACCTGACAGGTAAGGACTCTCGGACTCGACCAAATGACGGCAGATCTTTGGAAAGAAAGTAAGCAATCTCAAATACAAAACGCCTTTTCAAGTTTCACTCAAAAAAAACAAGTCTAATGCAAAAAGCAGTGAAAAGTTAAGGAAAAAAGATACAAGAACTAGGCATCTAAAGCACTTCCAACAAGCTTTTTTAGAAACAGATTAAACAATAGAACACAGCTTCATTACAGTTGTTCAGTACCACATTTCAACATCTAGTTACAAACCTCCCAAGCTGCTAACACTGCCCAAGAATATTAATTAGGAAGGTCACTTTCACTGCTGCTGACTATTTTCAGCTTACCAAAATCTAATCAGATACTGTCAGGAAGCTCCTTCAAAGTGTAACAGGATAGGATAGTGGAAGAATCTCAGTACAAATGAAACCAAGCCGAGGTAAGCATTGGAGTTATGTGTGTTTGGTGGCCATTTCAATCCCCCTCTGTTCTTGTGCAGGTGAAGCGCTAGAACAGAAACATTTCACCTGCCAACAAGCATCTCCAGCTCTCCAGTCTGTTTCTTCCTGAGATGCACCCAAAATGTGGGTGGATGGAACAACTGTTGCCATAAGCATCTAGAGAAACCTACTGGGAAGGCAGCATCAGCAGAGGTAACTCCAGTCTCTGTGCTGTCACATAACACAGGTCAACTATTATGTCAGCTCCACTGACGGATTTTAGGAGAACACGCTTGTGTAACTACCTACCTCCTCTTCCCTCCAAGTGGGGAAAGAAGAGCAAGCCTTGAGGCAGTCTGAGTGACAGTATGGTTTCTTTTTTTAGCTCCCTAATATTCAGCACCACTTTTCTGTATTCTGCTACGGTAAATTGAAGCTCTGGGTGCTGTAAAAGTTTTGGCAGTCTTGAAAATTCTAACTGGGACACATGTGTTGCCAAACTAATATTACCTGCATTAACATGGAGGGGAATGCTCTCTACAATCACATGTGGTAGAGTGATGACTGTGTTAACAACGGGTACACTTTCCACAGGTGAACTTCTGCAGGAAGAAGTCAAATGCGGACCATGTTGAATATTATACTACATAAGGTATCAAGTAAGTATACAAACTAAGCAGTAATTAGTAGGTCCAAAGTCTAGACAGTGCTTGTTACAGAAAAATACAAAACGTTTTTTCATTTGTTTTTTGCACTCCTCCCCACTCCCAAAAAAACGCAAACCCAACAACCCACTATAATTCCTAAAAACAAATCAGCTTAGTACCTCTCCTTATCAAGGCCAAGAGATGCTTACCTCTTCCAGGAAATTATATAACATCCAGTTGCCACTCCACTAGCATTAGTAACTGGAGGACATCGAAGGCAAAAGCACTCACTGGCACTCTCACCTGTCTGTAAAACAACTATCAGCAAGATTTTGTTTAAAATCAAAGCATAATAACAGCCTAAGCCACCAAGTTTAGAAACTCAATATGACACAAACACAAGCGTTCAGCCAGAAAGGCCTTTGAAGTGCTTTGCAAGGTATACCTAAATAATGTATAAATCCAGTAGATTGTGAAGTATTCCAATACATGAAAGGGTAACATATACAAATATATGTCCGTTTACTTTCTGAATGGCATTATAATGTCTTTAATCTACACATAGAATGAGTCATTGCAAATCTAGAGTTCATAAACACACACAAAAAGCAAAATACTGCCAATTCAAATTCTACACTTCTACAGCAGATTCCAAGACATCAGCATAAGATGCCTCCAATGCTTGAAAATTAAATTAACACGGACACATCCCCTCTCCCTCTCAAATGGATGAGAGCTGGGGAAGAGAAGGAATACAAGAAAAATCTACTGGCTTTTCAGTGAAACTGAGTTCTCACTTTTTCTTTTCTTTTTTTTTCCTACTCAAATGAACTAAAAAAAAAAAAGTACCTTTTCATGTAGAGAGTGATTCTTAAAAAGCACTAAGAACATAGGTTTCAGTCTTACAAAATCTATCATTACTATTTAAAAAAAATCCCATCAACCAAGAGATGGACAGCTGAATGGTTGATACCTACAGGATTCATATGTTCTGGCACTTAGCTCTTTAGGAGCATCAACCAGAAGCAATGTAGCACAAGGTGCCAGAGCTGAAGATGAAATATCATAGTTTGAAGACTAAAGGATCTGGGAAATAATTGCTTTTTGCCAGGTAATCCTTGAATCTACAGAGGAACTAGAGCCTTGCAAGGCCTTGATTACATGAGTGTACAGCTGCCCCACAGTCAGGTGGCCGCCCAAAATACCTCATTGGATCCAAAATTTTGACAGAACACAATTCACATCTCTGATGCAAAGACAACGTTTTGTTGGAAAATTCTGGATCAGCTCTGCTCCACTTATTTAACTTGAAAGTCAACACAGTGCAGTTTTAATGGATGAGATCTTCAAGATAACTTTTTAAAATTTAAGTAATAAGTTACTAAACTGTGGTAAAGTGTTTGCATTCCAGAAAGCATATACAGCCCAGAAACACTGGAAATACTGAGTATCTTTTCATATGGATATCTAAGAATTTGCATTTCAGAAGTACTTCAGGTGCTTTCCCTCATGTCTATTATACTTAGGATTTTGTTTACCATCCATCATCTAAGTCTATTTAGTTGACCTAGTGAAGTAGAACTACATTTTAAAGCATGTTGCTGTCCGAGTTGTATTCTGGCAAGCAACTAGAGTACTAAGCAGCTTTCTTCTATTTACAGTTCAATAAGCAAACACTATTTAAAATGTCCCCCTTTATTACTCCAAATTTATGCATAAAGTATACTCCTGATATGGAGCATACTGTAAGAAAACTTACCATTCTCCACGTAAGATTCCAGCTGATCTACTGGGGTCATGGAAGCTGACAGCTGTAACTGGCTTGTTACGATGGTGAGAGGCCAAGGAGAGGCACTCAGAATGTCGGTCATCAGTAAAAATGGTATATCTGCAAATACTCTGTCCAGGTGCTCCAGCTGTCAAGACAGACACAAGTTGTGACTATTTCTAACTAAAAAGGGTGTGGCTCCAAAGTGCTGTGATTCCAAAACATTAACAACTTTTCAAACACACACCTTTGTGGAGACAAATTTGACAGCAACATCAAAAGGAAATACTGTGTCTATGGTTACAGTTTCATCCTGCAGAAGTAAAAAAAGGGGATGGGAAGAAGAGAGGAAAAAAAGTTATATTCAGCTTAAGACCTGGCTATTGATGTCAAACATTAGTAATTTAAAATTATTTTTAATCATTGTTTTAAACAAGTCCTCTCCAGGGAAGAATGTATCTTTAAAGATATTTACGAATAAATATAGAAAACTTTTCTTCTGCTAATAATTATGGAATTGCTCATGCTGAAAATGGCTACTATACTGCTGATTTAGTATTTTTTCTATCTCCTGGAAAGGTTTTTAAGATACTCAAAATTACTGCTTTTAGAATATTTCTTATATTTCACAAATTTATCTGTATAAAATGCAAATGGTGCATCTTTAAAACCTACCCGGTGACACCTGCAGAGGATTTCTTTCCCCTCAACCACAGTGTTGATTAAATAAGAAATATAAAACAGAAACATTCTTGCACCAACTGTTCCACAACGGATGTATATTGGTTTTTCCAGCTGTAAAATAAAGAAGACTGTATGAGCTATGTCTAAACTACATTAATTAGGCCTAGAGCTGTCCAAAAGTTGTTAATCATCTGACTTGGTCCAACAGGTCAACAGTAGAATGGGCATTATTTTGACCATAATGAACTTCCTACAACGCATGATCTAGATCATGCAGTGAATGATTTTAACCAGAGCAGCACAACTCCAGCTGCTTCACTGGATTTGCCTGTTCCAGATGCTTGTCAACACAATCCAGATGCTTAACAATACAAAAAAAACCCCATAACTGCGTAATATATGACATAACCAACTTCTAACTTACTAGCCACAACTTCAGTTCAGTGCATATTTGATCCTCTACCACCTTGAATCACACTTGCTATTACCTACTGTCCATTAAGCAGTGCATTTCATTAGCAGTTGAAATTAGCCTCCTTATTTCATATCTCCGAGCTGTATCATCAAATCCAGAACATACCTTCTTCTTCAATTTAGTCCAAAAAGTGATCTCATTAAAGGAATACTAAACTACATGTAAACAGTAGGCAAAATATGCCATAAGTATTTAATTTATTGGTTCAGATATCAGAAAGTAAACAGAAATCTGTTTAAGAGAGTTTTTTATTAGTTGGTCCCTATGTTCTTAAGTGTGCTATAGAAGTAAGGTTTTAAGCCTTGACCTTTTCCCCTGGTTGCAAGTCTCCTACAGGGATATCAGGAAGCAGTGCAGGAAAAGAGTCATCACATGTATCTGTTCCATGAAGAGTCACCTGAGTTTTCTGAGTCAGGTTGGCATCTTGACCTAGGATTAAAAACAGTGTTCATATCCGCACAGGCTTACATCACTAAAGCATGAATGAAAAATTATTCTCAAAAAGCAATGTACAAAGAATTAACACAGTTCATTTCACTAAGAGAATCTTTCAAAAGTACCAGCAAAAGACAGATTTGACAACACCTCAAAATTTTTTAAGTTGGAGCATTTGCACCCTTGCAAGTTTATTGTTTCATCTCTTTGGGCCAGGGAAAACAGAAATCTCAAAAATCACAAATCATATCTAGATGTTCCCTACCATCTAGGTAACACAACACAATTATGTGATCCAAGTTTTTCTTGATAATCTGTAATCAAGTAGAAAGGAAGTTTCACTGTTCTGCGATTCTGTTGTTATCAAGAGCATGGTTTAATGATTTCACATATTTTTAAAACTTTTCTTTCAAGTCAGTGTTGAAAATACATAGATGCACAGATGCAAAATGCATAGATGTTAAATGACACAATTCTACCATCAGAGCTTAACTAGAATAATGGCATTACTGCAATTACATGGGATAATTTTCAAAGCAAAACAAGCCACATCTTGCCAAAGAGTTGCAACTGTGGAAAATACATCACCTTCCCTATAAATGATATGTCAGATTTCGATTGTTCTTTTAATGCAATCAGCAAGCCCATACTGACCTTGAATATTCCACATTAAAGAGTTAAGATCGAGCAAGGAAAAAAAAAACCAAGAAAAACAAAAACCATCTATTAAACACCGGTTCAGGAGCCAAGCCCAAACATCCAATTAAACAAGTTCCAAGAATACTCCACTGACTTTAATGAACCATACAACTGTATAGAAAATGTGGCTCTATTTCAGAATGCAGAGAACATATGGCATCCTATACGCTAGTGGCTTAAAAATATTTTTGTCTTTAAGGATAATTACTACAAAGAGGCATACTGAGTATAACGTTAGGGCTTCACATACTGAAAATTGTCAGCAATATCTACATACAGATAGCTAGGACTTAGACATACAGTATTTGCAGTTTTTTACTTTGCATTCTGAGAAATACTACCTCAGTGCTCCATTGTTCCCCAAATTTCAGGTGGTTTAAAAACCAAACCATACGGTCCAGGGCCAGGAAAACAAAAAAAGCAGGGTGGGTGTGAGAGAAAACCCACAAAGTCTATACTTAAAAAACATTTATCTAGCACTGTCTAGTGCTTGCAGCTCCGCAAGAAAAAGATCTCTCTTTGGGGAAAATAAAAATTTAGTTACAGGCAAACTGAATAAAAAGTTTGAAAGGAATACAAAAGCTCCCATGTTTTCTTTAAAACTTGCAAGGACTTATATTCTGAAAATCTCCATATAAGCGCCGCAGACAAGCAGTGGCTAAAATAATCATAACGGAATGAGTCTGCTAGCTGTTGTTCTTACCACTGGTATTTCATCATTCCCAACTTTCACTTTGGTTTGGCTTTTAATTATTGCAAGAAAACAGTTTACTATATTTCTTTGCATTGCATCCACAACGAGGAGCCAATTATGAGACTGCTGGATTTAAAGAAAATAACCCCAAATACCTGGCTTTAAACCTGCTGTAAGCTTGACATCTTTGGCCACTGTCTCCTCATGTGACTGGACCGTCACAATCAAACAGTACATTTCATTAGTCAGGGCAGGAGGTTCATGACGGAGCTGAACAGAAATGTTCGGCACTCTAGAAATAATCCTTTAAGAGAAAAGACTCAGTTATTTTATGTTTCTTAAATAACATGTTTTTAAGCCTAGTTTAAAGGAGGTTAAAACACCCTATTGTTTAAGAGTTCCCAAACTGGTGGCCTATTAAACCAAGCAACATGAGACTCCTGAAAAACAACACGATGGGAACAACTCAATTAAAAAAGACCAGTTTGGAAGCCCAGTAATAAGCATTAATGGTTCAGATGTTCTGTAAGGAAAGAAAAAAAAACCACCTGCACCAACTGCAATCAAATTTCGTTATTAATAATAACTTTCCAGTACAGTTTCTTAGGGATTCTTGTGTGATGGCTTTCATAAGAGAACAGTAACACCTTCTAGTCTGCAAAAAAATCTCAGAAAAGCCTGCCTGGCAAAGTTAGGTGAAGCAGAGAACCAAAGCGTCCTTAGTATGCTCAGAGATCAAGGCAAGCTTTTTCTGTGCTCCTACCTATCTGGAGCCACAAGAGTCCTAAGGAACTGGATAGTATCTATCTTAAGCAGAAACATATTAAAAAGCTCATACTGAAGTCAAAACAAACCTTTTATTTTCTTAAGCAGAGTGATCAGGGCTTCACGGGAGACCCTCAATAATACATTCTATACATACTTTCAAGTTGTTACTTACATGGTGCTTGCCTGAATAGTCAAAGTGTCCCAGTGCACTTCATTGTCTGGAAGCTTAGGTCTCCGCTTGAAGGACCGTGCTGCCTGCAATGCTTCTTGAGATGAGGAAGCATCTCCCCCTCCTCCTCGCCAGTTCAGAATCACACAGCGGCCAGATTCGCTTCCCAGGATGAAATCCACAGAAGTGATCTGATAAACACAGATTTGAACAGCCATTGGTGAGACTTCTGACCACCTATTGTAGGAATATAGTTTTCCACCATACACAGACATAGTAAATATGTGTACCACCAAAAAGCTCCTGACAGCCTGGAGACTGAGGACCTCACCACCCCAGGATTTCGTTTAATGAAACAGCAGTGGAAAAAGTATCCATGTTCAGGTGCAAGCAGTGTAATAGGTTGCTATTTCCTACCCTCCCATAGCACTATACCACCTCTCACTATTTAAGTATTGAACATACTTTAAAAATGTTAAAAAATTTCTTGAAACAATTCTGCAGTTTTTGTGGTTTCCTTTGTGTTTTGTCATTGTAAATAGTTTCACTCACTTTTGATACTCAGTTTCAAGAATTCAGACATTCAGAATGGCAGTGACTTTTCAACTGCCAGATCAGAGGTACATTGTAGTTTGAGTTCATTGTATGTAACAATAAGAAGGGTACAAAACAAATGGACAAACCTCAATTTTCTTTCCTACATCTTCAGTTTTTGCAACAAATTTGAAAGAGAACTTCCTTGTTTTGCCAGGCACTAAGCACATTGTTCCTTGTGATGACTGCTCTAGAATATCACTTTTCTGATAGGCTTCTTCTACAACACAGTACTGGTTGTAATCCTACAATGGAGGAGTAGGAAAAAAAGTTGATACATTCAGACTGAAGACATCTTCAGAGAGTAATATTTGCAACATAGCAAATATTAAGGCTCTGTGTTACTGGATCAAACTGTATGGGTTCTTCCTACTTTTCACAATAACAAAGTTAGACTAGCAAGTAATTACACTGCAATTCTTTGACACAAGACATCCATTATATTAATGTAACTTCATGAATCCCAAGAAAAAAGACATTAAAATGATCCTTCTGAAACTTTAGCAAGCTTCACAGAGAAAAATAGATAAGACAGATGAACTGCATTTCAGTTAAGTATTAACATAATTTTTGGAAAAAACTTTTGATCTTTCTTTTATGTTTAAAACTACTAAAATGCTATTCCATTTTTATTATCAGTTTCTATCACTTCATCAGAGATAGTTAGAACAGAGGTACCTGATTATTGAAACTGATGCAGAGCTTAGAAAACCTGATAGGATGAGGACAATCAGCTCTCAAGTATACATCAAACTGCACAGGAACATCAACATGAAAACTAGGAGCAAGAAATTTTGCTTTGCACTGTACTGGAATTAAAAAAAAAAAAAGAAAAAGCAAAAAGAAACAAGAAGTAGGTGTTAAACAAACTATAACATTAAAATCCAGAAGCACGCTCCTGAAATGATTGTGGCAAGAATTGTTCTATGTATACTCTTACAACTCTGTTTTGCAAGCGGGATAAATTTGGCTACTAACACTGTCACAGAAAGCCACTTTTCAGCACTTGGCCAAAACCTTTGCAGAGGAGAAGAGATGCAGACGTCCAGCAGAAAACAGATAGCCCCATAAACTTGGATGTCACTCATGCCCCCTTTTCAATGGCGAGTATTACTTTGCACACATTCTGCTTTCCTCAGAGTCCTACTTCCAAGCACACCAGAATGTCAGAAGTCTTTCAAAAAGCAGGGAATTCTTTAGTAATCCCTATTAGAGATAAGAGATCACTGACTTCTCTCATTACTTCTTTATGTTGATTTAGACAAGAAACAGAGCAATGCTGGAACACTGTTGCTGACTTTAATACACCCTTCATATTTTCATCCTCATTAGTTATTTTCAAGGTGTAACTACATCCAAATTTATGATGTGGTGTAAATTTGCTTTCTTACTTACCAAATGGTATAAAATCTTGAACTTCTATTGTAAAAATATTACTGCCTGCCAAGGAAACACGGTCAGCCCACAATTTCTGTGATGCTTTCACAGCAGCAGTGTCACAATCAGGTTCAGGATCAGGGCTTTCATTCTGTATGCAGGTAAAAGATTACAAAGAACAATAAAGGAAGGTTAACAGACACAGACCACTCTTAGGATTATTTAAAAGGGTAATAGGAGTTCTGCCACTTACCATCAGAACTTTTATGAGATTTTTTTCTATTCGAGATTTCTGATCTTCTTTCAGAGTAGATGCTAATAAACAGAACAAAACAAAGATTACAAGACAGAAGCAAGGCTCTCTACGTTTTTTTTTTAACTTAACAATACACCTTTTCCTCAGATTGCATCTTTCAAATAACACATTCCAGAGGAAAAAAAATTCTAACATCCATCTACCAGTAATGAAGGACATTCCCATTTTAAAATGTTTCCTCTTATTTTCACTGGAACCAAGTAAAATATTTTTTGATTAGACAAGCATTTTGTAATTTATTGGAACAAAGCCCTGGAAGAATAATGCTTATACCTCCTTGTTGTTTATGTTTTAAAACTGGAGAAAGCACAGACAAATCTGGAACATTCAAAGAGGCCAGCTCAGATAATACTAGAAAAAAACAACTACAGAAGGTGACAGGAAGAAACAAGGACTATTTAAAATAAGCATTCTTTTCTTGAAGAAAGGTGATTTTGCACCATCTGCTATTCTTTGATACAAAGTAGAGTAGCCTGGCTAGCTATAAGAAGATCCAAATCCATTTTTACCACACCTGCTCTAATAGTAGTGATTAGCAATTTAGGGCCCAAAATGATTATTTCTGCAATGTCAAGGAGCAGGCATTACACAGACCAGAGTGCTTGCATTGTAACTGTGGAGCCGCACCATACCATGTTTTTTCCCTAAAACATCTCATATACATTATTTCATCAGCAGAGTTCTATAAAGAGTCTGAGAGAAGCACATTTGGGATATTAAAGTCCAGAAAAATCATGTTAGCTTTGTTACTAGGAAAAATGTTTTTCTCTTTTACCTATACTACAGTTCTTTCCCATCCCAAACTCAATAAGGTCCTGTTACATTATTTGAACAGTCTCAAATGAAGCTCTGTATCTCAGATATCCTGACACAGTCTAGTTGAATGCAATGAATTTTATAATAGAAGACAAAAGAAAACTCAACTGCCAGTGTACCACAGAAGGGAGTAAAAATCCAGCACAAATACACAGTTAATTTGTAGTCAAATAATTTTAAGTGCTGTAAGCACTGTGTCTGACAATGATTTGTCATATTTCAAAATATTCTTAACAGAATACCTCTGCCCAGGAGCTCTAAAGAGTATGTTATATAATCTTTCAGCTGGGCCATCAGATATGAACATTTGAGTGCTGTTGTCAATATGGAAGTGAGGAGAGTCCACCATCCTTCGCTGCGATATTCACACATAACATAATCCAAGAGCCTGCAACACAGCAAAGCGGAGAGAAAACAAGTTTTGCTCACCAATATTTTCAGAAGCTTGCATTTATTGGATATCACTAATACAAAATTCATCTTCACTAACATAACTGCTACATTAAAGTCAGGTCTACTGTTTATACAAGGCAATGATTTACTGAAAACAGCATGAAACTATGATAAAGAAACACATTTATTTCCTGAATTTGCTATTTTGAGCTAGAAAAATTTTCCCAAGAGAACAAGAAAACCTCATCTGTCTCCACATAAAGAACTAGAAAAAAAGCAACTAGACAGAAGTGCATTTTTTTTGATTAGACAAGCATTTTGTAATTTATTGGAACAAAGCCCTGGAAGAATAATGCTTATACCTTATGTATGTAATGTGTAATGTGCCTTACTATTGAATATGCAGTAAGTATTTAGAAAAACAAACCAAACTCCCACAATAAAGTCCCCTTCCAAACTGAAGAAATTTAATGTTTCTTAAGCCAAGATGTTTCCTTTCCCTCCTGCTTCCTATCCCCTTGTCCCTTCAAGGGTTTTCAAGATCCACAACACATGCATCAATCTTCATCAGGCAAAACCACAGACCTTAATATGTTCCTAATACTGACCACTGTTTGCTGTTACTAGCAAAGCTGAGAAGTGATTTTTTTAACTCTTCTCAACTACTTAAGACAAGAATTTCTGCCTACTTCAGAAAATACCCAACATAAACAAAAAAATGCTTGTTCATAGAACCATTGGGCTTGACACAAATTGATCTGCTTATCCTAGCCTATCTTCTCTTCCATGTAAAGTCCAGTAAGCTACTAACAAGTAAATTCATCTCTCCTACTTCAAACAAGAGAGACAGACAGACAGCACTCAATCAATGGACTAGAAATGGAAGATATTTGCCCAGTAAGGCAAATTCCCACAACAGCTCAGAGCAGGAAATTTTTATGCTCTAATAACTGACTCATCCTGTTTTGCTTTATTTATAATAAGTGGGATTCATAGACTCAATAGCTTGTGCTTCGATCACAGTCAGATACAAGGAACATCTTACACAAGCTTCCAACATTATTCCATAGCAATATGTCACAGGGTCTTAGTGAGAAGACAGCACGTAAAAGAAGCAATCATGAATGATACTCACTTCAAAGCTTTGGCATAATCTTTAGCATAGTAATATTCTTCTCCCATTTGAACCACTGATAAAAAAAAAAATTCCAGATCACTACTGAAAGCCTTTGCAAAATTAAATTTAAAAAATGCATCTGATTATCTATACTCACTCAAATGACTTTTCATTCTTGGACACTTGTATTTCTTGAACTGTGCGACAGCATTACTCAACAAAGTGATTATTAGCTCCTAGCAGATAAAACCATTACTGATATCATTATATATGCAAACATTAGGGTCATGTTACAAAAAACTTTTTTTTCAAAGAATAAAACTTACCGAGTGAAGGACATTTTTCTCTTTCAACTGTAGAGATAAAATCCCCATCTTCTCCTTTTCAGGGTCAGAAAGATCAAAGCCTACATAAGACAATGAAAAAATCCATGAAACTGGAATTCTTTCCAGACCCAAAGGGAACTATTTATACCATGAGCAATATGCAATGCAAGCTTCAACTCAAACACACTCGCACGTTCTTTTGCCTCACAGGCAGCTATATCTCCCTAGAAGGGAAATTCTAGAACACAACTGTCTTTCCCCTTGTTTGAAAGAATCTTCCCAAAATCATCAAATTACAGTAAAACCACCTAGTCCTTATATTGCATCTATTAATATTTAAAGCGTGTATGTTAAGACAAATTAGCCCTTTTTCAGTCTGGTCTCAAGTAAGGAATCAAGCTTATATTTCTGTAGCAGTAGAGAAACATACTCAATATTCCTTGCCGCCAGGGTCTTTGCCCATAGAAGTCAAGCACTCCAGTTTGTGTTTCCAGGGGATCCGGATTGGGATATGTCACAGAGGACTGTAAAATCAAATATAGTAATTAAAAGGATACATGTTCCACTTTCTGCCAGGCAAGTGTCAGAAAAACACTAAAACAATACCCCACATATACTAGTACTAATGCTCTTGTTTCTCTGCTTCCCCTAAGTCACCAGATATAGTGCACACATAAATATATTGGAAAAAAATCCTGAATTTTCAAGTATCTGGAGATGTAGAAAGTATACTTAAAAAAATGTAAAAACTTGTCAGAAGTATTTTTAATAAAATAAATACTAATGCATTTGTTCTGGGGCAACTTTTTCCATACATAACAAACACATATAATGTTAACAAGCATCACAAAGACACATATCTTTTCCTTGGATTTCATTTACACATATTACAGATTGTTCCACTTCCATTTAAGACTACATTAGGGAATTCACTATCTGGTTAATTACAGAGCATTTTTCCCCTCCCAACTTACATCATGGTTACAAAGCATACTTGCTAGTTGTTTCCGTTCCTGTGCATAGTAGGCTGCCTGCTGGTAATAGAAACCTGGATTCTGAGTTTGAATTGCTGTCAATCCCAGCTTAATTGCTTCATCAAACAAGTCACCGAAAGCCTGAAACCTGTAAAAAACCCATTCATAACCAATATTATGTACAGCACAGCAATCTGAACTGAAAGGTACCCTACAATTAAAAGTTCTGGTTACTCAGGACAGATGACATTCCTCTGAACTTTTGCATCTAAGTTCTATGGCTGCATTTGTGTCATACTGTGTTCATTCAAAGAGAAAAGCAGTCAGTGATCGATGCAAAACAGAACAGCATATTTTATGTTCTGGTGTATCTCTTAGAGAACTAAGAATTTGTATATTGTCTAGACAAGTAAACCTTTTGAAGTTCACTATTTATCTAAAATACTACTAAGCAAAAACATACTGTTTAGACATCCAGGCAGCATGCTCAAAAGCTAGTTCTGCACTTCCTATTTTTTTCTTGCATAGGTCAATATGCTTCCTGAACTGTGCAATAGCATCCAGTGGAGTATTATGTTGAAAACAGAGGCGACAGATCTAGGAAAAAAGAAAAATAAGATGAAAAACCACTGTTAGGCTGCTAAGGATTAGCACTCAACTCTCCCGCTCCCCCAACTAATTTTACATATTTCTGAAGGGCAAAAATTGCGTAAAAAACAGAGAGAGAAAAGTAGATTTAACTACTTCAGTACTACACCTGACAACATGTGGTCCTCTATTTCATCTAATATTACTTATTATCCCCTTCTTCCCCAAGACATCAATGGAAGAGTGCATAACTCACTGCCAAATACAACAGGGAAGTTCAGAGCCTTTAGAAAAGATCATTATTTTGAAGCCTGCAGTCCACAAATGGAATTTGATGGATTCCAACTCCAAGATCCTTGTAATTGGCAGGATAGTTTTGCTTTACCTAAAAAGCCCCCAAAATACCGCAGAAGCATGGACTGATTCTTAGAGTTACTTTCTGCCCCCTAACAAGTAATAACTGAACTATATTGGCCTAAGCTTTGCAAGAAGACAAAAACATTCAAGGAACAAGCAGCCCTGGTGTTCATTCTCCCTGCACAGAGTGAGAGTTAGAGTCTGGTCTTTCAGAAGACTGCATCTCAAATGAACTCAAATTCTTCAAGACAATCCCAGACTTCAGCTAAAGATCTTTCTTTTGTGTGGAATTGAGAAATCTCTGCAAGTCTGAACATAACTGGTGTTCCAATGATAAGTCTTTCTATAATCCACCTCTGTAAAAGCAGTATAAAATTGAACTTTATAACCTTTCCCCATTAAAGGTGCATCAACTTTTTTCTTTTAAGTAACAGTTATCAAAGACTACAAGTACAGTTGTTACCTTGTAATTTATAAATCCTGCCATGGTCTTGATTTCCAGCATGTTTGTTTCATGAGCCCTCAATTCATGCACAAGATTATATGCAGTTCTGTAATTCCTAAACAGGAATAATTCGAGTTAAATCACACATGACAACAAAGTTCTAGAACAGGACTCCTGATAGCAAAAAACAGCCTTCCAATCAGGGCATTCTTCCCAGTGAAAAACTTGCCCCTTAGATACGTGTTAAATAACTTTGCATTCAGAAATATATTTGTCACAGTTTATGGCTTAGCAGTAATTTGGGATAGGGAGAGTGGGGGAAGAAAACATGAGTCTTACTTGAGAGCATTCTGCGTATCCTGTTTCAGCTCACTGAAGAAGGCTATCTTGAACTGGTGTCTAACAAACAAAAGCTGCAAAACACAACCAGTGTACATCATTCACAAACATACCTCATTACCTACAAAGAGATACAGGTGGTAACTTCATAGGTTTACATAATACAGCACTTGACTTGAAAAACTGACTGTGCAAGTGTTTCCAAATAGTTCTCTCTGCCACCATGACACAGCAGTGATCTTTCAACAGATTTAATCTATTCAAAGCCTGTTACCCTGGCACAAGGGAGAGGTTTTGTAACACCCCAAAATCTCTATGCCAACAGAGCTGATTGTGGTTTGGAGCTCACCACTTGGATTCCAGCTTCCAAGAGAGTGAAGCTGGCAATCGCAACAGAATATAATGTGACTGAGTGGATTTGAAAAGTAAAAGTTAAAAACTGAAACTGAGTGCAACTTTGAGTACAAAATATCCAAGGGGAGCACATCCCACAACTTAAAATACTGCACTCAAATAGGTTAAATCATGTAGATAAATGAGAGGTTGTTTTTTTTTTTTAATCTGAGAACTTGATTTTGCCTTGCAGGTCTTCTAAGGAAGATGTGAGGAAGACAAATGTAAGAACAAAACCGATCAAAATAAAAGTTTAAATTGCAGAAAATAGAACCAGATTTCCTTCCTATACTAAGGGAGGATGACTCAATTTGGAAGGGGAGAATAAAAACATTTAAGCAACAAACCCTTATTTTCATTTTTTAACATACAATATTTGCACAGTATTTCAAAAATAGGGTAACGTTACCTGATGAGTGGTTTTGTTCAAAAACTCCTTATGAGATTTAACTCTTCTTATTTCCGTGTAATAGTAAGTCTGTGCATGCTCATAGAAAGCATTTTCCAACCTGCAACAAAGTTGCTCATAAGTTTCACAAAGTTTCTCCCACATACAAAGAAATTCTGAAAGTTCTTCAAAATAAGTTACTTTTAATCATGGTTTTTTAGTTTTGGCAAAGGACCTTGTGGTATTACTAAACTCTTCTTCAAGTTGCCACACAGGGTAAGAGTCTGCAGACAAAAACCTTTCACAAAAGGAGTAGAAAAAAGTAGAACAAGTAAGTTTGAGAGCTTTGTATACTAACTTCTCATACAACAAACTCTAGTATTTAATTTAAGATAGTGTCAGGATAAGCTATTCTGATTTTGCAAGGCAATAGAAAGCAGAGAGATGCCCCTAAGTCAAAACAAGAAAACCCTGCTGAGGCACAAAGAATATGTCCAAACAGTATCTTATCTGCTGGACTGCAGGGGAAGAAGTGGGAAGGAAAAAATAGCAGTAAATAAAATTATGAGGGTACAGACTAGGTTTCATCATTCTGTCCAAACATCAACAGCCACCTCAGTTGCAGAGGTAACAGTAGAACCTGACTGCAAGAGAAATAGCCCAAGGCAACTCACAGGGGGAGAGGACAAATGCAATATGAGACTGAGGAGGATCTAAGGAACATATGCTATATAATCAAGCTGTAAGGAGTAAAATCAACTAGAAAAAGATCAGAATCCAGGAGTGGAATACATACAACAGCACTGACACATGCAGGAAATAAAGGCCGAAGTACCAGTTCTATTATTATATTCTCAATTTAGCACTGAAAAAAAAATGAAAAGCTAGAAGTAATGGTTACTTAATTTTGATCAATTCTAGTAGAAGCTTGTGAACAGCATAAATACAATAACAGCATTAATTTATGTTGAGAATTATACTCTTTATATATAAATATGAGGGTGAGAGAAGAGTTAGCCTCAGATTGTGATCCCTCCTCTCCCTGAGAATATACGGAAAAATTAAAACTATTTATAGTAAACTATGATTTGCACTAGTTTGAGCCCTTCTTTTTAGATCTATACAAGACTGTCTGCCTTTCCTCAATCTGTTTTTGAAAGGCCCTACTAATTTATTTGAAGTTGTAGTCCATGTAAATATCAAAACAGAAGCACAAGAAATATATAAAATGACAAAGATATAATATTTGCAATCAAATAGACGCCCACTTAGCATAAACAGAAAGAGAGAACTACACAGCCAGGAAGTGAAGGGGAGGAAAAACCAAAAGCCTGCTAAGAGTTCAACCTAACAACATTTGTAGGCAAAATCATTTAGAACTAGCAGGGCCAAAACCACTGTAGAAGTAGAAAAGCCCAATTTACCTCTACCTGGGGAACATCCTGGGATATCTAATATTTCTTTAAAAGCAACATCTGACTGCCATTACTCAACCACACAGAGAAATGAAATTGTGTGGAATTTATCAGAATAACCTGAAGAATTCCAGCAAAGAGGTAAAACATTCACTGCTAGTCTACAGTGAGTGTGCCACATAGCATTCATATCAATACAACTTCCATCTCCATTAGAATCATGGAATCATTTATATTGGGAAAGACTTTTAAGATCATCAAATGCAACTATCAACCACCACTAAGTCCACCACTAAGCCCATCCTACTGTCCCTAAGCACAGTATCTATGTGTCTCTTAAATACACCTTCAATGGTGGCTCAAGCACATCCTGAAGCAGCCTGTTCCAATGCTTGACAACCCCTTTGGTGAAGAAGTGTTTTCCTAATATCCAATCTAAACCTCTCCTGATGCAGCTTAACCCATTTCTTCTCATCCAATGGCTTGAAGGGAAGCCCTGGGGAAGAGATCAACCTGTATTCCACTACAGCCTCCTTTCAGGTAGCTGTGGAGAACACTAAGGTCTTCCCTGAGCCTCCTTTTCCTCAGGCTAAAGACACTCAGCTCCCTCAGCTGCTCCTCATAAGGCAGAATGAACACCCTCGCTAGCACACCAATACTCCAGCAATGGCATGCTGACCACAGGCTTATTTTTAGTGAAACGGGTTTTATCCCTTTCCCACTTTAAGGCTAGTTTAAAGCCCCTTCAGTGAGCTCTGCTAACTCCTGAGTGCAGACCCTTCTTCCCCTTTGAGACAAGTGTGCGCCATCTGCTGCGAGCAGGCCTGGTGTGTGAGCCAACCCACGGTCAGCAAATAGAGCAAGACAGGGGGTTACAGTCACTTACCTTATAATATAGCCAACAAGATGATCAGTGTGTGGAAGTACAAAGAGTGATTTTCCAGAAAGATCACAAGCATTACACAAAGCTGCTGCCCTCTCTGATGCAATAACATCTTCCCCTAGTGAAGTCAAGGAAAGCACAAGTAAGTGGTATGTGGTGCTGCAATATCAAACTAGCTCTAAAAGCTTAAAGGTCAGGTTATGAACCTTAGGGTAGACCTAAAGGTCTAAACAGTATTGAAAAATCTAATAAAGATAAAACCAAGAGTACATTCTTTCTTCTTTCAGAGTACTATGTGCTTCATCCAGCAGAACACATTGCAGAAACTTTCTAGCGGTTTTTAGCAAAAAATTACAAGTGTGATATAAGTTTTTAATCTCGCACAGAATTAAATATATCCTGTCTTGAGAAATACAACGGCATCCAGAAAAGACAAACACATATAGCAAGTAGTACAAAAAAAACAAAAAATTGTTTGCCAGACACTAGAAAGCACACAGTACCTCTACAGAAATGTACGGTTAAAGTATGTCACATTTCACAGTTCCACGTGGCTCCAAAATTCCATTGATTAAAACCAAGTTAAGACAAAAGACCTCTGCAGGTACCAAATACCCTTCCTCTAAGTTCTCAATGCTTTTACTGGTTTCCCTGCTACCAAGCAATGTTTAAAATGAAACTTACAGAAGGCAGTTCAGATGTATTATGATATAAACCATCTTTGATACTGCGTATCAAAGAATACACTTGGACTTAAGAGGGAGAAGTTGGGGATAAAAGTATCAAATGTTTAGGGTCAACTGTCCCGAGTTCTCTTTTTATCCTTACACCTTCCTGCAGTCACAGCGCATTTATGAATGTAGTTGGCATCAGATAAAGAACCGCAGATAATGTGATAAACCAAAGTCAGCTCAGTTCACTGGGCCTTCTGAAAAATGAGAACTCCACACCTGTGCATAGAGTTTTCAAGTACCTGGAGGCAATGGTGTCTTTTTCTGAATCAAAACCACAGCAACTTTGGTATTTCTTCCCTGCAAACTTTGCCTAAAATAAAGAAAATATAGCACAGTGTCAAGGTTTAACTTCTTATTTCTGAATAACCAGAACAAAATAAGTTTTCAGTCTAGATGGAAGCACTAGAAGAACGTCACACAGGTGAAAAGGCCAAACAGAGCAATATGCTCCCTCATTCAGAGAATGCTGCCTTCCCTCTTTTGGGACAGAACAATTGTGCTGCACTTAGCAAATAAAATTTCAGGGGCTGTTTTTAATTAAGTAACTTTTACAAAAAAACAATTTAAAAAGTTCTTTACTGTGAGTTCTATATTAAAAAGCAAAGTTCAAGTTCCCCTTAATTTGTGTTTAAGAAAAAAGATTAAACATTCTAGAATGCAAACAGATTCTGCACTTCATGCTTATATTAGCTTGCAGTACACTATGAACCAAGTGAAAAAAATCTACCTGACAATTTCAACTCTAGTAGCACACTCCAACTGCTTTTCCTTCCACTGTGGCTCATCCCAGTCTAGTTCATAGAATACGACCACAAGTGCTGGAACCAAATTCAGGTGTTTGTTCATCCAACCAGTCTTCAGGATTCCTTTTGGAATATACCACTCATAGGATGTCCTCTGAAAACATTGAGGATATTGAATCAAACAACAAAATTCATTTACAACCATTTATAACAGAAGAAAGGGAATTGCCTCTACATTATTGTCAATATGTTTGTCGCCTTTCCTTTAACATTCCCCTCAAGTCTTTGCTTCCTGTTAAGCCATATCCCTCAATAGCTCAGGCATCAGGGCCTGATGTCTGAGATATTAGCAGCCAAGAACAGGAAGCTCCAGAAGACTGGAGAAGAGGGTCAAGTACAGGAGTCTCATACACTGACATGCAACACTAGGCTCAGTTGAAAACAGGGCTCTCAAGACAGAGCAAGGACACACTAGTTTAGATTCTGCGTCTTTGTCAGCATCATGGAATTACGTAGTTTTCCAGTAGCTAAACTCATTGACATTGCTTCTTAACTTGCCATTGCAAAGCAGAGAGAATAGCAGAGATATTCCTTCTGCTGTGTTTCACTTAGTTAAACATTTTACAAAAGAAGCTTTATAGGTTAGGTTGGGGTTTTTTCAGAATACACTAATTTCAAGTATCTAGTTTCTCCAAAGTTAAACTTTGGGTTTCATTAAAGCTCAAATTTTACAAGGTACCCTAATGCTATGTAGAAGAGGAGTAAGTACTTTAAAAAGTAAACCATACGGGCTTTCTCTGCTTCTGGCACATGAGCTAAGGAACTTCGGTTTCCTATGCACCCACAGCGCTCCATCACAACGCACTCGGCTTCCCCTTCGCCCTCACAATTTCCCTGACTTGAAGCTCCCACACTTCCCCTCCATTCTCGGGGAAGAGCAGGCGGAGCGGTGCCAGCCGGCTGCACCCCGGGCAGAGCGGCGCACGGCCCTTCCCCGCAGGGAGCCGCCAACTCCCGCATCCCGCTCCCGAGGCCGCCGGCGGCTCGTGCTGCCGGGGCAGCGGGCT
>VZTZ01012372.1:1208891-1244130 GCA_013400955.1 Drymodes brunneopygia
GGAGTGGGGTTGGGAGCGGGGAGCTCCGGCCATGGCGGCCAATGAGGACCAGGAGGTGAGTTCCGGGCCCCACTGCCTGCGGGAGAGCGGAACCAGGGATGGCAGGGTGGGAGAGAGCCGTGTGGGGAGAGGGGGCGGCCCGCGTGGCGGAGGCGGGAGGGAAGCGGCGACTGCTGGAGCGGGCGAGCGGCGGGGGGGGGGANGGGCGGCGGCGAGGCCGGGCACGGCTGGGTGCGGGGAGCGTGGCAGGTGCGGGCGTCGTCCCGGGGCGGCGATCAGTAACCCTGTTCTGGCCCTGACTGCAGATGGAGCTGGAAGCGCTGCGCTCCATCTACGAGGGAGACCTGTGCTTCAGGGAGCTCAGCCCAGTGTCCTTCCAGTATAGGGTAAGGTGAAGTTGCACCTTGAAGTTACTTTGCTGCCTTGTAGTTGCCATACCAGGGGGTTCTAAGCCAATGAGGTATCCGATGTGCAGTAAAGGATAGATCTTCAGGGCGTTGTTTCAGGATTTTTGGTACAACGATGCTTTGTAGCACAGTGTATATGAAGCTGCTCCCAGCATGGATTTATTACAGAATCACAGAACGGGTGAGGTTGGAAGGGACCACAGTGGATTATCTTGTCCAGTCTCCCTGCTCAAGCAGAGCCATCCTAGAGCACATGGCACAGGGTTGTGTCTAGGTGGTTCTTGAAAATCTGCAGTGAGGGAGACTCCACAACATTTCTGACAATCTGTTCCAGTGCTCGGTCACTGCACAGTAAGGAAGTCCTTCCTCATATTTAGGTGAAACTTCCTGTCCATCAGTTTCAACTCGTTGCCCCTTGTCCTGTTGCTTGGCACCACAAGCTAGTTATCCCTGAGCCAGGCATCCCACTTGCATATCTGTGCCCTGCGTAGCCAGAACTGTCAAACCCTCTGAAGGAGCCAACCTGCTGTGTAGAATTTATATTTACCCTAACTGGTCAGAAATGGAGAGGTTTATAGAGATGTTTCTATGTAAAATTTAAAATTTTAACCTTTGTTAACTGCTCAGTTACAAGGTTCCATTCTCTTGTCCAAAGCCTATTGATCATGTCTTGTTTACCTGCTAAAGGGAAAATCCACTAAAAGCTTTGGGTGTGTGCACTGATACAGTCTGGTCAGGAGAGACATACAGGTAGTGCTGAGCTCAAGGTACACAACTAGATTCTGGCATGAAATTCTCACCAGCTTTCTCAAATTTAAAGACTTTGCTGTCCAAAAGTTAATGCTTTTTGTAGATAACAGCTTTATTTTCTAACTGATAATTTTATCAAAATAGTTGTCTCAAGGAATTTGGATGATCTAAAAGAAGTAATAGACTTCTATTTTGGCATTGTAATCCTCAGAAAGTGACTGGAAACTGTTGATTTATAAAGTTTTGGGTTTTTTTCACTTCAGATAGGTGAAAGTGGAGATCCCAAAGCCTTTCTAATAGAAGTTTCTTGGCCAGAAACATATCCACAAACAGCACCAGTCATATCGATGGATGCTTTCTTCAACAACACAATGTAAGTATTCATGACAGCTTTACTCCCTGGCCTTGTGGGGGGCTCCTTGTTTGATAAGCTTTTTATCATCTGTCTAGTTCACAGTTGAGTTTAATGATTTCTTTTAGATCTTCAGCTATTAAGCAAAGTATACTGGATAAGTTAATGGTAGAAGTTGAAGCAAATCTTGGAACTGCAATGACATACACACTTTTTGAATATGCCAAAGACAATAAGGAGGTGTTCATGGAAAATCAACCTGTTAACACTGTGGTAAGCAGCTAAATTCTGATTTTAATTTTGTGCTTTTAAAACTGGGAAAAAAATTGGTTATTATAACCTGAATACTTCATAGTTCTCTCTAAGTTATAAATCAGTTCATTGGTTATACATGTTAGTGGCTGAAAGTGACACACAGAGTATGGTGCTACAGTGCTCTGTGGTCATAACTGTTACGTTTGATGGTTATTTTGCTGTTATACCAAAATGTTTGCAGCCTGATGTTGTGTTCCACAGGATAACATTAAAATGGAGACTTTGAGTAGAAGGAAAACTGAAGGAAGCTGAAACAGATGTGTGTGCTGAGAATTAGAGGGGTGGCAATTTACTGCAGCCTTCATGGGATTCCACAAGTGCACCTCCAGGGTGCTAAAGTAGTCAGGCTGGCTCAATTTGTGGCTTTTGGGTTGTGTAATCACATTATTTGCCATAATGGTGCTGCAGATCTGCTTTGAGGAGGAAGGAATGATTTCTATGTTTGAGAAGTCTGAATCCATTCAGACCAAATTACACTCCATGATTAAATTTAAAAAGTGTAAGGTGTGGTGCCCTTTGCACCTCTAGAAGACAATAATTCCAGTCTGTAACACAATTTTTTTGAAAGTACAGCCCTGATTATATGTTGATTGATATCCGCAGGCTGCTGACAGCATTGCTTCTTTCTGACAGTCAAGGTATTTCAGAATGTCAGGTTCTGTAATCACATCACACAGAGATATCCATGGAACTAATATGCAAAATGTTTACCACTTTTATCCTTCTCAGACTTCAGTAAGCAATAGTACTTCAGTTGGAACTCCTGATGTGCCACCAAGTAAGAAAAAAGAGAAAAAGGAGCAGTTATCCAAAACCCAGAAACGAAAACTAGCTGATAAAACAGGTTTGTTCACTACAATAATCTTTTCTTTGATCAGTATGAAAATCCAAATTTTATATTTGCTAGAGTAAGAGTAACTTGTAATTTGTTTATAAGATTAACTACTTTAAGTCTGTGGTCTCCATTTTATTTGTTTTAGATGACTTATTTTTGGCTGCGATGTCAATTCTGGTCACAGCAACTTTCTATAGAGTTGTGATTCAATGACATCATTGGTTTATTATTTTATTTTATTTTATCTTGGTAACAAAAGTGAAGTTTTCAAAAAATGCTTGCAGAAGGAGAGGATTTGGGACCTCTAAAAATTCACTTTCAGCAAAAAGTGCAGTTTGTTGATGGGGTCTCATAAATAATGCACATTATTAAAAATGTAATTTCCAAACAAAAGTATTTCTTTTGGAACCCAAAGTAAAACATCTAATTTAGTTTGTATTCTAGAAATAGAAGTACTTTTGCAGATATTTAATGCTTTCAATGAAGTAGAAGGATTCTGATTGAAAGCTGTTGATTACTTCAGTTAATTCTGCTAATGACTCTTTTGTGTTCAACTTCAGTTTTCAGTAATGATCTGGATAATACTATCCTATTGTTGCAATAAGTTGTACCCTGTGATAGCAATTTCTGCTTAGAATCTACCTAAGCCTAATGTAAAACTGTATAAAGGAAAAGATGCATAAAATTTACTTTGACAGAATTCATCGTTGCTGGTCAGCTCATCTCATATTGCAGCAACCTTCTAAACTAAATTTCAGGTGTATTGCAGTGTTTTTATTTAAACTGAATTACTTTGAGTCACATAATCATAAAGGTTGGAAGAGACCTTAAAGTTCATCTATCCAACTGTCAACCTAGCACCACCATAATCACTTCTAAACCTATCCCCAAGTGCCACATCCAGACACCTCTGGAACACTTCCAGAGACGGTGACTCCACCACCTCCCTAGGCAACTTATTCCAGTACCTAACTACTCTTTTAGTGAAAAACGTACTTTTGAAATCTAACCTGAACCTCCCGTGGCACAGCTTAAGACCATTTCATCTTCTCCTTTCACTTTGAGGTTGGTTGAAGTACACACTGTTTAAGACATTAAAATGTGTTTCTGTTCTTGTGGTTTCAGAGTGCAGAAATTGAGGGGTTTGGATATTTAGAATTTTGTAGGTAGATTTTGGAGAAAGATATTCTCCTTAGCTTATGTGTTGAAATTAAAACCTTTTTCTGCAGATAACAAAGGGGAGCTTCCACGAGGATGGAACTGGGTGGACGTAATTAAGGTAACACAAGTGCATTCTATACAGTATTGTGAACATGCTATGTATGTAAATTAAAAATAATTTTGTACTTATAGCTGAAGAAAACTGATCTGATAAATTTTTTTTGCTTTTCTTCCTATGTTTGGATTTGACTGTGGTGTCTGATTAATTTCTGTATGTGTCCAGCATGTAAGTATTTTCAAGTTCTCTTTTTTTACTCTTAGAAAGATTTGTAAGAAGGAGTAAGAACTGCCGCTTATTTTGAATTCTAATTTATAAATTTCTCAAAAGCTTTAAAATGCAAGTTCTTCTGAATATTAATCTGACTTTGCTCTTTGAACTTCATTGGTTTAGTATTTGTTTTTATATTTACTGAGCAATTAAATTTTAATTTTGTGATGAGAGGGCTTTGCTAACCAAATGCACTGCAAATATTCTGTCTTCATATGACAAGAAGATTGAAAACAAAGGTAGTGGTGCTGCCAGGTTCTGGAGGACAGTGGTTAAGTAAGAAATAAAAGGGTGTCCCAAGTGGGAGCACCCTACTGTCTCCTGCAGGCCTCATTCTCCCTCCAGTGAATAATTCTTTTCTAGTTGCTCCCTCAGTATTGATTTCTTCCACCCTATGGTCTTTGCTGATTCAGTGAGAATCACTGCTTGACCATTTTGAAAGTAAACTATTTTATTTTACACAACTGTAAGTAATTTTCAGTGTAAGACCTAACATCAGTTCCAGTTGTTAAATAAGAGCAAGTAAATGATGAAGGTCATTTTGGGCAGAGTCCTTCTGAGTTAAAAGTGGCTATTTACTGTGAATGTCTTGGTTTTCAGATAGATTTCATTATAGGCATGCTACTTTCAATAGCTACAAGCCTAGCTTTAAAAGGTGAGAAATACTAAGTTAACGTTCACGTCTATTTTTATATTGTCTAAATTTTTATATGGGGATTCTCTCAGAGATGTGTGAAGATAAAGTTCCATTACTTCATCTTTTTTTTTCTTTTTGGAGATCTGGTGACAGAGCCTTCAAATTAAATAAAAACTGTGCCCTGAGGTTTTTCTGGGGTTTGTTGTTGTTTGATTTTTTAAAATTCAACTTTCATGATCAGGAAGTAAGCTCATTTAGTGTTTAAGCTTAAGAATTAATTTTTGATGCTTTTCAGTCTCTTGGTACAGTAGCATGATCAGTCTGTATTGTTAATTAAGTATACGCGTGTTCAGTGTGAGATGGAAATAATGTTCTTGTTTCCTAATAAATGGAATGGCAGTCTAAACTTTGCATACTTTCTTTTTGTGTCTCTTTTATAGTTAAGCAAAACTGGTTCTAAAGATGATGAATAAAGGACTTTGGTACAAGGAAACTCCACCTTTTAATACAGTGCAATTCTGGGTCACCATGTCTCTCTTAATAACTTTCATATTTGTTGAAGTAAACATTTTATAAAGCTCGATTTCCTAACTTGTAAATCTAGTCACACAAGTTTATCTAGAGACCACGGGGTCGTCTTCAGAAAAATCAACCAACAAACTTGCCTTAAATGAAGGTTAGAATGTGGCAAAGGATATAGAGAGCCAGTGTGGTGAAGTGAATAGTGCTGAAGTGTTCATTAATTTATATTTAGTCTATAGTAAAATCCTGTTATAGTGAACCCAATGATACTGTAAACATTTCCTGATGTTCCTATTCCAATTGAAGAAAAAAGCACTATAACAGTGATTGGTCGCTTGACAGCTTAATTCATCAAAATAAATTATTCCATGGAAATAAGACCTTTGTCATTTGTTTATCTAGTATGAACTAGAAGGAGAACATACAAATTGTTGTATTGCTAAACAGGCTAGAGTTTGTGGTCTCGTTTTCACTAGTTACTGGCTGAAATAGAAAATAATAGTGAAAGCAAGGCCAAATATTCTAGTCTGCTCAAAAATGAGTGGTTATAGCAGGAGTGCAGCTTCTTTATTCTCCACGATATCCCACCTGTTGGTCTTTCTCCAGTGTACATCTTTACAGACAGTGGGATGTCTGAGGAGGGGGAAAACTGCTTTCTTGCACGTGTCTCAATGAGTGTTTGGATTTCGTAGCTGTTTCATTGGAGAAATAGGCATTCTTTGGAGGGATTTGCTGGCTTAAGCGGTGGGACAGTGGAAGTCAGTAATCCATCAAATGAGTAGGGAGAACTTTTTTGCGAGAGCTCTTCTTTTATCCCAATCTGCTCTCTTGTATAAGAAGAAGTCATCTTTACTGTATGAACTGTTATTGAATACAAGATGCCTTAATGTCCTTTATTATTTTTGTTTGTTTTGAGATGAACTTGAATAAATGCCTATTTATCTGCTGTGGTATGTGTTTCTTGTTTTAGATTGTGTATTGCCTACTGCACTTTGCAAGTTTGAAATTGAAAGGACTCAGTTACAAAGAAAGCATTCTTTAAAATTGCTGGAAGAATTCTGTCTTCCCTCTTGTGGTATTTGTTTACATGATCTTCAGGGTGGCTGTGTTTGTTATTAATAGGAGGGTCAATCACTTTACCAGGAGCATCGGACAGTGTCCACTGCATTCAATACACGCAGAGCGAGTCCAGTGTCCCTTTGGAAAAGTGTGTTCCACTGTGTACAGCATCCATCATTTCAGAAAGTCTGATCTCTCTTTGAGCTCAACCCTCATGTAGTAAAATGTTGTAAAGTACAGAAGGGAGGACTTTTTCCAAACAATGCAGCCTTGCCTTTGACATAAACTGGAGGCTCAGGCTGCTGTCTGAGCAAGAGTGCCTGGCGGGGAGTGCCAGTGCTGGGAGAAGTTGCTCTGGCAGTACATGGGGAACCTGTAGCAGGGAAGGGCATTTAGCTTTAGTCTCTCCAGCACCAGGACAGACAGGACTCTGTTCACGAGTTCTCCAAGGGGAATTGACATGTCTTTGCTGGTATCCTTGATATATAAATCAAGTTGCTATGACAATTTATCTGAATAGATTAGTTAGGGAGAGTGGGGAAAGGACAAATAAGAACCACATCTCTTGCTTTTTATAGTGTTACTGTGTAACTTGTTAACCTTGTGAAATGCATGGTTTTTCAGCTCCTAGCCTGCCTGTAAATCACATGCCTTTATAAAGATATCAGAGAGTCTCCTCTGGTTCTGTGAGTAAATGTACTGACTGAAGTCTACTTTCGCAGGAAATACCTTGCATTGGAAATTTTTATACCAGTTTTTTGCTTCTGTGTAAATTGTGAATGGTAATTGGTGTCGTTCTAACCATTTTCTGATACAATGTAATGACTGGAACAGGATCATTTAAAGAATTTGGGTACTTGATATGGAGAGGCCTGTGCACTGATAAATGAGGGGAGGGGAAAATGTAATAATTCTTATCAAGCAAGGCACAACTGTAAATAAGAGATCATGACTCCTGAAAAATCCTGACTGTTGAAAAATCCACTGCCACCTTTTTTTTGGGTAAAGACCTAATGGCAGTGGAAAAACAGTGATTACTCAATAGGATGAGAGTCTGTTGATTGTAGGGCTATTTAAATTCATGAGTTTTGCAGTAGGGCTTTGTTTGGCCTGAGAAAACAAGTGTCAATACTAGTAACAGTAAATTAAAGGTAGCAAATGTCCAGAATGCTGTTGGTACCATGTCCAAAGATGCCCCATTGTACTCTAATGTATCAAATTCAAGGGAATAATGCAGACTGCCTTTAAGTATGTTGAATAGAGAGATGACAGCTGTGATTAGTCAACAGTGTGTGCCTGCCATATCCTGCTCACCCCCTTGGTCAGCCTGGCACAGATACACTGAAATCTGGGCTGATAATTTCTGCAGTCCTGCTCTGACTGGTTGTATGTGGGGTGGATAGATAAAGTGTGCCCAAGTGATGAGCAATTACATTTTGGTGAGTAAAAGACCAGTAGAAAAAAAGCCAGCATTTCTCCATGGAGGACCTTTGGTAGATGTGGAAATGTCAGGATACTACCTTCCTTTCCTCTGAGGCAATACAAATTATTTTGGGTTATACTGTGAAATTTGTGCTGTGAAAATCCTTGAACTGGTCTGAACTAGAAATATTTTCCCTTTGGAAATTGTTTCCTTCAACAGTATGGCACCCTAAGCTCTTGCAATTAACAGCAGAATGAGGTGGGGAGGAGATGTTCATTCAACAGAGAAAATACCAGAAGTGTGAGAATTCTGGGTGGATAGGAGGAGGAAGTGGATGGGGGAAAACATTCTTGTATGCAAAACTAGAAGAGCATAGGGGATAAATTTTCATTGCTGCAGGACAATACAACAAAACAAAAGCTAAATTCTGGCATGAGTTTGGGCTGTGGTAAAGAACAAGAGGATTATACATTTTCTTTCTATTGCTCTGGTTTCTTTCACCAACATGGATTTGGCTTTGTCTCAGAATGGGTCTGTTTTATGGTTGTGAGAATTTCTGTTTGCCTGACTGTTATGCTTCCTGTTATGCCTCTGAAAGCCTGGTGTACTCTTGGAAATAATTTAAGACAAAACATATTGACTAGGCACTGGAAAATCATTAACTGTCCTCTCCTTCATTCAGAGCAAAGTGAGGCATGACTCCAAATGGCTGAATTATACAAAACATATGAAAATCTATATCCAGGCACTGGTGTCCTGTGTGACACTGAAAATTTTACATGGCTGTCCCTCACTACTGTGTCTGAGCATTTATGCCTGTGGTTCCTACAGATGTTGTGTTTAAAGTATTCATGTTAAAAATAGGGCAGAAATTTGAGAACTCTTCCTGTGGTTAGCTTCCAAGTTGTTGATGTTGTGAGATGTTGTGAGATGTTGTGAGATGGGACAAGGTCATAGAAATGAGAGGGAAAGCCCAGCTGTAACTGCAGAGCCTTACTGGAGAGGAGTGAGGTTGTGTGGGAGTCTCTGAGGGCAGAGTTTCTTCTGCAGTATCTGTATTGCTGCTAATGATCAGAAAGGGAAAATTAACCTAGTCTGAGGTTGGAAGATATCGTTTGAGAAGTGATGCAGAAGGAAGAAAGAAATCTTTTTCTCAATCATCTGCTGTAATGTCATTGAAAGGCAATAAATGTAACCTTACATGAATTTGCTCTTCAGAGCAGAATCTTGCTTTAAATCAAGTGTCTCTGTCAGTAATACATTTTATGAGTTCCTGCAGGTAAAACAAATGTGAAGAAAGCATTGTTATATAAAGAGCTGCTGTTGCACTGTAGAGAACCATTTGGTCCCTACCTATAGCGAAAATGATGCTTCAATTGACCTTGAAGACACAGATTATATAATAGCTCAGGGAAAAGGTAGCAGCCCATCAGTAAAAAGTACAGAGTTTCCGTAGACGGTTAACAAATTTTGCCCAGCATTATCAGTATTATATTTTTCTGTGAAGATCAGCACTAGAATAATACCAGGTTTTAGTTAACTGGCATATTGCATAATTATGATTTTCCTTTCCCCCCTCCTCATGCCATATGTCTTTAGATGATAAAAGTACAGGATGTAGTATAGAAATTTATTTCCAAAATTAAAATAGTGGTAAAGGAAAGGAAATAATCCTACTCAGAAGTAAGGATGTGCTAAAATTAAAGCTGCCTTAGTGATGTTTATATGAAAAAGAATTCACAGGAAGGTTTTTTTTTCTGTGACTGCATGGTTTCTTGGGTTTGTTTGTGGGTTGGTTTTTTTTTCCCCAGTTGTGTCCAAGCAGATGGAAAACAGTGCTTTTCTTCCTAGTGTCCCTTTTAGTGGGAAAGCAATACAAAAACTGAGTTTTAGTACTCTCCTAAGGCTGAAAAGAGAAAAAAGTTTTCACTTAGTGAAAGCAAATAAAGTAACAGAACTGTCCCTGGAACAAAGTGGACCTTTGAACAAGATGGCCAGATATTGAGGCAATTTAATTTGCTTTAATAAAACTGGCTGGATCTGAGTGGCTTTAGTCTGCTTCAAAGTCTGTCTTCATGCAGTGGATTTATAAGTGGAGACTTATAAATGCTTATGGATAATTTTAGTTTGCCTATACAGCTACAGTCTGTGTGATTTAACCATTGCTTTCCACAAATTTCTTTTACAGAAGTCAGTGCGGATTCTAATACATTGTTAATGAGCTCCAGTTCCATCCCTTTTCACTTGAGGGAAGGAGAGGAGATACAATGTTACTTCTCTGGGTGGAAGAAATTCACATGTATGCTGTCAAAGGTTGTCTGGACTTGGTTTGCAATCAGTCTGAAAGAGTTAAAATGGTGAAGTTCTATAATTGTAGTAGCCTATTTTAAGATGGATCAACTATTTTTGTATATTTCTTTTTTTTTGTTAACTTGTTTATTATGATGTTTAAAATGCTCAAAGTGCAAGTGATTCATTAGCTTATTAGCTAGTGTGGATATGTATAAAGTAATTAATTGTTCAGTCAGATGAGCAAGAACAGTTACCTTGTGTGTCCTGATTTCAGGGCATGATGACAGTTCTCTAACCCCTTTCATGGTGCATTCCTACAGGTAATATCCCTCCCTTGTTTTCCTCCCAGCACGGGCAAAAAAAGGTACTCAGCATTACTGTGTGTTTCCTTCATAGCTTTTATACAAAAAGTGTATTGGGTGGGGGAGGAAGAAAATATGAACTACTGATTGGTATTTATGCCTCACTCCTGAAATGAATTACGATAATCTGTGTCATGTTGCATATAATATAGCATGCAAGGTACAATATATCACTCCTGTTTTATTTTCTCCCACTTTAAATGTATGTACTTGAGACCTCTACTACAATCTTTGACAGGTAAAAATTGGGCAGAATCTCTTTGTGATCATCACAATAATCTGTTTCACAGACACAAACTCTAGTCTGTTAGATGCTGTACTGATGAACACAGAGGAAGCAGGGCTAGTCACTGTCTTGCAGGATCACGAAATGGGAAAGATATTCAATGAGGAGACGCATGCTAAATATGAAAAGCAAATACTCAACTTCTTTGGTATCTGTTTAGAGAGAAAAGATGACAGTAAAAGTGAAGAGTGAAAGAAGGAGGAAGGAACAGCTTGAGTCTGGAACCTTAAGAACATGGTTGGTTAATCTTCTAAAAATTAGTTGATAAACATACGTTGTTTCTCTGTATATTAAAATATCTCTTAAGGTATTTTAAAAGATGATAACGTATTTTTCAAAGTGTTAATAATGAACTCTTGAGGGGAGGAAAGAATGTCACCAGAAAAAAGTTACACGCAGGAACAAATCTAGAAATTTTGATTTGAAGCTGTGGGATTCTTGTATATCAGCTAAGTGCAATTTCTGTTATGGGAAGAAGCAGAGACAACTCTAAAGCTTCATTTTTCCTGCAAGATTCTGAATAGTTTAACATTTTGAGTGTTGCAAGCTCAGAATTTTATCTGCTGGAAGGAAAGGGACTGCACAGAGTTTGGATCTAGATGTATGTTTTGCAAATCTAAATCCAGCTCATCAGTATTTAGGTCTCCAATTAAAGTGTGTGTCTTGTGAGCAGAATGGTTATAATGTGATTTGCCATATATATGCATGTAAACACAATCTTTGTGAGGCACATCATTACATCATATCATTTCAGGTATGAATGTATAAAGAATATCCTCGGTAAGAATATCTGTCTTATTTGAGAAATATTTATCCTCTGACTGATTCAAAGCTTCTGCCATCAAATGCAGCAAAATAATCAAATGTTTGGGGTTTTTTTTAATTACAGCATCTTACTATGCTTATTTGTGCTAGTATCAGAGGCAGAAAGGAATGCATTAATGGAAGAATGCTATCCTCAATTATTCAACTACGCTAAAGAAAGGGGTTTTAACTCCAGCTGATAGACCTGAGCTGGGGGTTTCCAGGTGATGTCACATGTTTCACTACATCTGGAAGTTTTGGGGAAATATCAAGACCTGAGACATCAAAGATTTGTTGTAAGGTTTTCCAGATATTTGTTTTTAATTTTGGAATTCTATTGACTTTATACTTTTAGGGTACAGTAAGTCCATTACTGGTTTTAGTATGTAAAGGGCATATTGTAAATCTAGAATGCAAAAGAGGAAGGGATAGTAAGAGTCTTGACTGATGCACACCATAAGAAACCAGTTACATTTGTATTGTATGTAAGATTAGATTTGTATTTGTGTCCTTGTGTATTTGTTCCTTTCTCATTGTTTTCAGGTTTTATGGGGCAAAAGCCTGATAATCCCATCATCTCAGGAATTTTATGAAAGAAAATCTTATAATTACTTAAAGCTATAATTGGAAGAATTAACCTAACTGAAATAATGCAAAAGCAGAAACTGTTGTGTTGTGTCTCATGGAGTATCAAAAGAGACAGTTCTGACCAAAAAAAGCAGTGCAGACAGATGGTAATCAGGCAGGTGTTACTCAACACTTTTTGGGAACTGGCAAATCATCAAAAGAAAGTATGAATGGAATTCATTCTAACAGAGAATTAGACTCAAACATTTCAGATGAGCAGGATCTGTTTAATGTGTCATCTTCATCCCTCAATAGAAGGTAAGAGAAGGAAGTTGAAATAGAAGGAAATGAGGTTCGACAAGCAGGACTTCCCTCTCATGAAGCTGTGCTGGCTGGGACTGATGACTGCATTGTCCTCCAGGTATTTTTCAGTATCTCCCAGAATAATCTTTTCCATGATTTTGCCAGGCACTGAAGTGAGACTGACAGGCCTGTCATTTCTGGGGTCTTCCCTCTTGCCATTCTTGAAAGTCAGGACAATGGTAGCCAGCTTCCAGTCAGCTGGGATCTCTCTGGATTCCCAAAACCACTCAAAAATCAAGAGAGGTTTTGCGATGACATGATCCAGCTCCCTGAGGATTCTCAGGTGGATCCCATCAGGCCCCATAGATTTTTAGGGATCCAGCTGAAGCAGCAGATCCCGCACAATTTCAGGGTCAGCTGGGAGTTGAACACTCTTGAGACTCATGTCCATTTTATTTCAAGTTCTTACAAACTGCGGCCTACCAGGTGAGTGCTGAATTCCTTCAGTTCAAGTTGTTCAGTAAAGGAATAAAGGTGCATTTATTTCCAATCTGTTAAGGAGATTCATTTATTCTTCATTAATCTGAAGGTGATTCACGTCTTTAATCAATGGGAGGCTAATTGCTAAGCGCTTACATGAAAAAAATACGGAGTCTGAAGTGTTTCCTTCAACATTTTATCTTGCAAATGAATTGTATCTTTATTTAAATGAGCAGCAGTGCTTTTCTCATTATAGCATGAAGTACAGCATTGGAAGATATTATCTGAAGGAAAATATTCCCTGAGCCTTTATTGATGATGCTAGTTACACTGTCATCAAATAGGCATATGAGATTTTATCCCCATCTTAGAGATGGTGTAACTTTCCCAGTTGAGATATATACTTGTTTAAACAGAGGTAATAAGTCTCAAACCAGTATCTGTCCATCTGCCAAACTGTGCAGAAATTTGGTAAGCTCGAGCTGCACCTACCTGAAGTAATGGTGTTCTTTAATCATGTTTTATGATTAGAGCAGCTTCTTAACTTCTCATTATGTTCTCACAGCTTGTCTTTTAGTCATGTTCGGAACACATTTTTCAGGGATATTTTCAGCAGTGACCTGCGCACAGGCAGCAAGCTAAGAGCAAATGGCTGAGCACTTTCCAGAAACTCCGTAATATATTTGAAGATTATGCTCCACTTGCTCTCAGAGACGAAGCATCCGCCGAGCTTCTGGAGACAGGTGAGACTAGAAGCCCAAAATTAGGAGAAGGGCATTCAGCCAGAATGATCAGCAATATGTTATTTCCTAAAAGAGGGGTGCAGATAAGTTTCAGTAATAAAATAAGTTAAAAGACATCATAGTTTTTGGCACTCCTCAGAATCTTGTGGTAGGACAAGCAATACTTTAATGAGAGTCTTACCACTGTAATAAATATGTAAAATAGACATTACTTCTCAATAACCCTAAATGTCTTCCTGTTCAATGTACTTTTTAATCCACTGAAACATACGTAACTCTTTTTACTGTCTGCAGGCAATTCTTCAGGCTCTACTAGAGGACCAGAAAGCCTGGGTGTTGGCCAAACAAAATAAAACACATGCTGTGAAATTCTATTTAACTGCAGAGAATAAAATGACTACTGCAGAGTAGTCTTAATAACACAATCATAATTTAACAGCAAAGCCACAGATCTAATGAGTTTTTTTACAAATAGATCTTTTCTGGGTTTTATATTAAGAACAAAGGAAAATCAGATGTTTTCTCTGAGGTTCAAAGTGGTTGTACATCAGAGATGACAAAGTGACTTAGTACTTTTTTCTTAGCACAGAACTATGAGTACTGTAAGCAGGTTCATACAAATGTGCTCTGTCCCCAGTCCATGATACACGAGCAGGGGGATTCAGAAATTTCCAGATTAATTAGCCAGCGGAGACCACATGGAGGATTCAGTCCTACATGTCTACAAACGAGTCAGTCTGTACTGTATATGACTTGCATGTAAGCCCTTCACCTCATAAAAACCTTATGTTACTTAATATAAGTGCAAACATATGAAGTAGCATAAGGGGAAAGGAGCTAATTAAAATAATTCTGGGAGAGGTTTCTAGGGTATTTCATCCATTGCTTAGAATTCCAATTAAAATTACATATCTAGTGAAGAGGTTCTGATACCAGGTTCTTATTTGTACCTAAAAGTTGGATTGGTTTCCTTTTTAAAATTGAGAAAAATATTAATTGGAAAGAAATGTCTTTTGTAAGTTCTACAGTTTCTTTCAGAGTGAAAGTTGTGATGTAAAACACATGCCTGCAGCTTAGTTACCAAGGAATCATAAAATAGTTAGGGAGGGACCTTTAGGGATCATCTAGTCCAACTCCCCTGCAATGAGAAGGGACATTTTCAACAGAGCCCCATTCAATCTTACCTTGAATGTTTTCAGAGACTGGGCATCTACCGCCTCTCTGGGCAATCCATTCCTGTGTTTCACCATCCCCATCATAAAAATCTTGTTCCTTGTATTTAGTCTGAATCTATGCTCTTTGAGTTTAAAACCATTACCCCTTGTCCTAGGACAATAGGCCCTGCTAAAGTATTTGTCCCCATCTTTATTAGAAGCTCCCTCTGATTACTGACAGGCCACAATCTGGTCTCCACAGAACTTTCTCTTCTCGAGGCTGAATGAACCCAACCCTTTGTCTTTCTTCATAGGAGATGTGCTCCAGCCCTCTGAGCATTTTTGTGGCCCTCCCCTAGACTTCCTCCAACAGGTCCATGTCTTGTACTGGGGATCCTGAGTTGGATGCAGCATTACAAGTGGTGTCCCATGAGGGCAGAGCAGAGGGGCAGAACCCCCTCCCTTACCCTGCTGCCCACGCTGCTTTGGATGCAGCCCAGGACATGTCTGGCTCTCTGGCCTGCAAACAGACATTGCCAGATCATGTCCAGCCTCTCATCCACTGAATTGCTTTAAATGTAATGTAATTCCATAAGCAATTTAATGAATAGGCTATAAAGTTGTTTAAGTTAGTCCTAAAACTGAACAGTGTGGTCATGGTCCATTGGAGAACATGAATTTATGTGACAATTCTTATCCCAAATGTTTTCATACTCGATTACATTTTTCTGATGGGAACACTGAGGTTTTTTTCCAAAACAACTGTCAGTATGTGATTCAGATCAACAAGCAAGCGTCTGAATGATAGGAAAAACCAACACAGGGATGCAAGAACTACAGTTTGATTTATTGGTGCCACTTGTGAGAAGAGAAAAGTACGATTCATTCTAAGACTCTTCTGTCAGATTGCTGATGTTAACATTTCCATGCATTTTTATGAGGTAATCAAAATTTAAGTACTGTTTTGTAGAGAACATATTAATGATTTTATTTTAATATAATTATCACAAGTTGCCATTATCATAACCCATGTATTTGGGGTACTGCCATAAAGTGTGCACATTGTTCTTATGGAAGGACTTAGATTTGTGCCCAAGTACATAAATTATAAAATATGCTTTAATTTTCAGTTATTTCAGCTGATAAATATGTGGGCGTACATATTTTGTAGGTAAGATATCACAAATTTAAAAGCATATTTTTCTTTTTCACTGAAACTAAATTCCTTTTAACAAATGAAGAATCTCTGGGGTGTGAGATTTGCCAAATAATGAATATTTTCTGATATCTGACAATAAAATGCTTTTTAGAAAGGGCATCAAACTTCATGCCTCTGCTGTGGTTTAATCCCAGCCAGCAACTAAGTATCACATGGATGGTCGATCGCTCCACCCATTCCCCATGGTGAGAAGAATCACAAAAAACCCCCCAAAACTCATGTATTGAGATAAGAACAGTTGATTAGTTTAAAAAAACGAAATATACTACTAATAATACTAATAATAAAAATAATTGTAATCAGAAGGAGAGAGAGTAATAAACTGCAAGAAGGACAAGAGGTGCACAGTCTAGTTGCTCACCACCTGCTGACCAATGCCCAGCCTGTCCCTGACTAGCCATCAGTGGCTCTTGATCAACTTCTGCCCAGTTTATGTCCATTCCATGGTATGGAATATCCCTTTGGCCAGTTCAGGCCAGCTGTCCTGGCCATTCTCCCTCACAGCTTTTTGTGCACTTCTCACTGGCAGAGCCTGGGACACTGAAAAGTCCTTGATTTCGGGTAAGCATTGCTTAGCAACAAACAAACACCAGTGCGTTACCGACATCATTCTCCTACGGAATCCAGAACACAGCACCCCACCTGCTACTTGGAAACAAATTAACTTCATCCCACCTGAAATCCAGACAGCCTAAAGTATCAGTCAAGAACAGAAATCCAAGTCAATGTTCTCATAAAAAGAATAGTGTTTAAGTAGTTCTTCACTTTATTTCAGTCAGTGTTAGCCTGAACTGAAACCCCCATTTCTTCTCTGGATTCAAAGGGAGTTCTGTTCTGACAGGAACCTTGCATTTTCTACTTCTCAGCACAGATGTGTGAAGTTGCAGCTTTAATGCTGATCTCAGTTATAATCATTGCTCATCCGGTGTATTTATGTGTATTTTAAGAAAAATATAGCAACCCGCAAGTTCTTTCATTTTTTGGTGGTTATCTTCAGCAGTAATTGCTGGTCTCTGAAGTGTGCATTACCCACCAGAGGGAGCTGAAGCCAAGAGCAGTTTGATTTTCATAGAATCATACAATCATTTCATTTGGAAAATACCTGTAAGATCGCAGAGTCCAACCGTTAACCCAAGTCCACCATTAAGCTATGTCCCTAAGTGCCACAGCTGCATGTCTTTTAAATACTTCCAGGGATGGTGATTCAACCTCTTCCTTGGGCAACCTGTTCCAATTCTTGGCAACCCTTTTGGTGGAGTAATTTTTTCTCAAATCCAATCTGCCATATTCTGGAACAACTTTCAATTCCCAGGAGGTTGCCAGATGAAAGTAATCTCTTACACTTCACAGAGCTTTGGATTTGGGCATCTGTCCTCAAGTTAGCTTAGGAGCAGATGGTGACCAGGTAGGAAATAAGTTTGCCTCCCTCTGCTAGGTTATTACCTCTTTTGGGAGCCCTAACTTCAGTGTCAAAGCAGGTGAAGCAAAACTTTGTGATATACATGTCATCATTCTTTGGTTTTTATGTATGCTGTTCTTTGTAACATGAAGAAGGACAGCAGAATTGTACAAACTAGGAATAACTTTGAAAGAAAATGAATCATCCCTGAGAAAATTAGGCCAGGTGGAAGCAAGTGTGAATAGGTTCTCTGAGTCTTTAAAAGGAAATCTCCCAAAACTCTTGACTACAAACAGGTTAGAGGATATTTCTGCTATATGTTGAACTGAAATTTTGTTTATAAAGAAAAAAGATGGCTGAAATAGTATAGAAGGTGTAGTTCATGCAAATTAAGTGTTTTGATTTTGTTCAGCCAGAAATATGTGTCAAATGTCTTAAGTGTTTATTTACACTGAGAATTTTGGAACTAAAATATTTGTTTGCAAACATATATTAGTTTTCTTTCCTTAAAAAAAAAAATCACACTATTTTGATATTTTCCAATTTATCCTAATTCGTGATGATATACTGACAGATGTTCTGGCTTTTTTACTTAATTTTTTATCCAGCTCAACTGCAGTGATTTCTTAATTACATATCAATAAAAGCTTGTTAAAATTCAAGCCTTTTTTAAATTATACCAAGTTATGTTTTCATTATTACATATAAAGCCCCAGACCTCTAAAATTATTTAAAATTAGGTCTTTGTGCTATGTTGAACAGACTGGGAACCTGAAAAATCACATAAAAAGCAACCTTGAGAATTTCAGCTAATTTGTTTATCGATAAACATGAAGGCTTAACACATGCATCTCCTTGCCTTGGGTATGCCAGTACTGATATGGGCAATAAAGCAGGAACTACTTGGGGAGGGTTTTGGTAAAAAAATTGGTCAAGGCGAAAAGAGAATTTATTGTTCTTGTTCTAGTTTGTTAAATCATAAGATCAGTTTATGTTTCATAAAAAAAAATCTTACTTTGACTTGGCGTATGGGAGGAGTGCTGGTCCTTCTCGACAAATGAGCTTATTTCTACACATTTCCTTCTGCACTCGGAATAAGTCATCCACAGAGAAATAAGTAGATGTTGACACATAGAGATTAACGGCTTAGAGATGGTCAAGAACAGCTTCTTATACCATTTCTGAGCTGCAGCTGATCACACAAACAAAAACAGTCTTTAGAAAGAGGTGGACTTCTTTATACTACAAAAGGCAGAAAAGCTCACACAGCTAATTACAGATGAGCAATTATATACAAAGCTGGTCCCTACTGCCTCTACCCTACTTGCTCAAGTCATTTGTAATTTTCAGTGCCATGGCATCCTTTGACTTCTGCAAAATGGTTAATCTATAGGTCATGAGAATTGTGACTGACAGGAGATAGAAACTTGCCTATGTAGCAGTTAAATACCTTTTTTTTTTAATGTCTGGATCCTGTCTAACTTACGAAGGGCTCATTATCCTTTTTTTTTCAGCATTTCAGAGAGGAGGACTTTTTACTGTATTTATTTTGCTTATGAATTTAGTATAATAGGAAAACGTGTCAGGACTTTTAATAGGTGTTTTCCAACATTTCAATGGGAATGAATCTGTCAAATGTAGAAAATAAAAAGAGAAAGGTAAAAATTTCAAAAATATTGGCAGGAGACTTATTCATTTCAAAACCAAAACAAACCTTAAATAATGCAGTTTACAATTATGTCTCTCAGCAGTGGCTGTTGCATAAATTACATACACTTTGTATATGCACTTAAGGATTTTCTTAATTAAAGAAAATGGAATGGGAGAGAATTCTACAACTCTTTTGGAAGAAGAGATACATTAAATTATAATTTCTTTCAGAAGTTAACTAGCTGTAAAATGACCCTTCACTTTGCTTTTTTGGGGTTTTCTCATTACTTTTTATGCTCCTGCTAATTATTTCTGACAGCTTGTTACTTCTTTCTCTGCACTTCATTCCTGCTGTCATTTCAATCTCTGTTTTAATTCTCTCTCATTTGGATTTATTTTTCACTTCTGCTTTGTGTGTGGGTTATCCTTTCACATTCTCCATTTTCTTATTTGACTTCCCTTCCCCTTAGAATTTTATTGCCTCATACTTCATTCTGAGGTCAGGAAAGGGAAAGGAATATATGCCAGCTACAAACTCAGGAAATATACCTACCTCTGTATCTTTTTTTTATTACATAGTTTTGATCTGATGGACTCATGCAAGCTGCTGCATGAAATACTTCTTCAGCACATTGTACTATACACAGGAATTGCTCCATGCTTACATCAGGAAATTCAGCGAAAGATTGTATTCTGTATGTTTATAGACTGGTAGAAAGTATTTCTCACCATTGAGAATTCAGTATTAAAAAGTTCCTCTTCATAACTCAACTGAATACCAGCCTTCCATCATTATCTTTTTGAGAAGTCAGGTCTGTTAATAATTTCTTTATATTTACTCCATTGCTGTATAATTGATGTACTGTCATTATATAAACCAAATCCAAATTTATAAGGGATTCCAAGGATAAAGTTTGTAGGTTTCAGTTCTCTCATCTTTTCAGCAACTTTCTATATCTTCCACTAAAAAACTGCTGCTCAAGTACTTCTTCCAAACATAATTTGAAGGGCATTCTTTCCTGGTTCGATACACCAATCTGACATGCAGCTTTCTGTTTGTTGAAATTGTCAAACTGAATTTTCTGAGAACAAGATTTGTGCTAATGCAGTGCAGGAGTGTTCTCTCAGTTGGTGTTCCTATTCCGAGTATCAGCTGGGGGTTCATTATAGATCTTTGCTGTGTAAATATTGCAGTCATGTAAAAAAATGATGGGTTTCCTAAGGGTGAGCCCTTCTATAGCATGTAATGGTAGGAAAGGATGGTCGTAATTACTTATGTGGTATGTTGGACAGGACTTGAATGATGAGGTTTAGGACAAGTGTCTGCCACTCACATTAATTTGATTTTTCAATTGTCACTGGCAATACTCTATATCAGAGACATAAATAATTTGCAAAGGTAAATCCACTTGCAAGGATATAAGACAAAGTGTTAGAAAGAAAATGGATGAAAAAGGAAGGAAGCAATAGGGCATACATAAAAGAGATTGTAAATTGTGAACGTTTTGGGGATGTTTTGTCTCAGAGACGTTGTGTGCAGGAATCTCATTGTTGGAATGGTTACAGGAAAATCAGAATGCCATGCTGTTAGAATGGAAAAGGTAGAAAGCTCTGAAATTGTGTTGATGAGGGATACAAAATTCTTTGTCTTTACAAACAAGGATTTGCCTCTCTTCCAGATTCTCTAACACTCATTTTTCAGGTACTAAACACAAATTTACTCAGAAAGAAAGTTTGGGGGAAGTGCACACTTATGGATTTTTTTTAACATTTCTACAAAACCTAACTAGACAATACATGTACTTGGATAATTAATTGCAGAAATCAGGCAAGGCATTTTTAAAACATGTTTTTACTAGACTCTTAACTTATGACCTTTTGAAAAAGGATGTGAAGGAACAGTCAGGTCATTACATCGTTCCTTGCCAAAGTAAAGAGTACAGGATTCTTGAGGAAGGGCTACTGCTTAGCCTGTCTGAGAATAGGTAAGAGTTTGTCTCTGGCACTGACTGCATCATCCACAAAGTTTTATATATAGAACAAGCCATATGTTCATTCTCCATACAACTAACTGCTAAATACTTTTAGTTAGAATGATTGTTCAGTCAACCATCCTAATTTTATTTTCTTGAGTCACAATAGTTGTTAGCATAAAGGGCATTCTCTTAAAATCCATCAGATACTCATGGACGTATCTAAAAAAAGTTCAAATCTGAAAATAAGCAATTCTTTCTGGTGTATTGTGTATCTGAGTAGAAACTTTAAGTCTGGTAAAGGTCAGCTTTACTTCTTAGTTTCAAAGCTACTGTGGGATCTGAAATGGAAGCTAAGGCTCCCTTTTCCAGAAATTGAGGGAGACAAAAGATGTCACTTTCTGGAGATAAAACCCTCTAATAGTAATAAAGACCTCACTGGAGCAGAAAGATGCAACTCATTCTTCCCTATGCCCGTTGGACTGGGTTGGTTTTCCCTAGTGTTTGTGAGGTCTCTGAAAAATGTTTGGATAAGATCTTTTGGTGCTGTTCCCAGAACATGGTTCATGTGATATCAAAGAATCCTGATGTTTTGCCAGGGACCTTTTTGTCATTGGGAATTTAGAGGCTGGGTTTGCAAAGAATTGGCTGAGCTGCAATACAAAGAAAACTCCTGAGCAACCTATTCTAGCAGGCCATCTTCAGTCAAAGGCCACCAGGGAGCTGTACTGGCAGGCTCCACCCAATAGGACAGTGAGCAAAAGAGAGACAGGTGACAATTTTAACTTCTGCAACACTGCAGAGCTGAAGCTGAAACATCAGTTGTCCAGGCCATGGATTTACACTGAAATATGAATTACTGGAATAACTAAATGAGGTCATTCTAAGTTTTCTTAAAGCCAGACTGTCCTTGTCTTGAAGCAGGAAGATCAAAGAGATGAAGACCAGATTGAGGTGCAATTATTGTATTCTTCCAACTGCAAGAATTAGTGACTCAAGCTGCCTGAGAAGTGGGAAGGAAGGATTTTGACTGACCTCACTTAAATACTATTTCAGTAGCATTAGTGTCTCTTTAGACATCAGTCTAAATTGGTAGTTTCCAATCTTTTTTTCCATCTGTCATCTGTAAGGTTTCTTCACTGACAAGGCAGTCCTGGATTAATGGGAGGTAAACATATGGACAATTTTCCTCATTACTTCCATTCACCTCTTGAAGTCTGGAGTTACAGACAGCATGTTTTGACTTAATCTCCCACTACTGTGCACAGTAGTTACTTCAGATGCAGTTTGCCACCACGTGCTTACAATACACAAAAGATGAGAAGGAAGCAGGTTTTCCAGAAGCCTTACATTTGTAGTGATGACCTCTTTGCTAAATTTGCATCCTTCCTGCTTAGTGAAAATGCAAAGGTATAAAACAGTATCCTAAATGGATCAAGTTTACACAGTTTCCCTCAGCTCACAAAATATTGTTCTGCTTACTGATGGATATGTTATGTAACAACTGTTAGAAACCTCAGAAGCTATTTTGTCCAACTTTGTATTCCATTTTTAATTATGATGCAACTTATTTCTGTATTGATTTCATTCCATAGTTTCCATTATGATCTGGTCTCAGGAAGGTCTAAAATAGGTAAGTGTTCTGGGGTCATAACCACAATTAAGGCCACTTTTTAATTGCTTAATTTACACTGATGATTAAATTTCAAATCAGGAAATCTTGTTTGTCTTCCTAAAGATCAAGTTTAAATTGTAGTAAGAATCTTACAATTTCATTTTGTTGTAAGCAGAATTTCTTTTTTCACAACTTTGCAAAGCTTATTAATAATCTTTGCTACTTATTGTCACCTGCATATATCACAGGTGGGCTGTGTTTGGCTTTGCTGTGATGTCTGACCTGCTGTAGGTATTCTTAGCCCTGTGTTCATTTGACATGAATCACTTTGATTTTTCTCAGCCATCACTGCATTTGGTCAACAGATAGATCAGCTGGAGAAGTTATTACAAGTGCATATGTGTACATATACAAAAAAATTTGTCTGTCCATATGAAAGGACCTATGCCTACAGGTTTATTTGGTGTTAAGGTTCATTGACCACCACCAATGCCACTTAACTAATTAGGTAAGTAAATATGCTAAGATTAAGAAAAGGGCACATATTTTTAGTTAGATATAGTGAGATAAAAAAGAAAACTACAGACAAATCTGTAGAAAAGTTTCTGAGCTTATGACTGACTTGCCACATGATCTGCCTCTCCTTAGGTCACAGTGGGTTCATACCCACATGCACCATGTCTCTGAGTTCAGTGTGCAAGCCTTGTGCCAACTCTGCCTTCTCAAAACCAGCCCATCTATCCTCTTTTGAACATTACTGTCTTGACTTACAATGGCCCCTATCTGATGCTTCCCAGATACACTGAAGAAGAGAAAATCCATTGTATCATACCATGAAACTTAGAAACTGGAATGCAAAGTGTTATTTTTTCTAAGTTTAAATGCACTTTTAATGTTGAAAAGCAACTGCTGTATTTATAGAAAGAATTTAGATGGTGAATATTTGCATGAAACTACTCAGAACTTATTAGCACAGAAAGGATTACATATACTATCTTACCTGAATAAGTTGCTAAAATTACATATTCTCATTTTGCCAGTTCCCTCCACCAAAAATTAATACTTACCAAAGAAAATATTGTGAAAATTTATTCCAGTGTTTCTTGAATAGGTTGAAACCAAAGCAAAGTATTCAGGTTTGCTGTTTAAGACACCTGAACATCGAATTTTCTATGACTGTGAAGAATAGAATTATTTTGTATTAAGTTATTAATTACGTGCAGCAAGTAGAAAGCAGAGCTGAAAATCCTTTTTAGGAAGTCATTTATTTAAATGGTACTGAAATTTATTATTACTGGGCCTATCTTTCTATGGTAATGGATTAGGTCCGTCATATATACAAGCATCCCTTTTCAGTCCAGCAAGAAGATGTTACTTCTGTACAGTAGCTAGAATCTTGGCCCTGGGTAGTTGTGTTCTGCAGCCGCTGCCTGAAGTGCCAGGTATCAATAGAAATTTCCTCTCCCTGACCCAGGTTTCGATGCCCCAGAGAAATGACACCATTTCCTCACATCCTATGCTTGTAAATGCTCCTCAGTGGTGGATATGAATTTCAGTACAAAGGGAAGGGTCAGCTTTACCCATGGACTTTCTGCTGCTGAGGAAGCATAACCTTCACCACAGTTCAGTTCACTTTTGCTGAGGGAATGGAACATGGAACAAGTGTCTCCCCAGCTGGCCACTGGCACTGCTCAAGATGTACCCCTAGGCAGGGAGAATCTGATGGCTCTGCTCCCTTCCTGTCCTGCTGACTGAGCGTAAGTGCAACATTCTTCAAATGACTTTCAGAGAGGACTTCTAAGGGAAAAAGAAGGAGAAATACCAAATTAAATTCTCCTGGAGCTTTACCTGGACCTCCAAGGATATGTCACTGTCTTCCCACAGCTCAAGAACTCCTGATCCAATCCACTTCCCTTGCCCGAGAGCAGGATCACTTACAATTAAAGCGATGTCAACATAATTGTCTAACCTGCCTTGTAGCATCTCTGTCACTGGAGATCTTTACTTTCCAAAGTAATATATTCCAGTGCTTCACTGTCACTATGGTTGGACAGCTCATTTTTTTTCTCCCTGATGTCTTATTCAAACTTCCAGTGCTCTATCCAAGGGACAATTATTGTCCTTTTCACTTAGATTGTCCCTGACCCTGGACTGAAGGAGGTACAAGCATCAAACAAAATAAAGGGATCTAGTGAAATTTAGTGATAAATGCAGCCAGCCATCCCTGGCTACCCGGTGAGATTCCAGTAGAAGGTGACATGATTCCAGTGGCTATATTCTTATCACAATAAGACTTAGAAGAAATGTAGTATTTTTAATGCATGAACAGTAGTAATGAGAGATGGCTGAGACAAGTAATGCATGCCATTTATTTAGTGCTATTGGAAGACCAGTCAACTGTCCCATGATCTTCCCAAGCCTAACAGCTTGCATGGTGATCTCTGATGGGTTTTATTTAGGGTTTAAACAGAGAACTGCTTGAAATGATACACTGAAATAAAACTATGACAAAACTATTATATAGTCTATTTTAATAGAGTTGTTTATATCAGCACAACCTTCAACTGAAACTCATAATATTCCATTAAATATCTGCCTACATCATTCAAAAGCATGGCAGAAATAGCAATACCACAGCTACTACTTCAGGTATTTCCCATGGAGTGACGTAGATACCTAATGGATTCTGTCCGCCATGTTTTAGAGCCTTAAGTTAGATTACTCTGCTATCTGATGAGGTCAAAAAGAGCCTTGGAATAATTATGTCTGCCCAGCAGCAGCTGACAGGCTAGGGAGTGTGCAAACCACCCCCTCTGCCCTGCTTTGTCCCTGCACTGCAGGGCAGGATCGATGATCCTGGTTACCAGTCCCTCCCTGTGTCAGCCACCAGGCCATCCAGGCTATTTTAATGGATCCAATACAGCATTCCTCAGGCAATTAAAGGCATTGTTCAAGGCCTGAAAAACACATAGTCCAGAGAGGATAGGGTCAAAAACAGTCAGAGAACAAGAAAATGGAAGTAAGTAAATAGCAGTTCCAGATAATCTTAATGCAAACAGAAATATGGGGGCTTGCACTGTTGTTGTTTAACACCAGTTCTGTTTACTCTAGACTTTTCATGTCCATTTATATTCATTCCCACCACTGATAACCTATGCATTATTAACCTCAAACAACAAGAAAGCAGTATTGCCATAAAAGTCTGACTCTGCTTCTGTAGCACAACTGAAACACCTGTGGGCAAATGAATTCACAACTGCCATCTATTTCCCTCCCCTCTCCATTAAAAACAAACTAACCAAGAAAAAACCAACCAAAATCAACCAAAAAACCCACACGAAACCCCTAAACCAATAAAAAAAACCGCCCAAACTGAAAACAAAACAAACAAAAAAACCAAACAAAAACCCAAGAAGAACCAACCAAACAAACCCAAAACACCCAAACCCAGTACTGTTCCTCCACCGCCAGAAAATGCAACTATTGTGACAACCTCATGTTGTCCCTATGTAGGCTGCTGTCTCCCAGTAGAACCTCGCTGTATTCCTTACTGGAAGGTTACACTCACAAGTAAATTGCAGTCTTCCCCCAGAAGTATGAAACAAGTTTACACACCTAAAACTTGCCAGATTTTTATTCATCCTGCATATGCATCCAATTTGCTGCCCACAAAAATCTGCCTATGGTATCATAGGGGGACAAAATGAAGTTTGGGGTGGCATCTACAAGCCTTCCATTTCCTAGCCTGACTGGTGACCTAAATAAAACTTTTCAGTATTAGGTTTTTCCAAGATGTAATTTATACTATGGTTGTCAGAAGTTAAGATAGTAGTTGCCATGGAGCTTTAATCTTTTTTTAGGCTTTAGTCAAAGGAAGCTGGAAATCAGTATGCTGGGTAGAACCCTGCTCAATAGAATTTTATTCAAATTGGGACAGAATTTTTCAGCTGAACATTAGTATCAAAGGTTCTAGAATTCATTCTATTTTTTTCTCTTCCTCAGGAGATGAAAGTTTCCTTTGCAGATTCTTAAATCACACTACATTCAACCCGAAAAGTACCCAAGTTGCTTCCCCTCTATTCCTTCAACTATAAACTGTAACTTTCTTCTAATCTTAATGTGCGCAGCTAATCACTGTAGTGAAATTCATTCACCAGTTCTTCCATTTTCAGTGGAGGCATTCTGTAAGTATATGAAAGCAAAGCTTTAGGGAGGATTTTATTTTTCTATGCACACACTTAAGCACTAATCTCTTCAGTGGAAAATAGGCCTTTGAAACAGAAATTAAGGGTTTGAATCTATGTCTGTGCTACTTATAACTTCCTTGATGTATATTTAAGAGAAAAACCCAGAAGCATACAATGCATGAAGTGCATCTCTGAGAAGTAAAAAATTGGCCATGCTATAGCCAGTAATGGTCTGCTAGAACACAGCTGCAGCAGAACAGAAATGCAGTTCAGTTTAATACTTGCAGTTAAAACACTAATGGCTGACTTAAAACTGAGCTTGCCCTATACCAGGTAAATGAAAAGAATACAGACCTAGGTGGAAAAAATGCAGAATTTATTAAAATGAGCATTTAGAACGCTTACCCACCCCAACCAAAAAATTAGTAAGGATTCTGATATAATCTTTACTTGACCTTGAGACTTGGATTCAAAAGCAAATGACAGCTTTGCTTAATGAAAAATTTCCCAGAATTTTCACTAAATACAACTGTTTACTGCCCAGCTGTAGTAGCATAATCCCCAAGCTGTTCCAAAGACTGCAGAGTAATCAGAAAATTGTCACAGGAGAGAATTTCAAACTCTTTTCAACTCTTTCATGGCATGTGTTATAAAAGAGGCATAATAGTAAAAAAAAAATTACATCTTTTTCTTTCTAGGGTATGTAAGTGTGGGACTTGAACACTTGTACATTAACGTCTGTTTCTGTCACTGACAGCAAAATGTCTTACCTAACCAGCATTGGACAGAAAAACAACTGTGGGTTTGAATAAAAGCCCTGCTCATCAACTTCAGAGGATCAAATGCAAAGACCTGTGGTATATTTCTCAGTCTGAGGTGTCAATATCAAAGACTTGCAGAGTTACTGGAGATGAGACCTCTTAATAAAAGAAATACATACGCAGATAAGAGGGAGAAAGAACTCCAAGCCCTTAGCTTGCCAGTGTGGCCAAACAGCTCATGTTAAGTATGAATTCAGACAAACCGCAGCAGTTTCCTTAAAGCTGAAGTTAGAGACTTAAATGAAGAGTCCTCAAAGTTAGGAAATGCCATCTTCTTTATAAACCTCAGCTCTAAAGGGATATCTGAAACAAAATCCTTATATAAATTCAGGGAAGAAAGGGGCATTTTCCTTACCTCCATTCTGAGCCAGTTTCAATAGCTGTCAGTATCACTTTACCATTTCTGGATGTGTAGACTAGTTTAAGCTTGGCAGGGAAATACAGTTAAAACTAGTTTAAATACAGAAGTATTATCATTGTGCTGCAGATATCAAGATGGCTTTACAATATAGATGGCAAGTATTAAATTGCTTGTTTTGATTTCAAAACAGTAAGCATTCTATTATGTGTATTTGTGTTTTGTTTTAAAGTTTATTTTGTCAAAATTAATCAAATCAGTCCACAGGACAGTGATCAAGAAACATTCTTGCTCCAATATTTCTTTTAAATAGCTTATGGGTACCTTTTGCTACTGATGAATTTGCATTACTTCAAAACTGAAAGGCAAAAAGAAAGAACTTAGTAGTGCACCAGTTTTTCAAAAGCTACAAGAAAACAGTATGCAACTAGGCTGATTTAGAATGCAGCATCACTTTTCAGAAGAGAAAGCAGTTAATGGTGTAGTTACATATATTTCTATCAACTTCCATACTGAGTGTTGCCCAGAATTATTTTATTCTTTGCAAGATAGACTTACTCCATGAGACTCAATACATATCTTGAAGATGAACTGGTTTGACAGTATTTACTTTTCATTTTGACTTCACTAGCGAGGTTCATCCCTTTAAGAAAATTAACTCAACATTAAGAAGCAACATAAGAATTCTCTACTTACCTTTCTGATTTCACACTAGAATCTTATGTGCATGTTCAGCAATTACCATTGATCTTCTATGGGAATGGATAGAAACCCACAATATTTAGGTTTGCTTAGAAAAAAGTGGTGAAAGGCTAAATACCAGATAACATCAGATCTTTTCTCATATATGTCTTAACAACAGATGAGCTAGAGCATTTAAAAGAAATAATTGCAGAAGCACCCAGTACATTTGAGGCATACTGCTAATTTGCAATGTAAACTGAACTAGTTCTACGTTTGAGCAATTTCATATATTAAGTCAAGCAAGTGCCATTTCTCCAGCACTATCTTCACTGGAAGCCTTGAGAATTCCTATTCACTATTAGAAGGGCCATTAGCATAAAAGAAATCACCCCTGCATTAAAGATATTTATCTGGACCACTTTCAATATCTAAAACTTCCTTTCTGTAACACCCCAACATACACTTCCTACTTCAGCAATTATTTCAGATGAACAATTATATAAGGCTCCCAGATCTCCTCTCTGCATTGGAAAGAAGTATTCTTGATTTATCCAGTACAAATTCAAGCAATACTTTTCCAGATAAATTAACATTAATAAAGTAACATTAATAGTTACAATTTCACTTGTACTTTGTTCTGCATCTTCAGTGCTTACTTAAGTAATGTTTGTTTTTTAATACTAGGGAGCATGTCCATTTTAGGTAAACATTAGATGTTCATATAATCCTCAGCTCAAGGCTTCCAATCAATCTTCTCAAGAAGGAAACTTGAGAATCCTTAAGCCATAACAAATAAAAAAAGGAGTCAAATGTTCAGAAGACAACTTATTGCCACTTATCTCCAACAGCTGGTCTGATCATTCTCCATCAACAGCCATGATCCAGCCCTTCAAGACTATTTTTGCGACCTGAGATCAGCCAGTAGGCCTGGAAAGCAAGGTAGAGATAAGGTTTACCCTCTATCCTACCCTACTGATGGTCAGAGCCCTTAGAGGAGCTTCCTGCAGGAGGTGTTTACTTACTGTAGTACAGGTCTCCCCACTGGAGCACTAGTGCACTTCATAAACCTACAATTTTAGAGCAAAAATTCGAACATCTGCCCTTACACTCCCCTGGCACATGTTAACTACTTGCAAATGCTCAATCTTGCTAAGGAATCAGATCATACCTGTGGAAACCGGCTTGGTATGTTACTTACCTTACAATACTGAGCATCCTGTGCATTGATTTGAGCCATCTGGTCTGACAGCAGCGAGGCTTTGTGCCCTGCACGGCGCATTCCACCCTCCAGCCCCAGCCAGCATGGCCCTCTAGTGGAGATGCAGGAGGAGTTTTGATGGCATTCATCCATCCCAGCTTGCTTTTGCTCATCTGCCTGCCTTCTGGGCTGCTCTCAACTCGGCACACAACTGCTTTCCAATCAGGCTTGGCTAGAGCTGATATCACTTCTCCCTCTGTCCTATCAAGGGAAACCTTAGCAGCAAGGGACAGAGACCTACAGGGACTTCTGAGCACTTGCAGCCTACCCACAGGTAATCCCACAGCCAGCCTTGCAGAGCTGCTGCCTGCCTTGCCAAGCCCACCCCAATTCCAGTCTCAAGAGCACTGTTGAGCAGGAACCCTAGGACTGAGCTTTGGTACCCCACTCACTTCTCCATTAGCATCTCCCATTGCAAAGGAGCAGCAACAGCTGTTTTCATCTTTTTTTCAGGGTGAGGAAGTTCTCTTTTAACTACCACCCAAGTAGTGTTTCGATACTACCAGCAAACTTCAGGACAACGCTCTTACATCACCTGTCAGAAACCTGCTGGGATTTGTCTATTGGCTCTGTGCAATGCATGCCTACGTTTTGTTTTTTAATTCTCCATCAACTTTTTATTGAAAGCTTTTGTCTTCAGGCTTTTTAGGTAGTTGCCCAAGTCCAAGAAGTGTGGTGCTGTGCCTAAAGCCAGGTTTGGCCACACACACACACACACACACAAACACTACTTAAGGAAGGGCAAAGTTTACATCCCAGAGAATACCAGTCATATTTCAGCTCTCTATAGATCGATTATAATGAAGATTCCATCACATTTCCAGTTTCTGTTCCCTGAAATGTTAATATCCCCTCCCCTCAAGGGATCCTTCTACCACTTCAAGGCTTATAGAGAGATCATGCTGAATGATAAAGACCATATCAGGATGCTTGACAAAACCTATTAAGAACATAAAAAATTGAGTATACATCATAATTATATCATACCCAAAAACTGACTCCCAAGTATAGCCACAAAGACAAGAGTTTAATGTTGGCAGAAAAGCTTAAGTTAGTGGTATTTTCTTCCTTGCAATAACATACTGGTCATATGAAAGTCACTGAGGAGGTCTGCTTAAAGCTCGGAAGACTTTTACAGTTACAGCTGAATTCAAAACCCCTAACTCCAAATGCGTGATGTTAACACAAAAACTGAAAATGTAAAATCTGGGATAAAGAACAAACTCAGTTGTTAAGATGCTAGTGAAGATGTGATGCCTTTTAACCTCTTTACGATAGCATGAGAAGTTCTTCAGTATCTTTCCCACCACCATTATTTCAGGATTCACAAGGTTCTTTAAAATACTAATGGGGTTAAATTGAAACCAAGTGCCATCTGCTTGTAATGTCTTCTGTGAAAGGTCTGAAGCCACCCTGTTTCAATTATTTGGTTATTCAGTGCAGAAAGTTAAAGATCACAGAAGGTATAACAGCTTTTAATACTCCATTAATATTATAGGTTAAAAATTATTGCATAGTCTTATGCATTTCCTAAAACAATGTTCTCTGGAAATGAAACATTTTAATATAAAAGGAGCAACTCTTTAAAACATAAGTTGTTTTCACTACCTCGATCTCCTATCCTTTTTTGATTTGTCAGTACATTTGTCCATAGTTTTCTCATTGTCTCCTCTGCACTTGGGGCAATACCATTTCCCCTTTGGTTTGTATGTGAGTCCAACACAGGAAAAGTGGAACCACTCAATAGGGCACTGTTCATTGTCACATCCTATCATTTCGCCGTAAGACACTTGGTTGCATAAGCAGTAAGTTGGTTCATTGGGATCAATTGCGAATTCTACCGGTGAAACCTCTCTCTCCTGTTTGGCTTTGGAGCGTTTTTTCTTCTTGGAAGATTTTGATCTTTTCTCTTTAGGTGGCTGATCATCACAGTCATCAATACCATTTGCTATGTGGCACAGGTCACGGCTTTCGCTGGTTCTCTGGCGGCGAGGTCTGCGGGAGGATCTCTCTGGCTGGCAGGACTCCATCTTGGCCTTTTCTAGAGGCTTTTCATTCTCAGACAGATCTTGAAAACACTGAGAGTGTGTTTCCATTTGACGGGCTCTATTCTCTACCAGTTCTAGCATCTGAGTAACTATTTGAATTTTTTCATCCCCAAGTTCTTGACTGTTGATTAATGCACGCTGGAGATGCTGCTGCAAGCGTTTCTTCTGAACAGGATCGTTTTCTGACTTGTATTTTTCATACACATCATCTATTTCTTTTAACGCTTCTATAAAATAAAGATAATAATAATTACACAAGATGGAACATGCTCAAGAAAACACAGAAATATATATCTAACTGATGATGATCTTAATTATAGTATAACCTAGTGGGTTAGATTGAATATATCGTTCAAGTGCATGTGGTCATCAAATCAGTGTTTAAGGTCACAATCTGTTGCAAGAAAACACTCTCATGTTCTAAGAAAGAGCAAGCTTATTTTAGCCATTGGAAAAAGAAAGGATAACACAAGAGAGGGGACACTATAGTTGTTGAGATATGGATAATCCAGATCCTCCTTCCATCTGAAACAGGACAAATTTCTCTTAAGAGTCCTTATCACAATAATTCCAAAACCCTGACTGACCAAAACCAAAGCAATAGCTTATTTTATCACATGAAGAATCTTGAAATTCATAGAATTGTCATATATCATGATATAGAACACTCCAGAATTAGTTTATCCAGGTTCTCTTATTCATCTCAAGGTTTGGCATTACACTTTCAAGTAGACATAGTTATAAAAGGAATATGACAACTGAAGTTACATAATAGCAAATTTACAATCAGAATGAAAATCAACTTACACCCCTCAAAATACTTTCCCTATTACCAAAACAACTTACAGCAAGCTGCATCTTAAATCAGGGCTGAACTTTTCAGAATAGGTGACCTTCTCTTTAGTGCATCATAGGATATTTTTAAGCAACTAGAAAATGAGTGGCTCACAGTTTGACTTCCAAGCTTTCCCTCTTCCAAGTCACGCAAAGTAACTGCATGAGTTGCTGTGAATCTTTCGTTAAATTTAGTTCTAAGATGCAAGTTTAATGAACCCAAATATGAGATCAACCAATGTCTTATACATCAGTCTTAGTCTGTACTCTGCTGTTCTATATTGCTGTATTTTAAAGCAGTATTTTCCAAGCCAAATGTTACACTAAATCTATACATAAAGGACAGAGAAACTCCAAACAGGGAAGGAAATAATTAGAAGAACTGACAGTGAAACTTGATGCACAGGTTTAGGTACAGTATTGGTTCACTCAGAACTTAGGATTTTATTTGAACAGGTAAGAGAGGTTATAAACGGTACTAAACTATTTACTTCTAAAGCAAAAGTTATGCAAAAGAACAATCTGTCTCTTCCTAAGAACCTGCATTTAAATAATTTGCTTTATTTTTAAAGAATTTATCTGCACTGCTGTGAAATTATTCAAGCTTGTTATGTCAGCATCATTCCTAATGATTTTTTTCCTGCTGACATCTTGGAACAGTAGCTTAAGCATGAACAGCTGCTTTTTACTATAAATTCTGAAACCTGTATGACAACAGGAGCCAACTGCATTTCGTTCTGCTCCAGACTTTCACTAAGGTAAGATAAAAATCACTACTCTGCCTGTCCAGTAACTCAACCTGTATTTTCTTAATATCAGCTTTCCAGCTACCATTTAAACCATAAACTTTGTTTCTGTGTACCTTCAGCTGCATCACTTCCCTGTTGCCCTGACAAGTAAAATAAAATTTAAAAAAATCTTACTCTCTGTTCCAGAAAAGCATGGAGTAGGGCACTTTGTACACTGTTGAACAAGAAAGGCATAGCCAGAGTACAATATTGTACAGACACACTATCTCCCACCCGGACTTTTTTTTGGAGGCAGGAATGTAGGTACAGTTATATAGATTTCCTATACTGGAAATGCCCTACCCAGAACCATTCACAAACAACAGCTGTTCACTCGTTCATACTGTGACAGAGAACAACAACATTCATCCTACATCGGTTATTGCCTGGATGCAGCCTACGAAGATATGCTGAACTTTACACGGATCAACATCCACTCAAGAGAGCAAAGAAGTTTTGGACTGACAGAGATGGAAGTTTACCAAACTTCTTGTGAATCCCCGAAGATTATACAAGGTACTCCTACACCCTAATAAACAGCTCTGAAATGTCTGTTTAAAAACAAAACCAAAAAACTCACCAACAAAAAACTCCAACCCAAACCAGGGCCAAGTGTTCATTACAGATAATCTGATTAAGCTTGGTGGACCTAATAAAAGGCAATTACTTGTTTTCTAAGCACAAGAATGACTTTTTCCCTCCTCCACAGACCATCACTACCTTTTAAATTATCTGAAATAGTATGGCATTGCCTTTACATTTTCAGACTTGTGTCCAAAACATTTTTATTCCATTTTTAGGGTTTTGAAGATTTTTTTTTTGTTGTTGTTTTTTTAAAAGAGTTGAAGACTTTGGTTAAAACTAGCAACAAACTTCTTATATGGCCCAGTATTGTATAACTGGCTGGATAAATACATAGAGGAGATCAGTCTAAATAAAATATTTAATCTATTGTAGGCTGAGGAGTGCTGGCTAGTCACCATGGATCAGGAGGTGAAGAGCCAGCCTTGACTAGGAATTTAAAACGCTGCAGGCAAGTCTATGCCCTTTAAACTTTAAAATCCCAGGAAACTTACAACAGCCTGTTCTTATGTATCTTCTCGAGTAATTAGAAAGATAATTGAAAGAATCCCTTCACAACAGCTGTCTCCTGAGGTGGCCCTTCAATGTCTCTGCCTTGACGGTCCCCATGGTCCCCTTCTGCCCGCGCCGAAGGAGGGAGATACGGCTCCAGTGCGAACCCCACGGGATCGAATTCCTGCCTCGTGGCAGGGGCCAGCCGGCAGCTGCCGGGCACCGATGTGCCCCGCAAACTCCGCGGGGCGCAAGGTTTTTAATTGGCATTGAACTTGCCTTCCGAAGGAGCTGTGCCGCGGGATGAGGTTTAGAGCAACTTCCCGCTCCACAGCCTCCCTCCACGACCAAGCGAGCGCTGCTGGCACTTTATGTATCCCCGCCCCCACCGTGCGCTCTACCGGGGGCCGGGCGCTGGGCTCCGCCGGGACACCGCCCCCCCCGGCTCCGCGCGGCGGGAGGAGCTGCGGGGAGGCCGATTTCCGCGCCCCCAGCTCCAGCGGCACCGCTGCCGGTTCGGGCTGCCCGGCGGGGCGGAGCGGGGCGGGAGC
>VZTZ01012372.1:1244364-1400415 GCA_013400955.1 Drymodes brunneopygia
TTGGCCCGGCGCGCGGCGAGGGGCGGGAGCACGCGGGAGGCGGGGCCTCCGTTAAAGGCGCCCGTGCCGCCGCCGCTTCCGCGCCCCGGCGGAGCCGGGACCGCGCGGGGATCCCCCCAGCGCGGGGGCGCGGACTGTCCCTGCCCGCACTCAGAGATACCTAATTTATCTTTAAAGAAGAGCAGTGATGGTTTGTGGTGCGCTATTATTTAGGGAAGCCGAGTGACATTTTATCCTAAGAAATCATTTCAAGAGTGTTTTAAATAAGGTATCAACGAACTTTGGCCTTTTAAAACCCACTCGCCAATCAGCAAATCTCCAAAATCTGACTATCTTGTCTTTCCCATGACCGTTGCATCATTTGTATCAAAGGTTGGTCACAACTGTGAATTTGAAACAAAAGTTAAAATATACTTTTTGACTATATACTTCTTAGCTGTATAACTTTTCCTAGTGGAAGAATGATTTAAAGCAGAGAAAACTATTAAACTATCAAGATTTCATCTCTTCTCTTTCAGACATTTTTCAGGTCTTTGCTACATGAATAATAATTGATAAGCATCAGGAAAAGAAAAGTAATTTTGTGGAGTCTTGAAACACCCTAAGGAGACCTGTTTATTTTGCATTGTTTCATTTATATTTTAGGCATCCAAAAAAATCCAGGGAAAATGCATATGGTAAATGTAGAAAAAAACCCCACAAAAAATCAGAGATGATTGAATTAAAGAATAAAATTGAAAAAAAGAAATAAATTCAAATCCCTGTCCCTAGCCCCCCTTCTGTCTTACATTCCATAGTTAAGTGGCCAGCACCAAAAGAGTACCCACACTAATCCTGTAGATAGCATTTCAGGATGGCATGATCTAGAGTAGTGGTGAAGCAGCAGCACAGGTTGCACAGAGAAGCTGTATAATCTCCATCCTTGGATATTTTTCGAGCCTACCTGGATCAGGCCTGACACAACCTGATCTGGCCGTGAAGCTGGCTCTGCTTTGGTGGCCTCCTGAGGATCCCATCTGGAAAAAGGACTCCTTTTTTTTCCTGTGATTCTATGTGGTCTGTTGCAAATGGCTACAGGGCTACAGGAAAATGAGTGTCTCACATGATGGCAAGCTGCAAGTGTTATTTTCTTAAGACCCTAGTTCACAGAACTATTTAAACATTCCTAACTTCCAAGTCACGCAGCCGCTAAGCAGGTATTTTACATGGCAGGGATTTTCATGTGTCTATGTCCAAGCTGTTGAGTAATTGTACCGGCAGTCAGTCAGCTTTGCTCAAGTCAGCAATGTGTTGGCAAGGTCATAAAAATGAATGAAAACAAAGTTGTAGGCAGTACTTGCAAAACATCCTTCACTACACTGATGTCACTCTGGCCAAAAAACCAGGAAATCTGTAATTCTGTGTGTTCATGTTCTTAAGAAGGCACCTTCAGCTTTACAATGGACAGTTTTAATTTACTGTGTAACACCTGTAAAACCAGCTGCTTTTTTTTGTGCACTGTTACAGCTCAGGTTAATGAAGACTTAGATGATTTTTCACTACTCATTTTTGCACAAATAGATTTAGAAAGTGGCAATAACCTGGTTACCTTGGCTTCCATCGGCACAAACTCACTGAGACTTTATTGTGTAGTGTTCATTGCTGTCACTTCTGAGTAACTGCAGTAACTGCAGATTGATTTTTTTTATATAATATTAACAGATAACACTTACTGTACAGGCAAAAAGTACTACCTGTATGCCAGTGAAAAGGACCTGGATTAATGTAATATTCTTATATAATACAATATTCTTGAGAAAGGTGTTGGCTCTTTTGAGGGGTTGTGTTTCTGCTTATAGTAAGTTTGAATGGGTGTAACATTCTGCCATCCCATGAAGGAATAAAGCTAAGAAATTAGAGATTCCTTTACAGAGCAGAAAAAATAAAGCAAAAATGTTCATTCAAAATGAACATGTTTTTTAAAATTAATTGTATTAAGTATTAATTTAAACCCAACACTTTGGCATAACTTACATTTTCTCACAAGAAACTGCGTGCACTGTCAGTAAATACCCAAGAAAATAATTCATAACATTTGTTACAGGTGGTTTCTCTGCTAAAAGCTTGCTGTTTGTCACTATGGGGGAAACAGTAACTAAGGTACAGCAGAGAACAGCTAATGATTTCTGAATTAAAGTGTTGTCTGCTGCTTTCAAACAATAAAATAAAAATTTAAATGTTGAGGATTAAGAACAGCAGTGGCACTGGACCAGATTTCCCTAGGAAAAAGAAGCCTTAACTTGCTGCATGTTTGAAGTCTCAGAGGAAAGGAAAGCAAGAAGAGCAGACTGAATTCTCTGCTTTGCTCACATCTCAAAATAGCTAGGAGCAAGCATAGGAGAATTTTGATGTATTGGGCTCAAGTTTGCAGGTTGATAGATAGCTCTGAGATTTTCACTGTCTGTATCTGAAAATAATCTGGAGATAGGAAAAGGCATGTTAGAGCAAAACCTTGCTATTTGTAGAGATGGACAGACAGAATGATCATAAGTTTCCACCAACCCTCTCTGCCAAGTGGAAAACTGTCAGCTTCAGGCTGACATACACAGGGATGTGATATTAGGGTGTATTGCATCAAACATATCTCAGTAGTTGTCCTCCAAGGGTAAGTAATACAGAGAAGTCCTATATCCAGTTTATTTAGATTTATTTATATATCTCTAAACTAATCCAAGTTTTCATGGAGAACAGAGCCCAACAGGTTTGGTTTCTTTAGAATTTACCAGTATAGTTTTTTGAAGTCCCAACCAGAGTATTCCCCTTCTTTTTGTGAAAGATGATTTCATTATATTACAGATTTTGCTATGATAGAAATATTTCCAGAGATTTAATCCAACTCTTATTTTCCCCAATTGAAGTTTTGCCTCTCGTCTTTCATAATCCTGATTTTACATGCTCGAATCACAGATGATGTGAAACAAGACAGTTTAGTACCAAGTAACAAATATCCCACACTTACCAGGAGATGTACATTCTTTCTCATCCGCAACATCTACTCTGTTTTCTGCCAATATGCTATAAAAGAAAATCTCTTCCTGAACCCAACTTAGTAACCAGTTGACTTCTATTAACATGGGGAAGAGGGTAGCCACAATATCCTGCTCATTTTTTTCTTTAAGCAGATAGGTTCCACTTATTTCACCATGAGCAGACTGAAAAATGGAGTAAAAAGTGCAGACTAAGTTTACTCCTTGCTTTGTTTTGTAATAACTATTTATTTATTTTTTACAGTTCTTCACATTCAGTTTCCATACTCTAATGCCATGGCAAAACATGCTTTGAGAAATTGGTAGGCCCAAGACAGGACATGTTAAGAAATTCACTAATATATGACTGCTTTACTTTCATTAGAGCATACTGACATATTGTCATTTTGTTTTGAGTATAACCACACTGCTCCTTTTCTAGTAAATGGAAGAATGCACACGAATTTAAAGGAAAAGAACCAAGACCCTTTTGCCCACAACAAAGAAAGGATTTTTTGTGTGTTCTTACCTCAGGTACATACTGACATGGATGCTGCATTTCTGTGATTTTGCATCTCAGCACACATCATGTGAAAAACACATTCTTACTTCTTCCTTTTAGGAGGAACAAACATACATAAATGCACCTTTATGATCAAGATTATGAAAGGAAGGCAGGCAGTGCACCTGCAGAAAATTTCAGTAGGTGATAGTTTAAGACATTCATAATACTCTCCCATATGCAAATGCTAATTTTTCTTTCCAGCTCAGGACATAAACATGGGAGTCACCCAGCTAAATACGTCAAATGAGAGAGAATCTTCGTATAAACAGGTCTTGTTCTAAAACTGTCTCCATTGACTGTAAGGGGAGCCCAGGTATCCTGTCACAGATATCAGTGAAATGAACTCCATTCTGTTTGCAAAAATGTGCTAATTACATGCCTATGATTACCATTTATGAATTTCAGAGTTCCCCTGAAAACTTGGACAGAGTTTTGGCATACATCATTAAAACTCTGCAACAAACAAGAGGAGGCCTTATTTTATTTCTCTCCTAGTGTGGATTTTTTTTTCTCCTTTGGAATTTGCTTATCCAAACCTAGTAAAAAGGATTAATTTCTAGTGCAACTGAAAAGTCACCACAAATAGCACCAGATAGTAATTTCATATCTTCAAAGTAACCCTGTAGTACCAAATCACCTACATTAAGGGTTTTCTAGTGGTGCTGCTGCTATGCAAATTTTTCAGTGCCATCACTTACTCCAAGTTACCAAAAAGTAGTATTTTTCTTTACTAGTAGGATATGACCAATGGACAGGGTTTTTTTCCCAAGAACTGACAGTTTACATTTGCTTTATTATTCAGTTGTAATTGTGAGATAAATTAATGGTTAAACAAGATGAATGATTCCTGCCTCTCAAGCATCCTCTTCCCCAAAATAATGAGAAATGTGGCAATTCCCCCAAACTAAAGGATTCTTTAGGCTGGAAGGCTGTTGTCAAAATACAGGCAGCATCTGACTGAACATAGAACTTAACTGCAGTTAAAATCATGGGAAACCAGAATAGGTGAGGCTGGAAGGGACCACAGTGAGTCATCAATTTCCCTGCTCAGGCTGGGTCCCCTAGAGCACATTGCACAGGTTGTGTCCAGACAGTTTTTGAACCTCTCCAGAGATGGAGACTCCACAACTTCTCTGGCCAATCTGTTCCAGTGCTTGGTTACCTGCACAGTAAAGAAGTTCTTCCTCCTGTTCAGGTGGAACTTCCTATGTATCAATTCCTGCATGTTGCCTCTTGTCCTATTTCTTGGTACCATCTAGAAGAGCCTGGCTCCATCCTCTTGACACCCTTCCTTTGGATACTTACAGACATTGATAAGATCCTCTCTCAGCTGTCTCTTCTCCAGGCTAAACACCAGATGATTTCAAACATAAAATGTAAAACATCAGAGGATTTAGTAAATCCATTGGTTAGATCAGTTTTCTTACTAGTGACAAAATATTTTTTGCTCAATGTGATTAATCTCTGACATTCGTATTGAAAATAAGTCCTTTTGCAGCCCACTTGGGCTTAACAGTTAATGTTATTGGACCAGCAGTGGCAAAGAAAACTTTAATGGGTGTCAGGCTCAGATACTGGAGCTAAACGATGCTTTTTTAGTTGCAAGAATGTAACTAGAGGAGGAAAATACATAGCTGGTAACCACTGAAACTCATTCTTCCATTACCTTAGCAATAAGCAGTAGTGCTCAGAAATTACCCTGCACCATTTTCATAATTAGCCTACAACATATTCAAAACTGCTACCAGGTATGAACATAAAACCTATTTTCCTAAATATGTGTCTGTGAGTTAGTGTTAATTAATCACAGACTAAAAACTGATGCTTCCTGACAGCAGATTTAATGACAGCATTTTCTTAAAAACGCTTAACCTACCTAATGGCAGTGCCTTTGCTGTGGCAGTGCAACTGACAGAACCATCTAGAAGGCACACACATAAACACAAATTAATTGTTGTTACCTGAACAAAGAGAGTGGCATGTTATACATTATGCAAAAACATTGCAAAAATTAATATCTAGCTGACAGAAAAACTTAAGAAATACAGATATTGCTTCTTTTTCTCTATATTTTGTAACTTACAAGCTGGGGGGCAGATTTGCCTAGTGAAAGAGAGAGACAGCATCAAAATTCTTATTCAATGTGTGCTTTTGTCCCTCAGTCTCTGGACCACTAGGCCATGTCAGCTTAGTTTACCTATTGGCAAGAGAAGGTTGGTGTATTCTCTCCTACTAACAAATTTGAAGATCAACATTTACTGTAAACTACAAATGAGACCATTTTGTTCATACATGCACAGAAACAGTTCAAATAATTTAGGTGCTATAATGTAATTTTAGGGCAAATAAAGAAGAACAAGCACACATGAGTCACTGCACAAACTTCAGCTTGTCTTCACAAGCTTGACTATGGTCTTCAGGCTGTACAGCAGGTGCTTCATAGAGCTTTAGATATATCCTTTTAGTAGATGAAACTGGGACACTGAGATTTCATCACAGTTTCTCAGCCAAAAAGATAAGAATTCATCGAGCTGTGCCCCAGTTTAGTTGTTTCTTTGGGGATGGGTTCTTTGATAGCATTTTAATTTGAAATCACTCTTTTCCCACATACATATAGGTGATCACATGCAGGATCACAGGACAAAAGAAAGACACTCGAGTAGTTCAAGTGGCTAAGACAGCAAATAAAATAACAGATCAAGCCAGGTGATTTCTGCCCTTGCGCACCCTTTCAGGGCTCTCATGTGAGGCAGTCAGAGCTGCCACCGCCGGTTCTGCAGAGGTACTCCCTGCTCTGCACACTGGTCTCCTCTGCCTAGTGTGGGCTCTGACAGGGCTGGAAAGAGGTCACCATGAAGATATTGCTGGGAGAGGAGCAGCAGGTGTTGGAAACTAACAGGGTTTGCAAACTGTACTGTGCTTGCATATAGGCCACGTTTGAGGCTCAACCCAAGAGAAAGACACCATTTAGCAGATTTGGGCTCACCACAGGAACTTCAAAAATACCAAGACAGAATGAACCACAATGAAGCATTGTCTCTGGGCTGACAGTGCTCTTCTGTCGTGTTTTATACCCAGACATGACTGTAGTGCAGCAGAGGGCTTAATTCCACAGTTGAGCATGATGATGTGCTATTTGCTTGACATACTAGAGGCAAGAGTGGCACTGCCTATGAAAATAATTCAGTTTATCAGCAGGGCAGCCAGCGGCATCTGGCATAGTACCTGGGAGTTTAAGCATCAGAATCTAATTAAAGTGGGCAAATAACACTGGTGGCACTCACTTCTCTGCAGAGAAGGTGGAGCAGGGGATGCCGGGGGTAGGTACGCCCCGCACAGCACAGCCTGGGTAAGTGGCCGCTGTGTTGGAAGAGTGTGGTTTGTACCCGGTGCTGCGTCAGCGTTTGTGCCGACGCTCAGAAACCCACCGAGCCCTCCTGAGGTGCAAGTGCCCATGGCAGAGTACTTCCATCTGGCCTCTTCCTACTTCCTGGAGCAGGGAAGGAGGGAAAGCCTTTTCAGGCAGGTAAGTGCTCCGCCCGGAGTGCCTCCCCTATTGAATGTGCTCAGGTTGGACAACAGGAGGAATTTTTTCACAGAAAGGATTGCCAAGCATTGGAACAGGCTGCCCAGGGAGGTAGTGGAGTCACTGTCCCTGGAGCTGTTTAAGGAAAGATTGGACATGGCACTTAGCGCCGTGGTCTGGTTAACAAGATGGTGTTCAGTCAAAGGTTGGACTCGATGACCTCAAAGGTCTTTTCCAACCTAAATGATTTTGTGCGCCGGAGGCACCTGAAGGCCAGCGGGTATGAGCAGCAGTGGGGCGTGTCCCAAGCAGTGCTTCTCCTGCACGCCGCTGCCAGGAAAGCAGGGAAGCAGCCTGTCCCCCGAGGCGCTCCCGCTGTGCCCGCGCAGGGCTGGCACCACCCAGCCATGAACTGGCCTGTGGGACGCGTCGCTGCGGAGCCTCCGCCCGGCAAAAGGGGATGGCCTGAGAGTGAGCCCCGTTCTGTTAGCGCGCCTGCCGCGCTACCTGCGTTTCTGTGGCCGTGACGAGAGCCCGCCCCGCGCTCACCCGCTCGGCCCGCGGGCGTCTCGGCGGAGATAGCGTGAGGCGGCGGCGGGCAAGGGCGCGGTAGCGCCCGGCACTCTCTGCCGGCGGTCCGGGGACTTTCCCCTAGGCGGGCGTGGAGCCCATGAGGAACCGATGTCCTCCGTGCGTGGCCTAGCGAGCAGGTCTTCAGAACATCCCGGCGTCCTTTGCTGGCCGATGACGGTCTATAAACCTCGGCAGATGGCACAACCTCTAGGCCAGAGTGAGTAACTTGTAGTTTTTGCGGTTGCCTCCCTGCTGGTCTCCGTAGGCGACGCACAGCGGGAAGGCGGCCTGGCCGCCCCCTGAGGGGCGCCACGGCTCCGGGCGGCCGCGGAAGGCTCCCGCGGAGGGCCGGAGCGGCACCGGGAACGCGCTATGCAAATGAGCACCTCGGCCCCGCCCCGAGCCCCGCCTTGTGACCCATCTAAGGCCGCCCCAGCGCCCCCGGGCTGCAACAGGGAGCGGCGGCGACAGTCTCCGCAGGGTGCGCGCCTGGAGCTGCCAACTGCAGCCAGCGGGCCGCTGTCCGCACGGACCCTGCCCTACCTGTTCAGGCTGTGCTAGCAGTCCCCAGAGGAAACGGGAGTCACTTCTGATGGCTGCGATTTCCTGTACTTCCGCAGAAAAAATGGGATCAGTTTTTGTTTCGGTTGATTGGTTTGCTTTGTCTCCCTGCGACAACTCTACACACCTACAGTGTAGGTGCAGGTGTTCTCGCTGGCCCTCGTCAGCGGGGTCTGACAGGTAAAGATCAGCATCCCTGTCACTAGAGACCAGGCAGTAGCCGGAGGAGACCAAGTGGTTTTAAAACTGACAGAAGTGCACAAACACTTCTTGCCACAGCCAGTTCTTTCAACTTCTTTCTTTGGCTAGGGATAGTGAAATGTTAATAAATTCTCATTTAAATACTCGAATAATGCTTATTGAATCCATGTGTTGAGCTGCTTTCCATGGAGAATGTGAAACAAAAATAACACGCTTCAACTTCAATTTCTATTAAGAGTAGCTACAGACTTGTTCTTTAATGATTCACAACCAAACATCAAAGAGGAATAACATTCAAAATTTTTAAAAAAGTAATCCTAAGTCAGGTCATAAAAAAGGCATCTAGCACCTCAGCCTTTTAACACAGTTGCCCTAACAGCCCCTTGAGGTCAGTGAATACTGAGAGCTTTGCTTTACAGACAAGAAACACAGGTTTTCACATTACAACACGTGCTGCAATTCTGAACCAGAGATCTGGAGATGACCAAACTAACTGCAGAGAAAGCTGTACTACAGAGGGCACAGGATGCAACTCCTGCCCCATAAGCACGGTCCTTACATGTGTCTCCCTGAATAGGGTAAGGACTTGAAGACAGAGCTCACACTTCCCATCATGAATACAGCTCCTAAGCATAGCACGAAGCTTGCCCTCCGCTAGAAGCAGATACCAATTCTTTCACTAAGATGCAAGTTAGCACACTGCATTCCGAACACAGGGTGGTGCTCCCGAAACGCCAAGGGGGAACTCCTGAGAAATGTAACTAGGGCAAAGGGCGACCGAGGGCACAGAACACAGGGGTCTGTGGAGGAAGTTCTCAATCCATCGGGAAGTGCGAGCGCCTTGCAGGCTTCTGGTGCTATGGACTGGACAGCCACTGCTGTTCAAAAGCACACAGGGTACAGCATAAACACCACTGTGGTTTAGTCCCCAAAATTACAAAAGAACTGGAAGTGGACGCATGTACTACTGAGATCCCAGAAATTCCTATTCATTCCTTTAGCACTTGATCAATGGATCTGTCAGTCAAGTGTAAGGATGCCACTAAATGATGCTAACTACTGTAATAGGACAAGATTAATTCAAGCACTGAAGACATTATGTTTTTACAATTACATGTCATTATCCAATATACCAAAACATGCAGTTTGTGCAGGTATTTCAGCAACACTGAAAATAAAAGGTAATCTCCCACTTTCTTTGCCTCAAACTATTCTGTACAGGGAGCAAAAATGTAGCAAAGGGCGGGCTTGATTAGAATGAATGCTTTACAATGCAATCGCTGTCTCCAGCAGACAGCAGCATTTTCATTTTGGTTACCTTGGTGTTACAAAAGTAGAAACTGATATTCTACAGGTCCCCTCTATCAGTTTTACAGTATTTCAGCTACACATCTAAAGAAACCAACTCATCCTTGTGGGATTACACCTTGAAGCCACTCAAAGTAAAGCTTTACTGAAGGTGTTGCAATGATATTGAAATGGCTGGAATATTTAGTAGCCAAAACCAAAGTACTATAAAAGCTTATCACAGAGGTTTTATTGTTTTAGTAGCAGTCAAGATATACTTAGCATAGAAATCCATGTTCATTTGGAAAAAAAAACAAACCAAACAAAACTGTAAATGATACTTCACCATATAAATTAAATCTGCTTACAGTTTTGGTGGCCGAAATAGCTGTGACTTGACTGCTAATTGCTAATTTGCTAATGTGATATTAAATGGGCTCTAACCTGATAGTATAATGTTAAATGGGATCAGGATGTCACTTATATTGCAAGTGTTATGAAAACATCCCATAAAAATAGTCAACCAACTACTTTCTCTCCTAGTATGAGCAACAGTGAACATTATGAGCAACAAGCCTGAAACAGGTAATTCAACTTTTTGATTTAAATTTTTAAACAACTTTCAATTATTCAAGTATTATGGTCCCTATGTACACACTTCTACGAGCCTAGAAAAGATATGGTAGACAATTGAGCACACTACCATCAAATTGTAAGAATTACAAAAACGTCAGGTTTTAAACAGCAAATTGTACCTTAATAGTTTAATTAAAAATAGAAGAGTTAGGTAGAGTATTTTGCAAATACAACAGCACACTAGTGTGCTGCATATTAAGGCAATACCTTTAAATGCACACTTGTCATCTCTAACAAAGTTCTATACAATTGCTACCAAGTGAAAGAACTATCATTGTCTTGCAAAACTGAGAAAGAAATACAAAATATCTGGAAGCCTACATTTTCAAAGTACAAAATTAACCTTCAGTCCTTGTGTTGAAATGCTATACACAGTACAAACAGTGATTCTCCCCTACAAGATCTCACGAGGATTTCTTAAAGCTGGAGGCAAATTTGAAGGTTTCGACTCTTCATCCAGAAGCACCAAATCTTCAATTTCACTACCTTTGTATTTTCTTTTACATATCTTCACAATAACTTTCTTCTTGAGGAATAATTTCAAAGCTTCTCTCGAAGCCACTGCTTTGGCATTTTCCATACTTTTACCACAGCCAGTACCCAAGTAGACAGACTTGCACCTCAGTTCACAAACTATATTTTCTAGAGAGCTTTTATTCTGAGGTAAGTCTGCAAGTTCCTTCAGGGGAACAAAAGCAACATCTAACGTAGCTTTTACAGACTGAATAGATGAATTTAGAAGTTCTGCATGATTTACATTAGGACTGAAGCCTCCAACAGCAACCAGTTTCCAGGCTACAGCTTTGTAGAGTCTGTTGAAAAAAGGTTGTCTTTCCTTTGCATCTTCACTGGTTAGTGGTTTGCACAAAGCCTTCGCAGGGCTTTCGCCTGCCTGTGAGCCACTCTTGGAGGCCAGCAGGGAAGCGCCTGCCTGAGCTCCACCCCGGGAGGGCCCTTGCTGAGCTCCACTCCGAGCAGCCAGCAGCGAAGCCGCTGCCACCTGAGCACTGCTCTTGGAAGCGACCAGGGAGGATCCCGGCTGCACGCCACTCCGAGCGGCCAGCAGTGAGGCGGCCACCTCTGCGCTGCTCTTAGAGGCCAGGAGCGGGGAGCTCACCTTAGCTGGGCCCTTGGAGGCTAGCAGCAGCGAGGTGCCTGCCTGAGTACTGCTCTTGGGAGCCAGAAGCAGTGAGCTGCTCACCTGAGCACCACTCTTGGACACTAATGCTGGGGCACTCACTTGGGTTTTGGAAGACAGCAATGCAGCACTTGTTTGGGGGGTGCTCTTGGTGGTTGGTGGCACCGCTGACACCTGTGGGGTGCTCTTGGTGGTCAGTGGCACTGCTGCTGCTGCCTGTGGGGTGCTCTTAGCAGCTGGTGGCACTGCTGCTGCCTGTGGGGTGCTCTTTGTGGTCACTGGCACTGCTGCTGCCACCGCTGCTGCCTGTGGGGTGCTCTTGGAGGTTGATGGCACTGCTGCTGCTACTGCTGCCGCCTGTGGGGTGCTCTTGGCAGTTGGTGGCAGTGCTGCCACCACCGCATCTGGCTGAGAAGTGCTCTCGGCAGCCAGTGGTGCTACACTTACTGTAGTTTTCTTTTCAGGTGATGGCACACTTTCACACTTGGTTTCCTTAGGTGGGCTTGAGCAAGACTTCTTTCCTGGGTCTTTTTCAGATGAAGGTGGCTTTTGCTCAGCAGTACTTTCAGCATTAGCAGCTTTTCCTTCTGTTTCTACGTCTGAGACTTCAACCATTTCTTGATCTACGCTGCAAGTTGACTGGGAAGTTTCTGGATCTTTGTTAGTACCTTTTTCCTGCTTTTTGGGCAATGTGCTCTCTGTTTCCTTCACTCCTTCTGCCTTGGTTGTTTTCACATCCTTTCCAGCATCCTTAGAGTCTCTGCTTTTCTCAACAGCTTGTCTCTTGCAGGGTTCCTCTACCCCTTCTGCAAAACAGGTAAAATATGTGATCCTCTTTGATTTCTGCACTATGAAATATCCATGTAGAGAGAAATCATCTAAAACCTTCTAGCAATAATCTCCGCTAATTTAACGGGTATATATTAGCAACACACCTTGAACTGTCATTTCACATATTAACCTACTATTTCAGAATTTTGGGGTTTTTGGACAAAATCTTGAAAATACTCATGCGAGATTTCAGATGTTGGTTTGGGACCCATAGGCAAGTATGTATTTCTATTCTTGAAGTCCAAACCAAAACTGGCCAACATACATTAAGTGGACTATCTGACCTAAAAATGAAAGAAGTGTATTTTGTCTTCTAAACATTAGCCTGAGAATTTCTTTAAGAAACTGAGTTTCTTACACAGCAACAATGCCTGACTGACAACAAAGCCAAAGTAACAAGAACATATTTAAGCTGGAGTACAGTAGCCCATATCGCAACGCACAAGTTATCAGCTTATAGTGCACCAGTTGTAGAAATGCAAAACAATAGCTCTACATTACCAAAGGACTATGTACGCCCATACGACTATGCCCATTTTAGGGACATTATATTAGAGAAAGAATAGCACAGAGAAAGGAGACTATTAACGGGAGTTTTAAAAGTAAATTATTTCGGCTACTTTCTAAGCCCGAGGCAAACCGAGAACATTCAGAAACAAGCATTTTCTAGACTCCTATGTATTGTCACAGCTATGATCTGCTAACCATTGCTACTTGATATGCCTCTTTTCTTCACCTTGGCAACCAGTTCGTCTCTCGTGGTGCGGACAGGCGCGTCGGTCACTTGGATGCCTTCGGCCATTTCCAGCGCCTTCTCCATGACCTGCGGCGGGTACCTGGAGGGGCGACAAGAGGAAAGGAGGGCAGGGGCCTCGTCAGACGGGCGCACCGCGCCGTCTCCCCCGTCCCCCGGGGCTCCCGCTGAACTCACCGGCATCCCAGGAAGACATGGTTGGCCCACACCATGGAGAGGGACACCAGGCGCTGCAGCTGGGCGCTGCCCGCCGCCGGCAGCTCCCCCACGTTGCGCAGCAGGAACTCCCGGCGGTACCGCCAGTGGTGTTCGGGCTCGCAGGCCCCGCGCAGCGTCTCTGCCCAGGCCGCCTCTTCCGCCGTCCGCCCCATAGGCTCGCCCGCCGCCGCCTTCCCCGCCATCGCCGCCGCCGCGGAAACGCCCGCCCCGCTCCTTCCGCCGGGCGCGCTGTGAGCTCACATCCGCCGGGGCCGGGCTGGGCCGGACAGGGCGGAGCGGGGCGCGTGGAGCGGAGAGGGCGCTTCTGGCTTGGGCGCCAGCGCAGAAACGGCTGTGCTCCGTCCCACTCACACATGTCGGAGTGCCGGGGGAAGAGGGGTGCCCTGGGCGCCGATACCAGCCCTGTATTGTGACTGGTGGAAGCATGAACAAAAGTTCTGCTTTACGGGTTGATTCTTCCAGGCTTGCTGAGGTCGGAGTTCGTGGGGGATCAATAGGTGTTTTTCCTCAGAATCACAGAATCGGGTTGGAAAAGTCCTCTGAAATCATGGACTTCAACCTGTGACCGAACGCCACGTTGACAGCTTAGACCATGGCACTAAGTGCGACGTTCAGGCTTTCTTTAAACACCTCCAGGGATGGTGACTCCACCACCTCCCTGAGCAGCCTGTTTCAGCGCTTGGCAATCCTTTCTGTGAAGACATTCATCCTGATCTCCAACCTAAACCTCCCACGATGCAGCTTAAGACTATGTCCTTTAATCCTGTCACTGGTTGCCTTGGAGAAGAGGCCGATCCCCACTTGGCTACAACCTCCTTTCAGGTATTTGTAGAGAGTGATAAGGTCTCCCCTGAGCCTTCTGTTCTCTAGGCTAAACAACTCAAACTCCCTCAGCCATTCCTGGTAACACCTGTGCTCCAGACCGTTCACCAGCTTCATTTCACTTCTGTGGCCTTGCTCCACCACCTCAATGTCCTTCCTGAATTGAGTGGCCCATAACTGGACACAACAGTTGAGGTATGGCCAATGCCAAGTACAAAGGGACAATCCTTTCCCTCTTCCTGCTGGCTACACTATTTCTGATCTAGGCCAGGGTGCCACTGGTCTTCTTGGCCACCTGGGCACACTGTTGGCTCATGTGTTGCTGGCTCATGTTCAACCAGCACCCCCAGATCCTCTTCCACAGGTGAAAGGAAAAGGAACCTCAGGCCATTTCCCCCTTTCCTCCTTCGTGTTGTCCACACAATCGGATTTGTTACCTGGTGTGCAACAGCACAATAATTGCATACTCGAGAGAGACATTGATTATTTATTTCAGAGTTGCACAACCTGGGTGCTTAGTGGTATTTCACAAATCAAGTACACCTCTCCAGACTTTCTGTGCCATTACTGCTACATAGAAGTTTGGAGCTAGTTACTTTCCAAGGGCAGCCCCTCTATTATGATTGGTTAGCAATTTCCATACAAGTTATGTAACCCCGGCTAATTTCTATCCAATGCTTTTCACCTGGGCAGGGGTATTTTGACCTATAGGCATGAATTTTAATATTATAATGAGGTTAGTTCTGGTATAGGATACATGGACCTTGGGTACTTGCCAAGTTAGCAATGTATATATAGACATACATCAACATCTTGATATGCTATGTTCTTAAAGCCTGTTAGTTCCTGGATGTCCTTGACTATGGGATGTTAGCTGCTGCCTATTCTCCTGATTAGGTCTCCTTTCCTTGATGATTAGGCTTGGACCAAAGAATATCCTGACTTAAAATAATCTTGACATATTCCACATTTTACAACATTGTCATGAGACAGGAATGATGGCAGGAAGGTAGTGGCAAGGACATGGGTTGTTGTAGCATTTTGGAGGAAGCATTAAATGAGCACTGCTGGCTACAAAGGGTTCAGCTAATTGCTCTTGCAGCTCTGTAGGCTGTCTTTAGTTTGCAAAATATTACTCCAGAATTTGATTCAAAACCATGTGAATAATTCTCTGTGAAAAAGTAATAAGCATGCTGTGAAAATATCACAAGCTTCAGTCTGCCGAGATAGGGCTTGCTGGATCAGTGCAAAAGAGGAAAGAATTTTGAATTCTGAAGGGCTGTCCCTGGAGAGCTGTATTGATTTTTCCTCCTGAATTAAAAGTCTGGGTTTGCTTAAGTTTTCAATTTTTAACACCTACATGTCATCATGAAGTGAACTACAGGATAGATTGCATTTAAGGAAGGAGTGTTTCTCTTTAACTGACTTAGATGTCTCATTTTGTGGAAATGGTTATGTAGTGGTTTAGCTAAGAGTACCTCTATAGAGCAAAAACTAAGTGATCAAGGAAATTAAGTCAGAAAAATAAAGTCCAATACACTTTTGCTCTTTATCCATTGTTAGAGTGGAAGCGCTTTTCCTTTGCTTTCCTGGATAGGCCACACAATGTTGTCTTGTGCGTTGGCAAGAGTATTTCAGTGATAGAGAGCAAGGGAACAGTAATGAATGGGATGGGGCTGACAGACTCCCTTGTTGTTTTGTGTTTGCATGTAGAGGAAGAGAAGGGCAGAAAGTTTGTACCCTCTCTGCTGTGGGTGTCTTGAAGCAATGGGTTTGTTACAAAACAGTGTCAGGAGGTTTAGAAACAGCACTGTAGTCACCACATCTGTTTCCAGGCATTAGTTGTATCAGTCCCATGTGTGGTTATCTGGTAGCATAGGATCAAATACAGGAAGGGCATGACCTGTCACATTAGGGCTTCTGCTTAGAGGTGAGGTGGGCCTCTCTCCTAGACCTCTGAGTTTGTGATACCACAGTTCTTGACTTCATTTTCCATACAGACCCTAGAAGGGAAGGGTGAACGGAATCCCTGGCAAACATATGTTTGAGTTTGCACCTCAGCCAAGGCCATCCATTCTGCCAGCCTGTTCACACTCTTCAGTGAACCAGTTTGCTTTCTAATGAAGCTGGTTGGGACTTGACCCAGGCTTGAGATCTGCCCCTCAGAGATAGCAGGAATTCAACCAAACCTGAGTAGCTGCAGCAGAATTGTTTGTACTCTTGCAGAAGAAGAAGAGCAAACAGTACAGACAAGAATGCCCCATCCTCCTCCACAAACATCTGCATTGCCAAGTGGACTAAGGACTAGCCCACATTAAGCTGCTACCAGTTAAGAGTGGAAGCTGGGGAGGGTTAGACTCCATAGGGTGATGGACACATTTCATACACTCAGAGGGATCTCCAGAAGGAATATTCTGGTGTTGCTGGGTTAATGACAGCCAACATCAGAGGTAGGACTCCACGCCTCAGAGCTTTGCAAGTGCTTCTAGTCACTGCATGTGCATAAGATTATATGGACTCACCTGTGAGTCCCAGGCTCCTACAAAAGAATTGTTCTAGGAAGTGTTGGAGACTCGACACAGCTACAGAGCTAAATACATTATCTGGTCCTAGAGTGGCTAAAGGACTGATTAAAAGAACTTCTTGCCCAGTTTTAGAAGACAAATGAACCAAGAACCATTTCATCTCCTTGCTCACTGATCATATGCGTGAACACAAATATTGTTGACAGCTGAAGAAAAGTCAGAAACAGTTTTGCACATATGTGGAATGGCTCACAACAGTTTTTGGTTGTAGTGAACAACTTCTCTGGTCTGGTATCTTTCTGGAACCTTACACTTTAATTTTGGGTTAATTTTCTCTGGTGTTGCTGCTGCATCAATGTATCGTTGTTGATGACCTACAAAATTGAGCCTTTTGTCTTCCCTACCTGGTTTCTTCCAGTCATATTCTTTCTACTTTATTAATGTGTACTTGAATCACACTGGAAACAGGATAAATCCTAGTCCTGGAGCATGGGATGCACAGACAAGCATAGGTGTATACCTGCAGTGCTCTCTGAGCACTAACAGACATACTGTGTCTCAGGTTGATTAAACAAGTGTGGGTATTAGAAAAGAGAGAAAAACACTGCTGTTAATTTTGAAAAACAAAACAAGTACTCTTTTCATTCTCACCGGGAAAGGCAATTTTGTAGTTAAACACCTCACTTACCGTGCTAATGCTGTGCATTTAATTTTCAACATTGGAAGAAAAGAGATGGTTTTGTTCCCACCAGGGAAGGAACTTCTAAATGCCGTGTCGATAGTAGTGTTGTTAAGAGTCATTTGGGGTTTGATAATAGCTGCTTTTGGCAAGATACAACAAAAATCTCAAGGTGAATCATACCAGTGTCTATAAATCACAGTATTGCACCTGCACTTCTTGTATAATAAGTTTATTTGTGCCTTTATAAACCAGTGAATTATTTCTTCAAAGTCAAGTCTCACTGAAACACAGAGGGCAGTATCTCCCATTGAGTTCAATTATGTTCTGGGCAGTTAAGGTTAATATATTGTGACATTCTCTACCTCAGCTTAATATGAGAACTGTGCCCTTAACATCACACAATGCAAAGAGAGCTCAGAGTTATTGCCACAGAAAGGCAATAACAGTGGAATCTTACTGGCCTGGCACAATAAATCCCCTGAACACCATCTTAGGTTGGTCCCTGCTATAAGTAATAAGTAAACTACTGGAGAGCTCTGGCTCAAGTTCGTTAGAAATGCAGCTTGAAGAAGGATGGGGAAGAGACATTTTGCCTTTTTCTGATACCATGTTATATGTTCTGCTAGAGCAGATCATTGAAGAGCTCCTACCCAGGCAAGGGACAACACTTCCAGGGAGATGTGTCTGCATATGCTGAAGGAGCCAGTCATTACTGTTCAGTAAACTAATCCTTGGAATAAAAGAAATTCTTTGCTAGAAGAGCATTAATTACCATCTAGGCTTGTCAATGGAAGCTAGAGTAGATCTGGTTTTTTGTTTCACTACAGTCATGCAACTGTTCTTATGCTACTGTAAGAAGCTCTGGATTACAAAATCATCCACTCTTCTGAGATTGCTCAGCTAAGTAAAGTGTATTGAGTAATTACAGAGTATGAAAACTAAGGCTAAAAATGAAGGTAAATTCACAATAATTTTCCTTTACACATCCATGCTTATTACTAACTTAAATACTATTTTGCATTTAGTAATACATTATACTTTAAATATGTAACAGTGCCTACAATAGGGTTGTCAGTTGTTGTTTTTTAAATAAGTTCATTAAACTTTACAGCTAAAGGTAGCATATCAATTGCTAAATTTTTCTTGCTAAACTATGCTTTAGGTAGCATGCCACTTGCTAAAAGTCCACAGCGTGGCATGAAATCTTCCATATTAAGAATGGAAGTTTAGGAAGCCTTTACTACTGCCAAATATGATGTAAGGAAAAAAGGCTTTTCCTAGGGTAGATTATTGTGGAGATCTTATGTTTGAGGTTCTTAAATGCCTTTATGCCCTAGAGCAAACTTGGAATTTGTCAGAAAAAACTGAAGGGGAGTGTCTGGTCTTCTGCCTACGCATAACATAATCTATGAAGAAATTAATTTTCCACATTCATGAATTAGCATGTGTCCCTACCATCCTTACTACTATTGCAGTCAAGTGTTTCCCTGTTGTGAGCTCAGAAGAGATCTCTGTTTGCCACTGTGGGGTGGGGTGGGTCTGTGCACTCAGTGAGACTATGGAAATCATCCCTTGTGCTCCCCAAAAGCTGCTGTTTTCTGTTTTTCACAGGAATTTGAGTGTGTCTTACTGGAATGGTGAGGGAACAAGGACCTGACTGAAGGGAAGGAAACGGTAAGTATGGAGGCAAGACTGAAACTATTGAGAGAGGAAAACCTTAACATGAGAGCAATAGGGATAGGACACTGGGATTAGGTGAGGAAGGAAATTAAAATCTCAAGGAGAAATGAAGGAGAATGAGTTCAAGGGAATGGAACAAGTACGTATAGACAATGAATCTATACGAGAGACTAGACATGGAAGCCAGTGAGGAAAGGGGAAGAATGAGAGCACATTGGTAGAGCAGACAAAATCAAACAGAATCAGATCTTGACTCCGAGAAAAGGGACAAGCTATGATGGGAGGGAAGCGTTGACAGAGGAACCACTGGGATTTGAACAGAGACTTAGAGAAAGGAAAGTTAAAACTCACAAGCACAGAGACATTAGCATTTCAATGACTTTTTTTCTTCCATTTCCAATAGTTATGTGCTAGGGTAAGTAAACCAAGAAAATATTCTGAGTTTTTAATTTAGTAAAAGATATTTTCTTGTCTTTTCTGTGTCCTATAAAGGAACAAAAGAGGTAGAGCTCCATTTGGTTGCAAAAATCCATCTTGAAAGCCACTTTTAAAGAGTTTTTAGGTAGGAAGCCTTAGGCCTTTGGCAGACAGCCGTAGCCTGGAGCTGGAAAAAGCAAGAAAACGGCCTTAGGAATGTTAATGCAAATATTGGCATGAGTTCATTGTAATTCGAGAGGATTCAGGAAAGTACTAAAAGGGCAAGGAGGTTTTCTATAAAAGAGAATGTATTGTGAGGCTGCAATGTACCTACATTTTACTAGTGTGTGCATATATATGTATACAGCATGTATGCGTGCCTGCATACACACACATATGTAACACAATATGAATATGTGTGAATATGTCTTAAAAATACTGTATTATTGATAATGTGAGCACCTGTAAATCCAGATATCCCTGCTCCTTCAGTCAAGTTATTCATGCCTCAGAGGAAAAGCAAAATTACAAATAATATTTTGCAGGCTTGAGTTGTGGATAGGTGAATTACACAAAAGGATGCTGTTAAATCATTATACCATGCTGTACCAGTATGACTTTTGTATGTCCTACATATTTTGCAGACACAAATAACTATTTTAGAAATTATATAAGGAGCTTTCCTGAGAATACAGGCAACAATGTCAGATCTAATTTGAATTATAGGTATTGGAAATCATGGTTCTGTTTTTCATTACTGTTATACCAATATCCCTGACAACCTGCAATTTACCTGGTATGAACAGCACCTCCTGAAAATATAGAGCTGTTGTATTTTTGTATATCCTCCCTGTGCATAAGAGTGATATTTCACATTAATTCCACTGGATGGCACTAAAGGAGACAAGATTGCATGGAAATATCTCCCGAAGTTGAGTGTAATTGCAAAACTTGAGAGTGGCTTACTTTTTCATTCCATTACTGAAATAGACAAATGTGGATTCATTTTCCGTCCTGATGTAATAATTTGTCATCAAAATCAGCTCTTAAACACTCCTAGCTGCAGTTCTACATTTTGACAGTAGCAAAATTACATTGAATACAGAGTCAAGGCTTCTGAATCTGAATACCCCTTCTTCCCTAATAAAGGTAAAGGCCAAGAGAAGTGACTTTGGTCCATTCTGGATTCTTATGTGAAAGTTTACAAAGCATCTGAAAAATTTTGACCCCTGTCCTCCATGGCAATGCTGTTAATACTGTCCGCTTCTATTCTTATGAGCAAGTGCAATTATTTTAGTTTTCAAGCTAATTTGAAAAAACTACATAGGAAGGCATTCAGGATTAAAAGCTTCCACCTGTTGAGGAAATGTTGTATACGATTTCAGAGAACCTTCTGAGTTGAAACTCCATCTGCAGTCCCTACACAAGGAGCCCTGTCTTCTCCTGGATAAGAAGTTTGCAATCCTGTCTGGAAGGCACACAATTACACTCTGTCAATTAGACCTGTAGGAGTCATGGGAGTAATCTTTGACTTCACTCTTTTTTTGACCTGTTTATCTTGATGTATATGATTTTTACTTCCTTTTCTTCTCTAAATTATCTTCTTATCTTTGTTCACACCACAGATATGCTTTTTTAGGCTTTTGTTATCTCTCATCCTGTTTATGACAGCTTTTTTTTCCCAGGTCTGACCTGACCTGTCAAAAAAGTCCCTTGAAACACTATTCTTGCACTTATCTTCCTGGCCTATTTCTGTGGTTCCTTTTTGTACTTACCACTTTAGTGTATCTCCATAGATTTCCCTTTGCAAACCCTGTAGCCCTCTGAGAGTGCAGTTTGACAATTTTTTTGGCAGCTGTGCTGGCCGAAGACAGTTTTTGCTCCCAGCCATCCGTGTCTGTCTCTTTGATATGACTGCTGGTTTACTGGCACAGTTGTTTTTTTCAGCTGTATGGTAAACCAGATTAGGAACCTGATTTGGCTGAAAAATAGCACGGGAGAGGGAGGAGAGCAGCCTTTTACAACCAGCTTATTTCTACAGTCGAGGCTATGAAGCAGTTGGGTCAGCAGCAGGGACAAGCGATGAGAAGTGCGGGGTTACGGAGCAGCCATGGCTTGTGCTGGTTTCTGTAGGGCTGTTGCCAGCTGTTTAGGCTGTGACCCAATTCTGATGATAGAGCTATGCCAAGCTAAAAGCTGCCTGCTGATGAGAGGGTAGTGCTGCACCTCCTTCCTCACCCCCTAGCATGGGCTGATTCCCTTCCCTTCCCTGTGCCAACACAGGTACTTATCTCACCCAAGTGAGCCAGCTGTGGTGGCCAGCCCAGCACAGAAGTACTCACTTCTTCTGAGGGCTTTCCTGGCTGTTGTTTCAAGAGCCCATGGAGCCCACCCACTCAGCAGCAACTGGCTGCTCTTCCAGCTCAACTTTGGCCTCAATTGCACCACAGCACTTCACAACTTAGTCTTTTCCTGTCATTGCCTGTCCTCTTCTCTCTCAGTCTCCATATCTACTCCATCTGCTTTTCTCATAGCTGTGTTAATGATGTCCTTTTGGTCACCCCCAACATATGGAATACACTCTCTGGAGCAATTGCTTCATCTTTCAAATCTCTCAAGATTTTCTCTTACTGTGACAGATACTGTAAACTGCCAGCAGATAATACCCAGTTTAGTTGCTTGTAAGAATTTTGGATTTCATTACTACACTTAATGTGTCCATGTGTTAACTTGAAACAGGCTCAGTCTATCAGTTTGTTTGAGAAGCTAAAAGGGATTAAACAGAATCTTCTTTTTTTTTTTTTTTTAAAGCAAAAATTCCCAAAGCTATGCTCTGGAGGAGATGTACTTCCCTGAGGTCATATATAAATATCAGAGGGTTATTTTCTGTTACTTTCACACCTTGCATCATAGTTCATGCTTGTGCAAATGGACATAGCATTGCTACTAAGCAGTTTACAGTAACATCTTACAGAATTGTAAATTAGTGCCCCAGAGACATGAGAGCAGAGAGTCAGCACTTACATGGGCAGCTGAGCATAGAGATTTAGGGATTTCTTTTCACCTAGCTGTTTTCACTGTTTGGGCTCTTTTTAGACACATGTAAAAGCATATCCTAAACATATTTCATCCTAGTATCTTGGTGTGCTAAGCATTCTTTTTCCTATTTGGTTAAATAGAAACTGTATAGAAAAACAGCAGTGAGCAAAGCTGCATATTGCCTTGGAAGCAATGAAATAAAATTACCTGTGTTTGCTGTTTAAAAAAAGCAGGCAACACAAACATGACAGAGGGCACCTCTACACCATACAACAGAGCACAGGACTTAACATATATTCATCGAGTTACTTGTGAAATAGGAGGCAGCAGCTGTAGACTTGTGTGTGAGTGCTGTTGCACCCAAAGTACTTAACCCCGTGGTAGGTGGTGCTAATTAGCTTGGACATGGTGCTAATTAGGCTAGATACAGCACTGTGGTCATGCAAATACACAGTGCCTGTGAGTGCAGCTCAGACCTGGCTGGAGGATTCTGCAGAAACTGCTGCATGAGGCCAATATGTGTGCATCCAGAGAGAAATTGTTTGCTCGTGGCCTCTTGTTCATTACCCCTGTAGGGTTTAGCTTCAGTAACAGATGCAATTGCCACATACAGGTGTCAGATATGGCTTTGTTCCAGGGTTTACCTCCCTCTTGATAAAAACAGAAGATGCACTTTTAAGTGTGTTTTTCAGGCTCTGAGTTATTGCTGTGGAATAATGGGCATCCAACATAGCTGCTTCTTAAAACTGTTCTGTTTTACTTCTTAATTAAGGCTGTAAGTACTGAGACAAGCAGGGAAGAAAGGGATTGTATTTTTTCAGTCACCAAAAGTTCATAGAAATTGTGAATATCTGCTGCAAGGTCATGGAGGCAGACAGCAGTATGGCAAAGAGCAAAGCACAGTCTCCTCCAGTACATTTATCAGGAGACCTGCCTTCCCCCTTCAGTGAGACAAAGCAATGTTTCAGATTGGAGATATGATCACAACTGCAACATAAATCCTGTGTCTGTGTAACTGGATGGCAAATATATCCCCAAAGCACTGACTGCAGAATTCTTGTCTTTTTAAATAATTACTTAATATATCTATAAACATATCATTCTTTCAAAATTTGAATATCCCAGTTGATGTTTGCAGGAAGGTTAATGCTTATTAGTAAGAACAAAGTAAGCTGAAGAAGCATTGTTCAAGAGGTAGTGTTCAGAATTACCTGTGGGGTAAAGGGTATTAGAAGATCTTTCTTCTTTTCTTGTATTTTTTAAAGGATCTCAGGTAGTCATTCTGGCACGTTCTCTCTGTTCTTTCATTTCCATTTGACAGACAGATGAGATGGAGGTTTGATGAGAATCTCGTGAGCCATCAATAATAACTAGGGAAGACTAGGGAAAATGTGAAATGCGGGCCCTCTCTGTAAGGAAATGGGACATGTGGTTATCCAGTGTATGGAGAAAGCTGAGTACGTGACAATTTTTTGCCTCAGTCTTCATTGACAGATGCTCCAGCTATAGTGCCCAAGCTGCAGAAGGCAAAGGCAGGGACTGGGAAAAGGAAGAACTGCCTGCTCCAGAAGAAGACTGAGAGTAGCCCTGAGGAGAAGGACTTGGGGCTGTGGGTGAATGAGAAGATTGACATGACCCAGCAAATGTACACTGGCAGCCCAAAAAGCCAAACGTGTCCTGGGCTGCATCAAAAGGAGCATGGCCAGCAGAGAGAGGGAGGGGATTCTGCCCCTCTACTCTGCTGTCATGAGTCACCACTTGTAATGCTGCATCCAGCTCTGGGGTCCCCTACATAAGAAGGACATAGACCTGTTGGAGTGAGTTCAGAGGAGAGCAGGATGGTCAAGGGGCTGGAGCACCTCTCCTATCAGGAAAGACTGAGGGAGTTTGGGTTGTTCAACCTGGAGAGGAGAAGGCTTTGGAGAGGCCTGATTGTGGCCTTTACCTTTTACTTAGAGGGGGGCTGCAAGAGAGATGGAGAGAGACTTTTCACAAGGGCATGTAATGATAGGACAAGGGGGAATGGCTTTAAACTGAAAGGGGTTAAGTTTAGATTGGATATTAGGAAAAAGTTCCTTACTGTGAGGGTGGTGAGGCACTGGAACAGGTTCCTTTGAGCAGTTGTGGATGCCCCATCCCTGGAAGTGTTGAGGGTCAGGTTGGATGAGACTCTGAGAAATCCAGGATAGTGAAAGGTGTCCCTGCGCTTGGCTTGTGGGCTGAAACTGGCTGATCTTCAAGGTCCCTTGCAACCCAAACAGCACTATAATCTGTGATAATTGACCTGTGGCGAGTCAACAAGGAACTGGGTTGCGTAATATACTTGGACATTATGGATTAAGATGTGACACCTGTGAAATTATGAAAATTATAAGAATTAATAGCTTTTTGATATTGGTATGGTTGCTCCTGGTGCTTTGTAAATCTTTTAATGCCACAGAGAGGGATCTAGTTCCCTGAAAATTTGAGCAATCATTGTAAACTTTATAATGTCATCAACCAATTTTTTCTTATTCAAGGTATGGCAGTGATAGTGACCACTCAATAGAAGGAACATAGATTTCAAAAAATAATATTGCTTAGAAAAAGGCACATGCAGAGTAAGTAATCAAAAGTTGGGTATTTAAATTTTTTTAAAATTCTTTTTATGTTGTCTTCAATTAGGTTTTTTCCATTGTGTCTGCCAGAAAAATGTATGCATGCACAGCTAGATATCTCTGACTTTTAGAGTCATGGCACTTGGCAAAATACTTTTAAAGAGAGAAACACAAAAGCCAACATTATCCATGAAAACTACGTAAATATTTATAAGCAGTATATGTTTGATTTCTGTTCTTTTAAAAATTTATTTATTTCTTTTAAAAATCCATCTGCTGCTACCAGATGATAAATATTTAACTCAAATTTGTGCCTGGGATACAAGGGCACTATTCCTTCCAGAAGGGACATTATAAATTTGATACTGTAGGCCCAGCCTCAGTTCCCCAGTTCAAACAGCATAGTGGGCACTTTGTTGGGGTACATTTATAGACTTGTATGAAAAAGCTTCCTGTCTGGTAAGCTGTAAACAAGCGATCATTTTGCCTAATCTCTTTCAGGAGATTTCCTAGAGGCTGGACTGGAATATATCTCCTGAGAAAATACCTCGTTTTGTCTGAAAGACTCCAAGCAATGGTGAGTCTACCACCCCCTCAGGTAAGTTGTTCCAATGTCTAGTTATCCCCACTGCTAAGAAATAGCATAATTTCAATATTGAATTTGTCTGACTCCAGTTTCCAGTCATTACTTCTTGTTATGTTTCTGTCTGCAAGACTGAAGAGCTCACCCTACAATCAAGTACCTTTTCCATGTGTGTATGTCTGGGTACAGTCCCCACTCTTCTCTGGCAGATTTAATAGATGTCTTAAACCTTATACCTTAGGTGTTATTTTTCAACTTCTGTATAATTTTTTCTACCCTCTGATTTTTTTTCTAGTGCTTATATATCCTTTTTGAGTCATGGCACTGCTTTTTCTGATGCTGTGTGTAGAGCAAGGTCACATCCTAATAGTTACTCCCTTTTCTCATATAGAGGATAATCAGTTATTATGTATTACAGTTGACATTTGCTGATACATTGCATGTGTTGATAGATTGGTAGATCAGGTCCCTAGAACTGTGGGGATCTGACACTTGCATTCTCAATGTGTGTTCACACCACCTAATGCATGCTCTGAATTAAAGGAGCAATGTCTGTTAGATCTTCTGCATACTATGTCCCTTTTCGCTACTTAGATGATCCATGAATCCCACTAATATGTAGAAATTGTAATTCCCCTTTGCTAAATAAAGAGGGGAAAGCTACATTGTGAAGAGTTAATTTTGTTCTTCCTGTAGGAGAGGTCCTACATTAGGAAGAGAACTATTCTATTGCTGTGCTCAGAGTGGAAGAAATAAGGCAGGGAATAAGGGTAAAGAAGCACTGGGAGAACACAGTGGCAGACTTCTGTGAAAGCTATGAGTGACTGTTTTTCTGGGCAGCAGGAGAGTAGAAATGGCACCCAGTTAGGAGTTTTACCCAAGAAAGGCTGAAATGTAATAGAGCTGGCTGGGTTGTGTCTGAACACATACAAAACTGGTAAGAAAAACATTGTCATTAATAGCTTGTGTGAGTTTGAAATGCACTAATTTATTGATCTCATTTTGCACATGTACAAAAACTGCTCTGAGTACAGGTGTATGACTTTAGTTCCTGTGGTAGAGAATTATAAAATCCTTGTTTGTGAAGGATATGTGCAAATCATCTAGTCCAGCTCTGTGCTTGATGCAGGCTGTTGCCAGCATTCACTTAGGAATGGACCTTGGAAAATCTGAAAATTTTGTCCACAGCTCCTCCAACTCCTTATCTACCACACCTTTTTCTTGTTCTGCTGTCAGACAGGCAAATCTTACTCAGCTCTAACATGCACTCCATCAGGGAACACCACTGTCAGGAAGAAAAAAAAAGTTCTTTTACTTGTCCAGGTTTCTTGAGTTTAATTAGGCATTGATCCTGTCTAATGTAGGCTGTATGACTGTGGATGCTGGCACACAAATGGCACAGGAGCAGATAGGAGCATTCAAGGGGAACTGCTTATGCGGCACAGCTTTGTAATATAACCACAAGTCTTGCAGTTTGCCAGTGCAAAAAAAAAGTGAGATCATTCTGCTTCTCCCCCTCCTCCTTGGCCATGCATTTCCATTTTTCTGGTGGCCATGGCAAGCTGAACTAGAAGAAAACAAACCTCACCATAAAAAGTAAGTAATTATTGAATAGTTTATTGAATAGCAATACCAGCTGGGACAGACTTTTATGGAGCTGCTCTTTCCAGTGGCAGCTAGCCATTTAGTTGGCTTTGCTGCAATGAGAAATTTCATCTCTGAAGTACAGTTCCATAGCAGTTTATCCTTATCTAAGTCAGAGCTATCATGGTCTGTCCTGGAGTTTTTTCAGCTGAGCAGAAGGTTGGTCCAGGGAGCTTTTCAGCCAAGAACTAAGCTTGAACTAAACCCCAGAAAATCGTGCTTGTTCTCCACTAATTTCAGGGAGTCGATGTATCTGAAAATGAATCACTCTTTTATACAGTGAGTTTTAAATTTGTGATCTGACCTGATGCTGCTGTGCTGGTACATGTGGTGAGACGGGGAGGGGGGAAAGGCTGGATTGGAAATCTGTGCCCTCAGACATGGACAATGTCCATGATTTCATTTGTTCATTTCCTGAAGCATGTATTGATGTGACTTTTTGTTTTCACAGTAGGTCTTAAGATTATTGTGAGATGATGAAAGAGGCCTGTCTTGTATGGAGACATGCAGGGTCAATATTCTGTGGATCATTCTGGATGCAGTGATCATTGAATGACAGTTTGAGTTTGTAGGGACTGTCTCAGTGACCCAGATGGTCTCTTCCAGTCTTACATTTTTAGCTGTACCCTTCCTAAGAGTACCGTAGTGTTAAAACTGTTGAGAACTAATTTTTCTTCATTGTGACATTACTTAGCCACTTTATAATTCATTGCATTTGGTACTATTCTGTCCTTCACTGCTGTATTATTTTAACAGCAGAGTGAGAGAGAAAGAAAGAGAGCATTTTTGCTCTTAGTTGTGCTAAAGATTTTCCCCAAATGCAGCCATTAGAGACCAGCTGCAGATGAAACAGCACAGGCAGTTGATTTTTCAACAATGTTAGATTCTGAGCTCCTGTCTGCAGTAATTAATTAGCTTCATTGCTGAGCCGACTCCCTGCGGGACTGCATCATCATTAGTGCCAAAGCCAGGAAGGGAGCATGAACTCCCAAACCCCTGAGAAACTACTGCAGCAACTCTTGTCATCTGCAGAGCATTTCAAGAACATTTCAAGTGACACTGGTAGAAAATATTCACTTTCTCATCTGTATGAGGGCCTTGCTCGGATTCAGTTAGACTGCTGGCTGGGATCAGGCAAATCTACTTCCTGGGCATGATTTTGTCAAAGGCTATCTAAAACCCAAAGGGTTGCTCTCAGCTAGTTCATCTTAATTTTGCTGATATGCAGAGAGAATTATAGAAGACTTGAGAGACATCAGGGTACAAATCAATGGTGATGTACAGTACTGGGGCTGCTGTGCCAAAAGCTAGCCCAGAACCAAGTATCTGTCAGCTAAAAGTGAAACTTGGATCCAGCAGAGACACAAATGAATCCAAACATGCTGAAATGAAAGTGCTGACATGAAATTACACAATTTCTTCAGGTGCAGAAAACCAGTGGACACTGAGATTATTTACAAATCACTTTTATGAAATACTTTTTGCAGGTTTGGGATGCAGTGTAATATAGTTTAATCTCTTCTCTCATCCCCCATGCTTGTTTCAGAAGAGAACAAGAAATTTAATCCAAACAAAGGATTAAGAAATTTCAATAACTGGACTACTGCCATTATTAAAACAATGGGCCAGCTATTGAAATGCTTGTTCTTGATTGAATTGAAGTAAATGACTACATCAGAGGGAGCAGAACTGGAATGCAGAAAAGAGTAAATGAAAAGTCTAGAAGAGATACACAATTATTTTACCTATTATGCACTTCTAGCAATGCATCACATAAACAAAGCAGCTCTGAGAAAGGATCTCTCCTCACTGGAGAATAAAGTTAGGGACAACTTTTGAGAGATGGACAGAGGAAAGAGAAATGAGATTTAATATAGATAAATGTAAGGTAATACACCTGGGAAGAAATAATAATCATCCTATATACAAAATCAGGAGCTGCTCTTTAGAAAACAGTAATAGAGAGGAAGGCCTGGGAGCAATGGTTTATAATTAATTACTGCAGACAGGAACTCAAAACCTAACACTGGGGCAAAAATCAAATACATTCTTATTCTGGGCCGGCACCAGAGGTTTGTTTCTACAGTGAGTGCATAGACATCAGGGAGCTGGCAACAACACAAGCAAAATATTAAACTTATGGCTATGATGTTATTAATTCCATTTATAAGCTAGAGACTTGACTGCTAATACCATGAGCCCAAGCTTGTGGTTTTTTATTTCCTGAGTACTGTAAAGCAATAAAACATGTCCAAGATAAAAACTCCTGATGAGTTTGTAGAAGGGTACGGATTTTTTTCCTTATCCTCATATTTAAATGCAGAACTGTGGCTTAAAAATTACGAGATTTAACCTAGACAAGATTGTGAAAGCAAACGCCCTTTCCTAAAGAAAAACATTATATTGGAAAGTATAGAGAGAATTAAAACAATATAACAATTCCATAACTCGGTAGAAGGAAATCTGTTGGCAAGAAATGAAGGCCAAATGTAGAACTATGTTATTTTTTAGGTAAGAAATGTTGGTCCGTAAATGCATTTAGCAGGTAGAAAACAAAGATCTGACAAGTAACTGTGTTCCACCAAAGACCAGATGAAACATTACTATGCTGAGAAGACAGTGTCATGTGAAAGCCTGCCAGACAACCCAGACGGAGCACCATAAAGAGCTGTCTGATTGCAAGACCTGATGGCTGTGTATTTAGAAGTTCAAAGACTTGCAGATCAGAATGAAACAGAAATTGATTCTAGTCCTAGAAAAGGAAACGAAGAAAACCCTAACAAGGTATAGTATGTAGAATATTAAAGATTTACAGCACTATTTCGTCTTACTAGTGCTGTGAGCTAGATCACAGGGTAACCCTGTCTTTGGTTCCTTACAGGCCATGCTAGAAAGATGACACATCTTCCCACTATAAGGCAGCCTTGGGGTGGTATAATTTCTTCCCAGGTTGGATACAGCTTGGGCTCAAACTACCAGGCTGTATGCAAGCACATAAAGAGGCATTCATTATCCCACAAGCGGCTTTTCCTCCTCCTGGGAAAATAATGGTGGATCATTTCTTAGAGCCCTGTATGTCAAAATTGTTTTTTATAAGTGCAAAACCAGGTAACTATTTTTTTAAATATGAAAAAGAAGAAAACCCCAAAAATATAAAAGCTCTCAAAACTGACATTTCATCTTCTGAGAAGGCAGATAAAGCTACATAATTAGTCAGGAAAGGATCACTCCCTTTCTCCCCACAGCCTCCAGAGGATAAACTCCAGATAAGCTTTTCAGAGACTGCAGAGCTCCAACTGCTGAGGGTTTTAGTCTGTGAAAGACATTTGGAGCACACAATAATTAGGAGCTCACAGCTGAATTTTGCTAGCTGTCACAGTATTTGTTGCTATCACTGCATGAAAGTACTTCTGTAGGTCTCCTGAGTCTTCCTAAATGTGTGCTGTAGTCTGATTTGTTCACACGGAACTTTTTAATAGAAAATTTGGTGAGTGTACAACACTTAAAGGCTTACAGCAAATCTCTTCCATGGCAGAACACCACCTGGACAGAATGAGAAAATATAGGTTCTTTTCTTGGACAAAGCATGAACTCCTTTACTCTTTATACTATATCCAGGCCCTTGCAATCCAGGGGGATTCAGTATGCTGGGAGAATCAATGGGTAGCCTGCTAATCTAAATCCACATCTTCTTTGTATCCCCAAATCAGTGCTCAAGAGTTCTGGCAGCAGACAGGCCTTTTCTTAAGACTTGCCCTTCATCTCTGCTTGCTCACAGCTTTTAAGTCCCAGTGGGAAAACTGTAGAGACACTGGGAGAAAGAGAGTAAATATATTGCAATTCCTTTAAACTTAATTGAGATTCACATCTGTTTTAAGAAAGCAAACACCAAGAACTCTCTGAGTTCAGTATGTGTTTAGGTATTTCAGGACTGATACTGTTTTTGAGATAGTCTTCATTACTGCTGCTTTCCAGACTGCAGTCTCAGATTTGTAAGAATTTCTTACAAGTCGTTCTAATTACAGTTCATTTAATAGTAGGTGCACTTGTGCTATCTCTTTTCTCATCCAAAACAGCTGTTCAAGCTGTTAGTATGTGGGCTGTGCTTTGTTTTCAACAGTTGATGTCTGTCCTGTTACTGCTTTTTATCTTTCTCAGGTATGCTTGGCTTACCTGAAGGCTCAGCTCCCATGGTCTCCCTACCCGCCCCACCCNATATGCATAAAATATATGCACTTAACAACATTTTCATTGTCTTCTAATCCAATTGCAAAGGTCATTCTCTTGGCTCATTGTCCCAGTCCTGTCACTCCTCTTTTTTTTTGCACAATGCCATTGGCTCCCTTTCTTCACTGTGTCGAAATACAAATGATTTCTCTTTACTTTTCAAGCCATGTCTAGTCTACATCACCAAGAAGTATCTCTCACTGCCATTATACAAACGATACCAGGATTTTAAGGCAGTCTTGTACATTCACTTTCATGCTTTCCCCCGTGCTGCTGATTATGCATAGCACAAAATCTGTGTAATACCCCTAAACCCTTTTTTCTCTGCTTTTTCAAGCATCAAGTCTCTGCTTCGAGGTTTGCCAGAGTCTGAGCATAGCTACATAACTGTTTTGCTAGAGATGCTTTCTCATATGAACCAGTTATCACCTCTTCTTCCTGCACATCTCTCTATAAGGCACTTCAGAGGCAAAACCATTTGTTGTTTTTGTGTCTGTGCAGTGCAAGGTACAGTGAGAGTGGGTTTAGATGTAATTTTAAGAGCAGTATTGATAATAAAGACGCAATAAACCAAATTATTTGTCTTGTTTCTAAGTCTGTGAATACTTCCAGGAAGTAGTTCCAACGTAGGCTGTTTAATTTGCCATACCAAAGTTGCTTGAGTCTGTGGATTCCAGGAATAAATTTGCCACAGGGACTAAGAGAGAAAGAGGGGGACTGGAACTGTGCTCTTTCTGGCAGATGACTGTTACTGGCTTAGCAGAATTACCAGAATACACCCTGAGGGGCTGTAGTCATTCTGTTTGATTCACTCAGTGAGAGCCATGCTCAGCATGGTGTGATGGGGGCATGGTGATGTGTTTTACAGGTCCGTTATCAGGATCACAGACAAATTCACCCACAGTGCTGACTGGACAAACATCTTGCTGCATTTCTTTCAGCATGGAGTGGTTCTGCACAATTCTGTTTTATGGAGAGCTAATATAAAATGGCAATTTTCCCCTCGGTTTCTGTTCCTTTTGAAAATTCTGTTATTTTATCATCTCATGTGTAGGTAAAGTGAATATTCTGTTTTAAGTTCTACCTTTCAAAAACCAATTAAAAGGGTTAAGACTGGATCAGAATTTAGAATAATAGTCAGGGTATGCAATTTAAGATTCTTAGAGACTTAAGATATCGCTGAAAGGTGGACAAATAGCTAGAGAACTGAGTTCTGTGTGCTTTCAGTATTTAGCAGCTAGAAGATCACATTTTCATTCATGACCAGAAAGTGTCTGTTTTATTCAGGAAAAATGAGTCTTGTCAAATAGCTTTGATATCATTCTCTGGCAAGATTACAAGTACATTTGATAATGATGACTCTATTGACATAATACACTAGTTCATGTAGGGCATTTGTTTTATTCTGTGTGGCAGCCTGCATGAAAGAGATTTATGGGAAGCAAAAAAATTAAACCTGTTTTTCTCTATGGTTGTTTGCCGTGTCACAGCTCTCTGCAATATGCCTTCCTCCTTTCTGTGTTTTTACTTTATTGCCTTATAATGCCTCTAGTTTAAAAATGTCCAGTCTTTGCATAATGTCTAACATCCTGAAGTATTCAGAATACCAAACAATGGGCACAGGAACCAAAGCAGTTTGTCAAGGATCTGTCCTTTCCTAGTTGGACCTCAAAACTCTAAAGTAGTCATGTCTTCTCTGTTTTATAGAATAAGTACTATCAGGTTCCTAATTGAATGAATCAGTGATGCAACCATGCAATAAAGCTCATGAACTGCTGAGCCCAGTGCAGGCCATGACTCCATCCAGTGCACAGTGGATAAATATACCTTTAGAAATATCCAGCTATCATTTTCATGCTGTTGGACCAATCACAAGAGAATCTATGGACTGAATAGTGAAAAGGTGAAAACTACTCTCAAAGCCCCCAGTAACAGTGAGCCCTCAGCAGTGTGAACACATAGGCCAGGTGAGGAGAGCTTGAGTTCCTTTGTGGTCTTGATGAGTCCCTGATGCCATTCACTGATACGAAGTTAGACGAAGTTTAATCTCAGTGATATCAGTACAATTCTCAGCACAACTCTCAGCAGATGTCTTAGTAATTTCTCCATGCAGGCAATGAAAGGCAAAACCATTTTTTCCCCCTAGCACTCAGGAACAAATAGAACTGATAATAAAATGTCTCTTTTCTTGTCTAGTAGTTTGGCTAATTAAGGTGACAGGCCATGAAATTTCAGAGTATTAAATGCTTTTAAAAGGTAGAGTATACACCCAGTAATCACCTCTAGATAGCTGACTCTAGTGTTCAGGAAGACTTGATTCCCAAGCTGCAAACACTATTATTCATCCGGGTATTAAGTGTTGATTCTACCAGGCACATAGTGTAAAGGCCTTTGACTTAAGTCATTCAAATAACATACACACTCTATGAGTAAATCACACAGACAAAATCTCTGACTACATGTAAGGAAGGCTCTCTCCTTCTTTTTCTGAAAAAGTCTCAAAGGCTACACATTATTGTCTTTTTAGTCATGAATGTGTAGAGAGCTGGGGCCCTGAATATTTAGTTGGTGAGTGTAGGAAACAAGGCAGTAGAGAAATTACATTTTATAAGATCTGTTCAATTGGCAGCAGTCAAAACCTTTCGTTTTCTTCAAAGGTATATTTTGATTGAGACAATACTGTAAGAAGACAGGCACTGTGTATTCAACTTTTTAAACTAAAAATGGTGCAATTTGCTATGAGAGAGACAAAATTAAATATATTTTTAGTGGCTTGTAATCAACTGATAATCTCCTAAAGTAACAAAGTGCAATTTGAATTGTGTTTAAGAAAGTTTCTTGGGATTATGAATATGTCTGTAACAAGTGACTAGTGTTATCAACAGGGCTTTTAAGTGCAGGCTTTACTGTTATAGGCTTGTCTGACTTGGATAACAAACTCTTAGTATTTCAGCCCATAAATCCTGAACAGAAAGATACTATTTTCTTGTGTCTCTGACAAACTGAGAGAGACTCTTTGTTTGCAGAGCTCCCCAGAGTTAACACAGTACTAGTTAATGATTTCACCATGGTAATTACTTTCTAGGGTGTGTCAGTCAGGCAGTTTTAATGTGTGCAGAATGGACTGCATCAATTTTGTGCAACATTACTATTTTACCTGGTTTCATGCTCCTTGTCTATCAGCTTGTCCATAACAAGTTCTGAATGTATGGACCAATTTATCATAGAATGTTGGAATCCTAGAATGGTTTGGGTTGCAAGGAACCTTAGAGATCATCTAGTTCCAGCCACCCTGCCATGGGCAGGGACACTTTCCACTACACCAGGTTGCTCCAAACCTCATCCAACCTGACCTTGAACACTTCCAGGGATGGGGCATCCGCAGCTGCTCAAGGCAACCTGTTCCAGTGTCTCACCACCCTCACAGTAAAGAATTTTTTCCTTGTATCTAATCTACTCTCTCTCAGTTTAAAGCCATTCCCACCTGTCCTATCATTACAAGCCTGTGTAAAAGATCTCTGTCTTTCTTGTAGGCCCCCTTCAGGTACTGGAAGGCTGCATGTAGGTATCCCCAGAGCCTTCTCTTCTCCAGGCTGAACAATCCCAATTCTCTCAGCCTTTGCTCGTAGGAGATGTGCTCCATTCCTCTGGTCATCTTGGTGTCTCTCCTCTGGACTCACTCCAACAGGTTGATGTCCTTCCTATGCTGGGGACCTCAGGGCTGGATGCAGCATTCCAGGTGGGGTCTTGGCATCTCACCAGAACAGAGCAGAGGGGCAGAATCATCTCCCTTGCCCTGCTGTCCAGGCTGCTTTTGATGCAGCCCAGGACATGTTTGGCTTTCTGGGCTATGAGTTCACATTGCCAGCTCATATTCAGCTTCTCATCCACCAACATCCCCAAGTCCTTCTTGGCAGGGCTGCTCTTGATCCCTTCATCCCCCAGCCTGTGATACCAGGGATTGTCTCAGCCCAGGTGCAGCACCTTGCACTTGGTCTTGTAAACCTTATGAGATTCCCATGGGCCCACTTCTGGAGCTTGTCCAGGTCCTTCTGGATGGCATCCCATCCTTCAGGTGTGTCAACAGCACCACTCAGCTTGGTGTCATCTGCAAATTTCCTTGGGGTGCACTTGATCCCTTCATTTATGTCATAAATGAAGATATTAAATAGCACTGGTCCCAGTATGGACTCCTGAGGGACAACAGTTGTCACTGATCTCCATCAGGACTCTGAGTCAGTGACCAGTGTCCTCTGGATTCATCCATCCAACTATTTCCTAATCCACCCATCAAATCCCTCTCACTCCAATTTAAAGGGAATGATGTTGTGAGGGACCCTGTAAAAGGCTTTACAAAAGTCCACATAAATGACATTTTTAGAGCTTCCCTTGTCCTCTGATGTAGTTACCCCATCAGCAAAGACCACTAGGGTGGTCAGGCAAGACTTGCCCTTGGTCAGTCCATGCTAGGTGTCTCAAATCACCTTCCTGTCTTCCATGTGCCTTGGCACAGCTTCTAGGACGATCACTTCCATGACCTTCCCAGACACAAATGTGAGGCTGACAGGCAAATAATTCTCAGAGTCCTTCTTTCTACCCTTTCTAAGGATGCACACTATTGTTTCCCTTTTTCCAGCTACCTGGGACTTCACCTGGCTGCCATGACTTTGCAAACATCATGGACAGTGCCTTGGCAACAACATCAGCCAATTCCCTCAGGACTCTGGGATGCTTCTCATTAGGTCCCACAGACTTATGTACATTCAGGTTCCTCACAAGGTCACAAACTTGATCTTTACTTACAGTTGGAGGGACTTTGCTCCTCCAGTCCTCATCCTGCTGTCCATCCACTCAGAAAGTGTAGGAAAAGAGGTTACCATTGAAGACTTAGGCAAATAAAGTTGTTGAGTAACTCAGCCTTTTTTTCATCTGTTGTTACCAGTTTTATATGCCAAGTTTGAGAAGAAAATTGTTTTAAAATATCAAAACCAGTTGGAATCCTGCAAGTTTTGTGAATATGGAGACGGGGATAGAGAGAAGCTCACATGAGGATTCCCATGGTGCACAGGTTTTGGAAAGGGCTCAGCTATTGCCATTTTCCTGAGATACATTAGGTGACCAGTTGGTATAGGCCTAATTCAGAAATTGCACATCAGGTGCTATGTCTTGTCATGCTCACAGGTGGGGGACATGGTGGATAAAATGTACATGTAAGTGATAGCTGTGTATTTTTAAAAGTGCTTTTATCCACGGTGAACTTGATTTAGTCCAGTCCTGTACTAAATTAGCAGTTCATGATTTCTACTATGGTCGCATCCCTGGTTCATATGTGCTTTATTCAAACAATGTGATCTAATAATATCATGTTTATAAAATAAGGAGAAGGCATGTCTAATCTTGCAGTTTTGAGGTGTAATTAGAAAGGGATAGATCCTTGATTAAATTCTTTGATTCCTAGACCTGGTGTTTTGGTATTCTGAATACCACAAGACATTAGAATTGATGCAGAGATTGGACTTTTTTAAAACATGAGTTTATCGAGTATGCTTGCCAGTGTTTGTAAAGGACTCTGGCACTCAGTTGGAGTGCTGACATTGGTTTCAATTAGTGTGAGATGAGTCCCTTTGTCGTTGAAATCATCATGTTTAAGGGTATAAATAGGCAAAGCAACTGGCTAATAAAATTTAAAGTGAAAAAATCAGTTTTAATATCTTTGTAGGAGCTAGGTCATGACTTTTCAGCACAACAGTTGGAGTCACAGCTTGGAGAAACTTGAGAACATCTGTTATTTCTGTTGAAAAATATGAGTACATTGAGTAACTCACACCTTTGAAATTCCTTCATGGGGGTGGAAGAGAACTCCTCTCCAACACAAGGCTGATTTGCTCAGGATTTGGAGAATATTTGACTAGTTCATCCTTTGGGTCTCTCATAATTCAGACAAATGTTCCTTGGAGGGAAGGTTTGAAAAGGTTTTTCCTGTGAGGTTAGTTGATTCCAGAAGGAAGGGCTAAAATGACTTATACATTTGCAATACATAGAAGTTAATTTTGCATATAAACTTCTTTAGTTTGTAAAATACATGAAGTTGCTGTCTTTAGAAAAAAACCAAAACAGAACAGAAGAAATCTGGTTACAATTGATCTGTGGTCCAATACTTGATTTCTTTTGTACATGCTCTATTTTTTGTAATAGATTTTTGGAAATTTGTGTACTTCTGTAGCAAGTCCTAGGGACGAGGAAAAATCAGTAGAAGCTGAAAGCATTTCTTATCATCACCATACATATCAGATATATATATGTGTTACACTCTTGGGCATATACATCACAACACATAGTTGAAAAAGGTTTTTTTTTAAATCCTATGAAAATGTGTGATCTGTGCCAACATACACCAAGGACTTTATGTTTTAATCACATATTCTGTTGACCCTTTTACTAGCGTCAGCTAACAGGCATGAGCTCATGAAAAGGGTCATGAAAAGGGTCTGAGTGACAACCATTTGAGCATGTAGATTCCTGGACAGGCTGATGTGCCCAAAATGCCAAGGAGAGCATATTACTTGTCACTGCAGACATACTAGGCTGCCTAGAAGGCAGTGTCTAGTAAATAAAGGAGGGAATAGAGAGAAGGTGGCAAGAGGTATAGTAGAGGTAAGAGCATGGAGCCTAGAAAAACATCTTTGGGTGTGAAAGGAGGTGAGAGCAGGAAAAAGAAAACCATAATAAGGCTGTGGACTGGAAGCGAATCATGACTACAGGTGGGAACGGGGATGTCTCTGAAAGAAACTGTTCTGTGGCCTATTCCCATTTGCATCTCTAGACTAGGTGTCTGTTTAGGTGATGTCTCCTGTGACATACTGGTTTTCCTGCAAGTGCTGTATAATTTAACAGTTTTGGCAGGTGGAAAGCTGCAATCCTCTTTGAGAAAGCTAATCCATTGAATAGAACATGGTAGTTGCACTATAACTTCCCAGAAACCCTGTAACAATTCACCCAGGAGAAGTTTAGTTACAGATTAACCCCAGATAAGGGTTAGGCAAACTAAGCATCAATTCAGTTTAACTCAGTGTAACAGATTTTGTTCTACTTTTCCTAACAGAATAGAAGTATTTCAGGAAAATTGTGATTTGGACACTTTGTTTTCCAGGGAAAAAGAAGCAAAACATTTTGTAGAACTTTCCCAACTTCCTCTAAATCAAACAATATTCTGTGTAATTTAGATTAGGTTTAGTGCAAATAAGAAAAAAAGCAGATAACTTAGAGTTTTCTTTATTTTTCATGTTGGTTTTTTCCTTTTCTAACTTTGGTTTCTTTAGTGTAGCTTAGTGTATTTTCCTGATGATTCTTCTGCATGTGCAGCATCTGGTTATCTGTCTCATGCAACAATCCATGCTTCTCTCTCACATCTTCTTGATGCTTTTTCCTTACTGTCTTCCTATACCTTCCTGTGATGTTAGTTTTCCTCATTTCTCTATATTTTTTCTCTGCATTTCTCTGCATTTCTCTTTCCTCTTCACCAAACCAACCAAAAGCACTCTGTTGTGTGTTTTTCTAATGTTATTTTAAACTGCAATTCCAGCCTGACATTAACTTCTCATTTTCTCTCTCAGAATCACATACTGAGTTTTCTCTCACATTATTAGAAAGCAGGTCCTTCAGTTTCCTGCCCTCTTCACTCTGCATAGCCATGGTTTTATTTTTCTAGATCAAGACTTCTGTGGGTTTTTTCCTCAGTTATTTTTTTCCAGCTTCAACTTTGCCCCTAGGAGGAAGAACAAGATAGTAAGTTTTGTCTCTTGGATGGCATTCCTCTCTAAATGAGTATGGTTATTTCTGTTCTTGATGGTGTTTAGTCATTAACAGAGACAGTTTGCCTTGCAAATATTTGTCAATAGTTTAGTTAAATAGTAACGAAAAGTAAACTGTTTGATTGCAAATCCAAAATTCCTTCTCCTGCAGTGGTTCAAATGGTTTAGGCCACACATAAAAGGGAATTTCAGGTTACAGAGTGAAATATTTATAAAAGGGCTTTTTAGCATGAACATGGGCTTATGCTGCAAGAACAATCACAAAAAATATTCCTATTAGAAAGTACATGTGAAAACTAGAAGATAAAAGTTACAAATTATCTTATTAATACTTTAAAATATATTAAAATAAACTGAAAGAATACACACATTAAACTTTAGACAATGCAAAGCTTATTTTTCCCCAGAGAAAGAGAAATGATGGCCAGAGTACAAGAGCAGAGATAATTAGAGATTTGTTTCTTTTCTACCTCCCAAGGTAAGGCTTAATCCTACAGTAATCTCTTTATTGAGAGCCAAGTGTTAGTCAGGGAGCCTGCTGCACAGATTTGAAACTAGCATTAAGTTAGATATTTTCAGTATCTGTGAAGCAGCTCTCCTATGAATTTATAACCTGCATTTTTTTTATTTTATCCTGGACTGTAATGCATTGGTATGGATTGATTATAGATTTGCTAGCTTATATCATGATATAGAGTGAGACTTCCAGTCATGACCAGTAAAGCCCCAGAGCCCTTCTGTCCTTTAGCACAGGAAGGGGGTTTGTACTGAGCACACAGTGATTGGCACACTCTGGGAATGAGCATAAACCGATTATCTCAGAACAATTTTGCCTTTGAGCATTTCAGCATCGTGTTGCTCCATTGTCAAGCTTGCTTTAAGGATAAATGCCAAACAAATTTAGGGTTCATTCCAGTGGGGTAGATATTAAGCAAATTGGTCTTCTGTCTTTTTAATTTCCAAACTGTGCTTTGCAGCTCTGTTGTAAACTGGTTGGTTCTTTTAATTCCCAGGTGAAATGGGAAAGAGAAACATAGCAAAAAGAGAAATATGCATGCTGAGGTTAAGTTTTGGGGGTTTTGTTAAAGGCCCAAAGGTTAGATCTACCAATGGATTTAAGCAGTAATTATGTATGTGATGTTAAAATTTTCTCTCAACTTAAATTTTGCACTGAAGGATCAGTAACCCACGGGTGCTGCTTCTCTGATGATGAAGTTCCCATAGACCATGTGCCATGCCCAAGGGTGTCTCAGACTTGGTGGTGCTGGAGAGCTCTCTCATCTATATAGGTCCCAATGAGGTTCACTGATGAGGTAACGCCTTCCTAACTGGAAATTAATCCTGTCACCATTCTGGACTTAACAAGCACAGGGTCCATACAAAACTGTGGTACATTTTAGAAGAGGAAATACGGAGCAAGGGGTATTCTATAGGCCTGGGAGAACAGCCATAATACTTAATAAACCAGTCTGTGGGTGTCTGATTCATACTTAACTGTGTAATTTTGATACCACTCTAGAAAGAGAAGTTGGTGGTCTAAAGACAAGTGCCCCTGGAAGGGATGGATGTTCAGTGGGTGTGGGTATCCAGGTGACCCTATGTGACACTATGTTCCTAGTGATCTGAAGAGTCAGGTACAGAAAGGGTAGAAAAAATGTTTTGCTGCTTGCTGGGTTGACTTGCTACACATATTTTTTGTTTGTGTTTAAAATGAGTTGACATAGAAAAGTTTTATTTATTAGATTAGTAAAAAGAAAGAGTGGCCTGTACCCTCTCCTTATTTGTTCAAGGGCTTAATGATTAGAGCATTAATGCAGGCAGTAGGTTCACAAAGTCCATTTAATTTACTGCATGCTGGAATTCAAAATGCAATGCCTTAATTAGGAGGCTATAAAATGTTCAAGTATTCTGCTTACTGAATTCCCTTTACTGATGTTTTGCATGAAATGATTAAGTATGCTTTGGATCAGGAAGAGTGAGTTCATCACTTACTGGTGGGAGGACTCCCAAAGAAAATGGAAGGTGGGGGAGCTTGGTTTTTATGAACAGTTGACATAAGATAGTTGCCAAAAGAAGGACTGAAATCCATGTGTCCCCTCTTGTGCAGATCTAACCACTAGGCTGTTGGGGTTACTCTCTTCACATGCAAAGGTTAAGAACTGGGCCATTCAGTTGTGTACTTCCATACTTGGTTGAGGAGCACCTCCTCACTGCTGTTCCTGAACTTGGTAACATGTGGTGGCAAGAGTACTTTGTCTTCAGTTTTGCAGCATTTAAGGCAAAAATCTCCATGTTTTACTGGGGAGGGAAGGGGTTTTGTTTGTTTATAGGAGGGGCTAGCATGGTAACTCAGCAGTTTTCACAGGAACATACCTGTTCACTGGAAACTTCTCCAGTGTAAATGGCATTCCTAGACTAAAGTGTGTACCTGTCATGTGTGTAAGCGTACCCAAACAACTGGGACACTCATTTGGAATTTAAGGAACAGAGGTCAAAATCAGTTTGACTAGTCTCTTTGATCTCAACTGAACAACCAAAACTATTTGTTCTTCTGGAATGAACAGGTCTATTTGATTTTATTTCTGTTTTTAAAGCATAAGGGTTCATCTCAAAGCAAAACAAACTGAAGCCACTGCAAATCTTTGTAATGGCAGAAAGTAGTGTTTCCTGCCTTCTTCCATTTAAAATGCAACCCAAAAGCTCCTTAATGTCTTTTGTACGCATCAGGCGTTGAAGTCTGTCCTCTTTTCACAGTAGAGATGGGAAGTTGTTGTGGGATTGGCTCACTGCAGAGGTATAACCCTTAATTAGCAAGGAAGGAAGCTTAATGGAGCCTGAGTACCTAGTTAGCTCTCAGCTGTGCCTGGGGGTGTGAGGAACTTGTGGAGGCAGCTGAGGAGGCGGGCAGGAAAGACCTATGATAGAAAAAAAACACATGTAGTGGAGTAAGTGATAGTGCTTGGCTGCAAGAAAATCACAATCCATGTGAACTGAAGACAAAACAGGGAGCTGGAGTTCCAAAACCAAACCGAGAGCAGGAATTCTACAGTTTGTGCCTTGAGTAAGTCGGCTGGGGTCAGATGGGAGCTCTGCAGAGAGCTGTGTCATGAGAGGGGCAGACCTACTTGATCTGCAGTGGCGTTTGGCAAGGGTTGGTGAGAGTTGAGAAGTCTGTGTTTCCCTGTGAGAAGTGTTGCAGCAAGGCCTTGGTGAACACCTGGAAGGATGCTCACTTTTTTTGGGATGCTTGCACTTAAATCCTGACTGAGGCTCCAGTTTGCACAGTCCATCAGGATTTGCATAGCAGCACTGGTGTGGGAAGTTGTTGTTTCCACATAGAGATTAGATTGAGCAAAGGAAAAAGTTGAATGGTTCCTTGGAAAGAGGCTGATACCTTTGATGACTTACCCCACTAATAGTATTAAGCTTTTTTCCTTCCTGAAAAAAAAGATGTAGCAAGGTCTATGCATGCCTATGGCAGGACAGTGGGTCCTACATAGCTTTGGTATTCATGTTTCTGAGACAGTTCTTTTTTGGTTGTTTCTTGGCATTCATAAACAGTGTCCCCTCTGTCCCCACCCAGGTATGTGGAATGAGTGCTTATGGATTTCTTTCTAATGCCTGAAATGGAGGCTTTTGAAACTTTTCTTTCCAGAAGAGATACAAGAAACATAGCTGACAGTGATCATTACCACTGGGAACTTTTGACTTGTTTGCTTCATAGGCCTAACTGAACCTGGAATTTGTGATTTAAGTGGTCTGTTAGTACATTTCCCATATACCCCATTAATCAGTGCAAACAAGGGATCTGGGTTTTTTTTTTTTGTCTACCTACTTCTCACTAGCTTCAACTCTGAAAAAGAAACAAAATTATGTAAGATTTTCTCTTCTAAGCTAATGAATTGTATCTATAATGGCATTATGAGGAAGTCTGTTGGTTACCTGAGGCCTTTTTGTGGCTGTAGAGTTTATTGCTGATGACAGAGAGTGTGTCTTTCATCATACTTTTGTGGTGTAAGGGCTGAACCTTGTCACAAAACTCCTGCATGGGACAGGTCTAAATTTAGGAAGTCTATGTAATCACAGCAGCTACTGTTTTGAGCTTGTTTGTTATAGGGTGGAACTTTGCCAGATTGTTCTGGTTCAATTTAGAAGTAACTTAAAAAGGAAGCATTTAATTTACTTAGAGAAGATCTATCCCACTCTTGTCTAGAACAGTGGTCTCTTTTGCAAAAACAAAATGGTCTCCCTTACAGCTAGGATACGTATTTTGTGTTACCATATAAAATTTCTCAGCTGCTTTTTCCCTACTAATTTTTAAATGGGAATTTTCTTCTTTCTTCACTCTCAATGCTTTTAAGTGGCATGTATTAGAAAAGGTGCTTGATTTCTCTCACAAAACATAGCTGAACAAAGAATCATTGCTGTTTGTCTTATAACCATTTGTCTTCTACCATGGCAGTGTATGATACTGAAATATTAGCTTCTGCTAATTTGCAGAACTGACATATTCTAATAAGGAATCCTAATAAAACTGGTTCATTACTTCTATTCCTGTTAAACATTAAATTTAAATTACATGCTGGAAACAATTGTATTAGAAACACTTTTATGATTAAGAAGTTATTAAGAGTTACTAAAATCCTCCTTATACATACTTATGCCATCTTATACTTTTATCTGTGTCTCTTAAGGCTCTAATGGCACTAGAAATAATATCTCACAATGCATCTTTCCATAATTCCCACTGGTATGCTGAAAGATAGTATTAAGAAGATCATTAAGAGCATAGTCTCTTTATGTTCCCATAAGCTTTCCATTAATTTGCATTTAGCTGTCTAAACTACAGCAAAGTTAATATTTACAGCAAGTTAATACATTACTAATAGAAATGTGAAGCACACTTATTCCTTCTGGTTATTAATACTTCTGTCTGGGCACAGATGTGTTCTCATAGAATGTGTTTGGTTGTGAGATGTGCGCTGATGACAAGCGCACCCGGAATTGTGCTGGGCACACTCAATTTCTAAGAGCATTCTGTCCTAAAAGCTTGATTGTACACCAAGCTGTGAAGCCCTTCCGTGTTTTCAAATGCCCCTGCAGAGTGGTGTTGGGAGCACTAGCAAGCAGGCTTTACTGTATATAGACATAGTGTATGGATTGAAGAGCAGCAGTGTTGGCTGAGCCCATGGGGTGTGTACAGCTCTATTTTGGGAGACATGCATGTCCTGTGGGTGTAGCAGTGGGCCTGAGGTTAAAACCCAGGCACAGAGAAGGGGAGATATGTGTTTGCCAAAGCAATTGAATTAGGCTTTGTGCACATTTGGGCATGCGTTGCTATGTTTGGTGATCAAAAACTGGAAGCACAGATTTGGATGAAATTGCAGCATTCCATAAGCTGGTACTCCAGGCATGAATCTACTCTGCCTGCACTACCAGACTGCTGCTTTTATTTGCTGGTAAGGGAAGGAACAATGCTATAATCTTTCCAGATGTGATGAAATAAATATTTTGCTAGAATAAAACATATTTACGTGTATTTGCTACTGTCTGAAGAGACATGTTATCTTCCATCAGGTGGTGAGGCAGTAAATTTCATTGATTCAACTTGTTTCTCCCTGCTAGCAGCCTTCTGTGCCTTACAGATCTGTTTTTGCTGAGACCATTTCTAATGTTCAAAAATTGGAAGCGGTTTTAATCTGCTTGTTTAAAAGCTGTCAGAGAGCTGACAAGAATGAATGTTTTCTTTAAGTAGCCTCAGGCTTCCCATCTGATCATGGGCTGTGCTCCTGGTGGGAATGGCAACGCAACTTAAGAGCAGAGAAAGTTGAGGCAAGTGTTGTTACTTAGCACAGCATCTAGTTTTATTGTGCACTGGTTGGAGCCCCTGTGAACTTTGGCAATAATATTAAATGTGGCTTTTTCATCAGGCCTTCAGGGAAACTGTTACAGAAGGTTTAAATATTTTCTTTTGCAAGTCCTCAGGATCAGGCACTAACACTTTGTATGCTGTCATAGCATGTCTCAAAGCACTGCTGCATTTGTGCGAAGGATCACTGAGTAGTCGTATAATGAAAGGGAAAACAAATGGTGAATGACTCTTAGTTGCTTTTGGTTGTGCCAACTGCACTAAGGTATTTGTTTAAATGAAAGCTTTTAGCATAAATAGCTCTGCATTCAGAAACCAATTCAAGTTTTGAGAGTTCTACCTAAAATTTCTGTTTCCTTCCACAACAGCTGCAAGGATGAAATAAACAGAATAGTCCGACAGGAACCATATGCCCTTTTTCATGTTAGAGCTATAACGATCAGCTTGTGGCACGTTATTGCACTAGCAATAAAATGTTTTTAAGCTACATAATAAGGGTGTTCAGATGTTGGTCTCTCAGATGCTGAAGTCAAGCTGCATTTAATTGAAAATCTTTGAAAACAGTCAGCTCAGGTCATGATGTAAGAGAAATTGTAATGCAGGAGAGGTAAGTATAATGTTAATCAATATCAGTTGTAACTTTCTCTGAGATATATACCCATTTGGTTTTGTTTATGAATACACATAAACTGTATCTGGAAATAACCCCCTAACTGTCTCTTATTTAAGTGGAGAGGAAACTTATTTGTGGGCAAACTGCTTGGAATGGTTCTTCATCACTTTACTACTGATTGATCATGGTTCTGCAGAAATATGCCTTTACACTTTGCTTATTCAAATATGTCACAACTGAAAGCATTGCATATGTGAATGACTTTTTAAATGTGATTTGTTTAAAAGAACAAGCCCATCTTTAAAAGAAGTAAATCTGGCAAGTCAGGGCTAGTTCATGGTACAGTAAATTACTCCAGCGTTCCTGAAAATATCTGGAGACAATAGTAATATTAGCATAAACCCCCAACTCTACAGTTATAATAAGCTCAGAGATGCTACCACAACTCTTTACAACACAAACCTTTTATTTTTGAACTTCTAACATAATTTAGATGACTGTCAGATCTGACTTTTAGGAATGTAGGTAATGGCAAGTATAAAAAATTTCTAACTTCCATTGCCATATATGTAAGCAGAACAGAGTTCTACTACAGCTTTACAGAAGTGAGAAAGAAGAAATAGAGACTTAGCAGGAGGTGGTTTAGTTCTGCTCCACTTGCATTTAGTTCTTCAGGCTTATGTTTCTCATTTTATCTGGTTTCTGAGTTATGCCTGTCCTTGTAGCATGAGGAAAGTTTATACAATTCTCAGAGCTTGTTCCTAAGTAATCTTTTAGAGACATGGATTTTCTTAATTGATTTTTTTTCCACAATCCTGTTAGGATAATAAAATGGAGGCAGCTATTCTTTACCTGAAGACATATCAACCTAGTGGCATTTGCCTTCAGATTAGGAATATAAAGTAGTAGGAGATTGATTAAAGCAAAATCTTGTATCCTTGCAAATGTTACCACTGTCACGTCCTTTGAAGTTCTGGTTTGTGTTGATATTGACCTTGGGTGCTTCAGTGGTACCTGAGTCAGAAAGATGGCTATTATTACTATTGATCAATACCTGCAGAGGAGCATCTGGGACCAATTATGATATATTCTAAAGGGACAGTCAGGACTATCTGGAATAGAATAAATATTGGCAATATTACTTTCTGGGTAGGAAAGAAGCACAGAGTGCTTACCCTTCTATATCTAGTTGAGATGTTACTGCTCTACTAGGAGATCCTGAAGTCATGATTTTTTTTTCCTTTGGTTTTTCCCTTACCTGAATGTCTTGTTTACAGAGAGTGATGTTTGATGACAGGGTTACAGCTGAAGTTGACACCAAAAGGTGTCATTTCATCCAGAGTTGCTTATTTTGGCATAAAAATAAAATAAAAATAGCTAATGCAATTTAAAAAAAATCTTTAGGATTCAAAGATAGGGGATAGGTAACAGTGACTGTGATTATGGGGCTTGAGATTCATAGCTCACTTGTTATTTACTCTCTAGGATACTAATGGGATGCCAGAGCTATGTATTATTGGAATTTATGGCCAAGTGGCAATGTAGCAACATGCTGAGTTGTTGGAAATACCCATATTTGCAGTATTTTGATGGAAGACTCTGTGGAAATGAATTCCCTAATTTGGTTTGGTTTCCTTGATGCTAGCAGATTCCTTGTGAGGTTATGCAAAATAATTTTGTAGCTCCTGCAAGAAAGTAGAGAATGTCTAGGTATGTTGGAATGTAAGAAATTAGTATTTTTAATCTTCTGTATGTGAGACTAAACACAGGCAGCTTAAGGGGAAAATTAGTTATCCATGAAGGTGTGTCCACCAGAGATTCTAGAAATCCAATCCTCTTGTGTCACATGTCCTTTTTGAGATGTAGGAGCAATAAAACAACTTATTTTTCTACCAAGTAAATGTATATCCCCTTTTTGGGATGAATCCTGTTGAATCGTGTTCTTGGAATTCATGCACAACAGTTTTGATTCGTTAATAGGCATTGGCGTACCTATCTGAGCTGACAGTGGTTGGTAAGAGATGAGAGGGAAAGATGTAAGAAACAAAACACATTCCCTGCAGTATTCAACGCAGGGCAAAGGACTTCTCTGACGACTGTGATGTTGCTAGGTGCTTTGTATTATACAGACAGAGACTAAGACTACTACAGATCACTCTATGACTACTTGCTAAGACTACTCCTATGACTCCTAATATGGCTACTGCCCTATGGCTGCTACTATGGCTACTGCCTACTACTACCTGGTGAGAATTTCCTTTACACCATCCCACACACAGGATGTGCCACCATATAAACAGGGAAGATAAACAACGCCCTATAAGGTCACAAACCACAATACTCACACACAACAGGTCCAGAAGGCCACAAACCCATGACCTCTCTCTCAGCGCATCCCTGGTGACCTGGATGTGCTTCCTGGTCACCTCTGGGCCTTTCAGGCCTGCTTTTCTGTAACACACAGTGTAACCCTACAATTCCCCTTGATTTTCCTTTTTATATTTGCCTCACCTGGAATCCTGAAAAAAATTCTGGCATCAATAGATGATTAAAAAGCTAGACCATTGTATGTCTGTTAAGGAAAATATTGGAGCTGCTGTGTACTTTTCATCTATTCACTCTTGCAGTTACAGCAGGGTCACTGTTTAGATCCATCCTGGTTTATACCCCAGATAACTTAATTTGGTAGGGTTGAGTAGTGAATTCTATGTTGCCTAAATTGCAGATACTTACTATCCCTGTGTAGGTTTGATTTCTATTCATTACTGGATTGTACTTGTGGCATGTTCTTACTCTTTCCTGATTTATAATGGATCTCTTTATTGAATTATTGAGCAAAACTTTTAAATAAAACATCAAAGAATTCTCTTCTACTATCAATTCTCCTATTGTCATTAGATGTATCTACCCTTAGGACAATTTTCCTTGTCAGAATACTGGACTTATTGTTAAATGTACTGTGCACTAAAGTGTTCATCCAGTATAGCCTTTTTTCTTTTTAAAGTGAAATTATTTGCCTTATAAATATGCAGAATTAGTTTGCTTCTTGTACAAGTATTTTCCACAGTAACTGTTTTGTTCTTTCTGGCCACCTTAAACGTGCAATAGTTTCTATAGGTGAAGGAAAAGAAAGTATTTGCAGAAAATGTAGTTAAATTGCTTCTTAAAAGTATGTCCATTATCAGAGTTAAGAAAAAGACTGGAGTTTGTCTTCCAGCCATTGGTCAGCTTCCATTTTCTGTATATTAATATTGCTTTCCTTGATCCAGAGAGCCACTGAATCCAGACTGTGAATTGTGATTATTTCTCAGCAGTCCAGTCTGTGTGGAGGTCAAAACTTAAGCTCAGGTCTTCTCATTGCCACTTGTGTAAACTCTCCTTGTTCATGCTGCTTTTATTTATTTACTTATTTATATATTTGTCTATATGTATTTATAAATATTATTTCCATGCATTAAGACTGACTTGAATTTATGGTTCTGACTTCTGTTATACAGTAACTTTATGCTACCTTTGAGCTTCTCACTTCCACAGAAGCAGTAAGTTTGTCTTTTTGCCTGGAGGGGGATTAGTGTTTACTTTGCACATAACAAAACAAAGAGAAGGCACAAAGCACTGTTCAGAACCCAAAGATATAGTTTGTAGTGTAAGTTACATGCTTCAAGGATAAGACGAGGCTAGTGGAAACAGCCTTCAGTTTCTGAAAGTAAAGCAGATGCCTGGATTCACAAAAAAAAGAGGGAAATTTGGAACAGCTTGGCATGTTTTTTTTAAATAAATTAAATACCAGAAGGAATGCACATGTTTATATTTAAATGTTTAATTTCTGTGGGCATTATTTAAATATATATTTCTATCACCTGGCTATTTTTGTGAAAGCTAGAATAGCCTTGCTAGGATATCTGAACTAGAAAGCCCTTCTATTGTGTCTTGTTGTCTCATATATTTTAGTCCCTCAAAGAGAAATAAGAAGAAAAACTTATTTAGATGCTGATTTTAAAAGAGGGCGAAGGGACTAACTTTCACTATTAGTTAGCATGTCAACAGGCAAGAGTTTTTTGTAGTTTTGGCTTGAGATAAGATTTTTGTAGTTAAACATAATTTTTCTAAGTGCTTGGACAATTGATGAGCAGGCCTTTGAATGCAACCTCTAGACTTAGGAAGCCCCTGACCTGCACCTATGTGAAAGCTGGAAAAGGTATTGAGGGTATGAAATAGCATTTTCTCCTTGCCCTGTTGCTCTCCCCGTCCCTGACAGAAATTGGATACTGGCCAAGCAGTGCTTTGGTGTATGGCTGTAATGTGTGCTCTTGATGCATCTTCTTGGATTTGGCCCCACCTGTGTGTGTCTGGGTAACAGAAGACTTTTCTTCCTGCTTGGGTTTGTCAGTATGCTTTCAATTGAAACTCTTTGAGCTCTTGTAGATAACTGGTTCTCCAACCCACATCCTTGGCCCCCATTTAAAACCAAAGTAAAGCAAGGTAGCCAAAGGCAGTTCAAGATGTATATAGATACAAACTGCATTATGAATCCTGTGACAACCTCCTTCCTTAACTGCTTCTCATACCAAATTCTAACACCAGTGTTTCTTTGCTTTATGATCTAAATTATCTTATTTTTTGCCTCTGGGGCCCTAGATATGTCTCTATAAATTAGGTTTTTATCTATATCAGATGCTCATGGTATTGCAGAGTCTCAAGTTTTCTATATTAATTGTCTAATGCTTCATATACATAGCATTTCAGAGATCTTTTTAATGCTTTAGTTTGCAGCATTTCTGTGAGGCACATTCCCAAAGACAGCTTCTTGTCCCAGTTTGCCCAGCTGACTGTAAATCTTCCTTTACTGATGAAATGTTAGTAGGCTGCTCTCAGCAGCTCTTAGCTTTCTATCAGTTATTGCTTCTTCCCTGAGCTGTTGGGAACTCCCAAATTATGCATTTGTAGCTTCTGTTTCATTTGCAAGAGTCATTCATTTCTGCCTTTAATTCCTGTTCCAGCTGGCACTGGGGATTGTGGCAGTCCCAGGCTGTGCTGCAGTACCTGACACTGTAGATCCATCTGCTGAAACTTGAGTATCTTCAATCACACTCAAAGATCTTTTTCTGTTACTGGTTGTTTAGGTCACTTACCAGGTTCTATCAGTGTATTTTCCGTCCTGCTGTTCTCTAAAAGAAAGCTAAATCATACAAAAGACAAAGGAGACAGGGTTTTTGTTATCCTTTTGCCATGGGAACATGAAAACTTTTCCCTGGCTCACTTCTGGTCTTACACAAATAATGTAGCCCTGTAGTCAACAGTGTGTCAGAAGGTCCTGTTGCATTGGGAGTCCAGGCCTGTGGTGCAGCACAATAGCTCAATTCTGATAAAAGCTGTTCCCTCCTCTGACTAGTTTCACTGCAGCTGCTCTCCTCAGCTCCATGGGGATTGCTGGCTTTGCAGCTTGGGCTACCCCAGATCGACTGGGGATAAAACTGTGTTTTCCTGTACAAGCCTGAGAAGTTTATTTGCTGTATTTTGTGGAATACAATGTGACCATAAGAAAGTTAAATGTTCTGTATGGTACCTGTGAGGTCATTTGAGCATGTGAATGTTTTCTGTGCTCTAGAAAATAATCAAAGAGATATGACCACTCTGTTATTAAGTGGGAAAAAGTGTCATAGCTACATACTGACTCATCTTTTCTTCTCGTATGCACTGTGCCTCACATGGGCACAATATTTAGGAACTTAGCTCCAGATCTTTAATCAGATGTTCCCAGGCTGTATCTTTTCCCATCCCTTTCCTCAAGCCACCTCATTTCCAGATTTTCACAGTTTGGACATAATTTGATTCTGATTTAGAAATCTCAAAAAGGCTGGCATTTGTGGAGATTAAATGAGTTCAACAGGGAACTCAGTGATCAAACATTTCTGAAAGCAGGACCACTTGCAGAAGTGAGAGGCAAAGGCTTTTCTGTCATTGGTGCATGGAGAGATACAAGCAGGGAGTAGAGGAAGGGGAATAATTGTCAGTCCCCATCTTCCGTACATCTGCTGGGAGCTGGGAAAGGGCCTTGTCATATGAACATCATCAGAGGATGCATATGTGCTGCAAGAAAGGTGAATATTACACCAGAATTTAAAATTATAGCAAATCATAAACTGAATGTGATTTAATGATGACAACCAAAAAAAAATGCTACTTCCTTTAAGGGATTACAACAAGAGAAAGGCTGTTTGTAAGAGAGCAGACAGTGCCCATCTCTCTGACACATGGTGTGATTCTTGGTGTTGTCCTGTCCAGGGCCAGGACCTGGACTCGATGATCCTTGTGGATCCTTTCCAACTTATGATATTCTAAGATATTCACCACTAGGTGCTGTTGCTTATGAAAGGAGGACCAAATGTGAGAACATGATCATGGCCTTAGCAAATACAATCCATAATCCACTACCTCATTTAAACAGGCTTCTTAGGAATGCTGTGCTTATTTGGTCAGTAGAATTTTTTTGGGTTTTTTTTTTAAAGGAAAGCTAAGTAACTGTCTATTAGTTATTATTTGCTTCATTTTGTCTTGTAAGACAGATGGAAAAAAGTGACTTTTACTGTTTCTTTGAATTTGTATGGAAGCTAGATGGGATTCAATTCACCTTTGTGGGGAAATTCCTCTGGATAAAAACATTTTGGCACCCTGCTGTCAGCGGTGTTCCTGTGGGTTCTGGTTGGTGTAACTGGACATATGGATCAGATAGTGAAATTCACTTGCACTCTTGGAAGGATATAATGCCCCATTTTTCCATTTACCACAGTAGCAGAAAATTCTGTGATCATTGTCCTGTGGAGACGTGGTAATTAGATAAAGAGAAGCATGATAATATGCTGTAAAATAAAGGAGTTTTAAATAAGTACAGATGTATTGCTCCTAAGCACTGAACCTATACTTTATGAAAATCATCATACACTTGATGCATGGAGCACTTTCCTCATCTCATGCCATCTGTGCATCTGGCAGAATATTACAGGAAACTCATTTGTACATCCACTTGGGAGTGTATCCTTCCCATAAAGAAAAAAAGTGATTTTAAAATCATATCTTACAGTGGAAGATACTAGATTTCAAGCAGACCACTGTTGAGATAATTCGTTTTTTTCCATTTTATTTCTAGGGCTAGAGTTCTTGTTGCCAAAATGTAGACACCAAAATGCCAATATACCAACAAGATGGTGTTCACAATATTTTCAGCTTCAGGGTAGATTTTAACAAAACTTCTGTCCTAAAGTTAGATTTAAATTCCAGGCTCAGAGATCTTTACACTTTTACTGTAGGATGGAGACAACAGCAATCTATCCTTACCATGTTTTTATCTTTTCCTGCTGGGCTAGATAAAGTTTTGGCTTGTTCTAGCATAGTACTGCTGTTCTTGTATGAGTGGACATAGATTTGCAGGTGCATACCAAGCTCAGTAACATGTCCTTGTCTTTGTATAGTCTTTTAACTCATGCAGCTACTTCCTTTTTTCTACATGGACTTTTGTACAAAATAATATAAAGACTTGAGTATATTTCAAAATAGTCACTTTCTCAGTATCTCTTCCTGGGTACCATGTAAATTAAAAGTATATTCTTGTGATAGGCCAAAGAATCAAAAGCAATGCCTGCACAAGTGGACACAGGTTATCTTCACATTGGGGAATACCAAATTTAATCATCTTCACAATTATTGTTTTCCTGCAGTCAGACCCTAAGCTTCTTCACTGACTTTCATTTTGGATGAAGCATTCTCTGTTTAAATGTTTGAATTCGTGGATGGAAGTAGCGTTCACCTCTGCAAACATGTTTGGAAAATGTGTGATACTTTGCAGCAGATACATAGTACCTCTCCAAGGTACAGTCATCATCAATTAGTAAAAGTAGAAACAATTATCACATAACCATTGCAGAAGTCTCCAGGACTTCTGTCTCTCTGGGTTGATGTGAAACGTGGGCAGTGTCTCAATCTACCCAAGCATCATTCATTGGAACTCCTGCAGTCTTCCTTGTCTCAGCTATACCATGTTTTGCGGTACATGGGGTATTACATGTGCTGATGAATTCTGTGCATCGCCCCTTTCACCTCTGTGGGCAGTGTTTGACATCTGAGGGTGCTGCTGGGGGGCCACAATTGGTGAAGTGAAGGGAGGAAACTGCTGTCCCACCTTCCCTCCCGTACCCATTCCTTCTGCCAGAGTAGCCACAGGCACCTCGGCTTGATTCCCTCCTCACTGCCCTGCTGAAGGAACCTGACTAGATAGTGGCCTTTTGGCTTTTCTTGATGTAAAGTAGGGAGGTGAGAGGGAGTAGAGAGAAGGGGTGAGGATGAATGTGGCAGAGGACAAAGTAAAGTGTATATTTAAGCTTTAAATAATGCTGAAAATGTTTAATTTGTTAATGACAGGATATCACGAACTCTTTAAACTATAGGTTTGCTTAGATTTCATTAGTGGGGGATACTTAAATTCTGATGAAATCCTGTGAGGGAAGAAAGAGAAGAAAAGCTGGGTGGTTTTTTTGGTTTGGTTTTTTTTTTTTTTTGGTTGGTTGAGTTTTTTTGGTGTTACTTGTTTTTTGGAGTTTTTTTAACCAAAAAGATATTGCAATGTGAGAGAGAACAATTGCTTGCTAGGGAAGCTCTTCTCTTTCTTAATTTCCTAGCTCTCTAAACTTTAAAAGATAAAAAGCAAAACCAATTTAATCCACTAGAATCTAAGGAACAGTCATATTTCAAACAGCCATAAATTTGTTCAGCTTCTCTCCTCCCTTCCCCCCAGATCTCAATATGGCAGATGAGCAAAATGCCATAGGTGCCCCACAGTTCCTTCACTTACAGCTTTTGTTACATTCTGACTAGATTGCTGTTAAAAGGTGTGTGCAGTGTTCTAATTTACGGTTTGCGAGTCTGTATCACCTTTGTAATCCCAACTGTTGTGCAATAACAATTCCTATGTCGGTTCAGCTGGGAACTACAAATAATTTCTCATAAGTTTACTGATAATAAGAAACATATCTTAAGGAATGAGAGAAAGCTTGTTATAATAATCGTCTGCAGATGTGAAATGAAAAGCATTATAGAAATATATATTTGTAACACTCTATTAAACCAGAATCTCCCAATAAGGGATGCATAGTGATAAAGAAGCCCATACATTTCACAGCTCAGAAATTAGTTTCTTAGACTTCCATCATTCAAGGAAATCACATTCCAATCACTGCTCAAGTGACATGAGTTTTCATACTTACAGTAATCTCCTATATTGACAGTATATCAAAAATAGTTCCCTGAGGAATAAGGCTAATTTTCTAACCCAGTCAACCCTCACATTGAAGTCTGGATTGGGATGGTGATGGAAAAGTTTCGCAAAGGTTGAAGTACTGAGCCTTAAAGCATTCTTTATTCTTTCAGTATAATGATGGCAAATCTACCCTCTCTCATTTCAATGTTTTGAACAAGTCCCTAAAGCAGAAATCAGCAGTTTCATGTTGCTGTGCTTGACTCTTTCAGTGCCTTTCCCTTCTAGATTTTGTGCAACTACCATTACTTCTACATGACATCCTATTTCAAGCTTTTGATTGATCTTACAGAAGTGAAACTGTTAGCAAGATCTTTTAATCACAGAACTACATTTCTTTTGCATACATAACAGGCCCTTGCTAAAGTTGCTTAATGAATTACATCCAGTGTTTGAAGAGGGAAGTTATGCAGGCTTGGGCAGTCCCTGCAATACTGAAAAGCAGGGAATATGCCCTTTTTAAATCAGGACAGTGATGGCTGTACCCTTTTCCCACTTGAGAGAGTTCTGCAGCCCCTTCCTGGCTCTCCTGAAGGTGCTGAGTGCTCACCTTCTCCTGCTGTGCTCAGCCCAGCTCTGCCCGGCTGTGTCTGTGCTGGCCCTGGCACAGCAGCAGTGTGGAACCACCTGCAGGATCTGCCCTGCTGGGGTGTCCTTGCTACCTACACCGGGGGCGTGCATCAGAACAGGTGTTGTGGCCTTTGTGATGATTGTCTCTCCTGGACTGTCCCATTCTGCTCTAACTTCTCCAAAAAACATTCAGTTGTCTGGGTTTGTGACTTTGCTCTAGCAGCGTCCTAGCATTCACTGAGGATAGTATCTTCAGATGTAATACAAATAATGTGGTCTTATAAATCATCACCTCTAAACACTGAGTTAGGTTTTTTGTGAAAGTGTAATGACACCATGAGCTAACTGTGTGTGTTTAAAGTTACTTTCTTTTCCCTTTTCAAGATGGAAATTGTCATTATCTTCATAACTGGCATACCCCCTCCATACTGCCTCTTACTTGCTTTCACAATGGCTTCTAAGTGCTCATAATTAAAGGTCCCTCTTGTGGATTGCACCAGGGTTCAAGCAGAAGTATAACAAGTGCCACTCATACATTGGAGTGGGGAGTACTAGTGGACATTTTGTTGCTCTGATTCACTGAATTTCTCACATGAACACTACATTTACCCTTCCAGCTCTATGTGAGGCTATGTCTAACTTGGTACTGTAATTTCAATGAGGGAAACAGAGGAACTCAAACAGAAGAACCACCATAGTAACTTTAGGAATAAATAAATAAAATTAGATTAGTCTGCTTCATTAGGAGGTCAAAAGGTACCTGCTGTCATTCCCTTGTGAAGTTTATGACTCTCAAGAGTTGGAGACACACAGATACGACTCCTGTACTGTCATGCTCTCTGAAGCACTCTGAAACCTCAAGCTCTACCAATACAAATAATAATTGTCATCAAATCTCACTGAAATGCAGACTAGAGTAGGTCAATATGGATAGCAGTATGGGTTGTGTTCTTTGCTTGGTGTTTCTCTAGTTTCACTGAAGAGCACATTGGCTATGCAAACTCAAAAGATGCTCCAGCATCACAAAGAAATGGATACTTTGTTGGGTAAGGAAATTCTAACTCCCATGACTTCCAGTTCAAGCAATAAGGTGAAAAGCAAAAGACTGCCAAGCTGAATGAATTAAGTCACTTGTAGTAAGATGCTGAAGACACTACCTTGCCAGCAGTTGTTTTACTGGCTGTAACTAAGATTCAGCCATGGAAAATCTGTACACTAGCTCTTGTTGCCATCTTTTGCATATGTGTCTATAAGATGGGAATCTAAAATTGAGAGACCTGTAAATGATTTGTGAAAATACTTGATATTTAAATGAGCAACAAAAATTCTTTTTTGGGGAACTCCAGGACTATCTTCAAATTAGCAAAAACTACAACAGTGTCTGGCCGATGCTATTGGGGACAATTGTACTTCAAAGATGAACACACTTTTTGGAGCAATGGAGGAGAATAAATAAGCCCACAACATGAACATGCTTTACAAAGGAACTGAAAGTGTAGGGAAGAGCCAGTCTTCTAATTCTGCTTTTGAGGGATTAAATTGCTTAATCAGATCCCAAAGTGCTGAACCTGGTACTTCTTTCTACTTATGCTGATCATTAAACATTGGGATAATTGTGTGGGCTGCAGAGCTGTGTAAAGACAACAATTCTCTACTACTCTTTGCAGGGGGTAAAGTATTAGGGTATCTATCTCTGGCCATGAAAGTTCCCAGAGGAGTTAGTGTTGCTTTTAAAGAGAATATGTATCACTTGCAGTGAGATTCAGAATCCTTGTGTTCAGCCTGAAATGGTTTTATGCGGAGTAAAAATTTAATGCACTTTACTGCATAAAATTATACGCACGCTAACCACCCTGATTCTGCTTTAGTCTAGTAAAAATCAGTTTGCAAAATGATGCTTCGAACTAGCTTGAATCATTCCTAAATCGTGGTTGTTTATCTTAAAAAATATTCAAATGGCGTTATGGAGATTCTTGTTGAAAGTCACAAGGATTTCCAGAACTAGCATTCCTCCTCTGACCAGAGAAAGGAGAGAGAAACAACACTGCCAAAGATGAAAATACAGTCTGGAGAATGAATGAATGAAATAATTAATTAATTAATGAGGGACTGATCTGTCCTATTTTTCTTTTGCCCTGTGGATGGCCAAAGTTACAGGCTTGCTTGCAACACTCTGTTCCCAGTGTTGTCAGTTATATCCCTGGTGATATCTGCTCCTGTGCATAGTAATTTTTTAATCAAGTATAAGCTGTCGAACTAATGAGTTGGTACAAAAGAAAAAGGGAGATAGATCATCTTTCTGGGAGTTTTTTGTTGGTTTCTCAAAGCTTATGACAGGAAAAAAACAAGGGTTTGAAATTAAGACTGTGTAAAAATGAGGAAGAAGAGATCATCTCATGGTGACGGTTCTTAATGATACCCATCAAGATCAGTGTTATGTTTTCTCATCACATAACCCATTTTGAACAACTGAGAATTAAAATATGCAGGTAAATACATTATCACATCTGGGAAATGAAGTCAAGAAAGACAAGAAGACATCTCTGGGTTGTACTCATGTGGATGTGTTTATGCTGCTCAGCTCCTTCCCAGACAGGCTGTTACATGTGGGAAGGGAAACAGCAACCAGATGTTCTCCTTCTGACCCTGTAGACAAGCACAAGGCTAGCTCACATGAGAGCAGGAAAAAGCAGGGTTTCGAATGGAGTAATGGCATAATGGTATCTTGCTTTGATCAGAAAGGTGTACTAGGCATTCCTGGCCCTGGGAGCATTGACTGCCAAGTGTTGTTAGAAACCAAGTGAATACACTGTGTGCCATCTGGGACATGGGCTTTAGGAAACGGGACACTGAGCTGCTGTAAGCTGCTACTGTGGTGTTCCTGAAGTCCCGGGGCAGGTAAAGTTTACGCTGGCTGATGATCTGTCCGGGTTCATTATGGTAGAGGGGATGTCTAGGATTTCATTTTCTACGGTACTTTCACCATACCCCGTCTCCTTTTCCCCTTAAGAGTCAGTCAAAACAAAGCCCATTTTAAAAGAAATGAATGTAGAAAATGTGAAACATAAGGATCTTTTACAAAGCATCTTTTACAGTGCTGGGGACATAAAACAGGGCAGTGGAAGATAAGCCATTATGTATGTTGAGGAAGTCTAAGAATAAAGATTATAGGCAAACAGTCTACCTTTCTTTACAAGGCCTTGATTTACATCCCTGAACTCTCAAATTTAGCTATTACAATGAAGTCCTGTTGCACACAGAGCTGCCTTTTTATCACCACTTAAAATCTAATTAATCCGTATTGAAGCACAAAGATTTCTGTTGTGTTTTAGGGTGAGGGGTCATAGAGCCCTCTTTGTTCATCCTCAGGCTTGTAATCATCAGCCATTGGGATATAATTTTACCAAGCAAATTGGAAGGTAACAGATCAAATCCTTATCGGAAAGCCTAACTCATGGTTTAGTGAAGTCCTTCGTCCTTTATGTGAAACTTTATATTCGTAAAGAACAAAAAAGTGTTTCAGAGCTTGCAAAGGGTTAATAGCAAGGGCTTATATTTGGGGCAGCAGAGACCTAAAATCATCACAGCTTCCACTCGAGGTAGCAGTTGGTACAGAACTGCTTGGGAGACCTTTCTCCTCAAGCTTCCAGGACTCTGCTTTAATAATGGCCTTAGTCTATCAACCAGTGATGCAATTAAGTGGCATATTGGTCTCTCTGTTGGGATGGGTCCTGTCCTGTCTCACCACCTATCTACCCCAGTGGAAAAATCTTAACTTGGAACTAAATGAACTGGAGATCTGGACCATGGGACTCTGGCAAGCTTGTGTTGTCCAGGAAGAAGGCGGAATGCAATGCAAGGACTTTGATTCTTTCCTAGCTTTGCCTCCAGAGCTCAGGATTTCTAGGATTTTGATGTTTTTTTCCAATGGATCAGGGCTTTTGGGCCTTTTGCTCTCAGGATTTGGGTTGGACTGTTTGAAAATTGGTGAAAGACAACAGGAACAAAAGAAACGGTTGTTGCTGTTTGGAGGAATGCTCTTCTGGATATCGGGGATTACAGCTATTGTCCCAGTTTCCTGGGTTGCCCATTCCACAGTCCAGGAATTTTGGGATGAGAATATACCAGATATTGTTCCCAGGTGGGATTTTGGGGAAGCACTGTTTGTTGGCTGGCTTGCTGGATTTTGTCTTATATTAGGAGGATCTCTACTTAATTGCACAATCTGTTCTACTGAAGTCCATCCGTCTTCGGTCCATTATGCAGTAGCAGAACAGCAGGATCAGTGTCAACGTTTGGAAACTGAAACTAGGCCTTAAAAGGGAAGGTTTCAAGCAGTACGGCAATACTGTTCTATCTTTTCCAAACCTTTGTGCAAACCAGAAGCTTGTTTCGGTAGAAATTCAAAGGACTCTTTGTCACCCAGCTGACTTCCTAAATTTATGTCTGTTTTCTCCATAAACTGGTACTGGAAGGTGATGTGTTTTCTCACCTGTGGAACTGCTTAAAACAGCAAAATGCTGAAGTGTTCACAGACTGCACAGAAAAGGTGCTCTTGCTTTCTTAACTGCACTGTAAAATCCTGAAAATGAATATGCACGTTCTCTTACAGCTTGGATTTTAACAAAAATGTGCTTCCTTTTTTTATGTAACCGATGAAATAAGTCCCAAAGTTTGACTCCCTGTTGCAATTTTCCACTTGACTGATGCAGTGACGTACAAAGTTAGAGATTTCCTATCCTAAACAGTCTGAATCCCTGCATTGCATCAAATGGTTTTTCTGTGTATTTGAAAAGAGTAGGTTTCTGAAATTGTAGCAAGCTTTGCAACTGTCTTTTTGTGCATGAGGTGTGATGGTGTGGGTGCTTAGACCCAGCAAGCTGTGTTTTCCCAGTCTGTCACATTAAACTGCTCATATAAGTTATTCTAAGTGTTCCTGGCACCTGCATACTTTAAGCACCAGAAATAGGCTTAGATGCTGCTTTAAAAAGCAGTGTAGCTATCTTCAACTGACCCAGGCCTTGAGTTGTTACACATCCTATCCAAGGTCCCTTAAGTTCCATTCATTCATGTTTGAAACATGTTGCTGTATATGTGACTTTAAACATATGACGTTTAACTGGCCACAAAGCAGACAGTAGCATTTGCTCTAAGTGGAAGTATATCAATGTGATATTAGAACTTACAAACAAACTGTGAGAAGCCAAAATTAACCAAACTGCTGTAATGCTTTAGCTGACTGATGGAAAACCAAGTATATGCTTTTCTTAAAAAACAACCCAAAAATTAATGAAAAGTGAGCCCAGCTGTGGCCACATCCTTCTACTATGGCTTTACCACACCACCTCCCAGTCCCCCAAACACTGCACTTGGAACCAGGCAACACAAAGCAGGAGGGAGGGGAGAACTATTTCGTGCTTCATAGAGCATTGTTTTAACTTGCGCTTATGTAGGACAGTGTATAACAAAGAACTGAGCCAAACAGTGCCTGTAAAAGCCAATGGTTTGGTGGTTCTGTGACTGCAAAAAATGAACTTGGCAAACCGACACAGGCTACTGTTAGCTGGATTTCTGTCATCTGTGCTAGGATGGATTTTAACTGGTAACTGTAACTACTTACCCGGCTGAAAAAATCTCAACTTAGACATAAATGCACCAGAGCTTTGGAGCACAGAACTCTGGCAAACGATGTAGGAACACAGTGTAAAGATTTTCATTCTTTCCTAGAATTCAAGATTTCCATTATTTTACTAGGTACATCAAATGGCTTAGAACTTCTGAGCCTTGTGATCTTCAGTCCTGGTTTGGACTGCCTAAAGATGCAGGATACAGAGCAGAAGATAAAAAAAGCTGTTACTATTTGGAAGAATACTCCAGGTGATGTCTGGAGACCCTGTCCCCCTTGCTTACACTATAATCCAGGAGATTTGGAATGATGACATCCCAGAGATTCTGCCCAGATGGAAAATAGGGGATGCACTGTTCAGTGCTCGGTTTGGTGGATTTTTTCTAGTTCTAGGGGAATCTCTGCTCCTCTCCACAATCTGTTTATCATCTGACTGTCACTTACGAGAGCAGTATGCAATGGCAGATATACAAGATTGGAAATGGAGACTTAAAAAAAGGGCAGGTATCAGGTTTTCTGACTTCTTGCTTGCATTACAGTAAGAGAGAAAGACCTGCTGAACAGACAGGTTACTCTTTACATGAGCGGGGGTGGGATTCTTTCTTACCAAGTAGTTCCTTTAATCACTACTTACTTCCACTTTTAATTACATGAATTGATGAGCTTTGGCAATTTAAGCCACCACTGTATTTCTCCCAAGGCTGATCAATGGCAGATTTTGTTTTTGTGGTATGACTTGGGGGAGTGTGTATAAAATTTTTAATCTCTAGGCCTGCATGGAGACTTGACCATATTTTAAATGGCAGAGCTCCTACTGCGGCTGCTTTAAACAATGCATTTTTTACAAAATAATATTAGTTGATGTCTGAAAGAGTTTGTAGCACCAGTTCAACATGCATTACAAAAGCCTAATGCAGTACAACCTGGAATGAAGTTTGCTGGGCCTGTATCATTTACAGTAAACTAAATGTTCTCAGACATAATGTCATGTAATACAAGATTCTCCATTCATGAGAGAGAGAGAGAATGTAATCCCTGCCCAATCTCTTTCTCTCTAAGGCGAGCCAGTGTTTCTGGGCAATAATGAGCTGTTGTCTGGAGGAGACTCAACCGTGTTCATTGCTGGGGCAGTTTTTAGTTCATGAATGTAAAGAACTAACTTCAAATATATGAATTAGTTTCCATATAACTTTTCCTTAGAGCTGTCAGTGATTGATGTGAATTTTCTATAAATTGCCATGATTTTACATTGACAAAGCTGTAGCAGCCATCTTTTTCTGCAAAGACCATATAAAGAGATAGAAGAGCAATAAAAAGAATTAAATAAAACACTGGTCTGGAAAAGAGCTTTGTTAAAAAAATGTATTTTCCAATCACTGAAACACATGAAAAGTGCAGAGACAAGTTAATCTATGTAATGTACTTGCATACTCTTACAGACAAAATTAGAACAGAAACACATTCAGAATATAACCTGATTAAATATTTAGTTCAGTCCTGAGCATTTGATATTTAATACAATATAAACATAGCAATAGTAAAAAGAAAAATAATCTTAAAATTATTTGATTTGTGTTCTATTACAATTTCTGCTAGACTTTGCCTATTTGGCTAAATATCCTTGTACCAGTAATATTTACATTTTGATGTATGCAACTGCAGTAACATTGGTACCTGGCAATAGAACTAATTACATTCGTTATACCCTGCTGTGCAGGGTAAATTTCACTTCAAGAATAATATTTATCACTTTAAACTGATGGGAGTTTATTTGTACGTATTATTTTAGCTTATTCTATTGAGTGTTTCAAGTGTGACACACTGAATTAGTAAAAAAAAACCCCAAACTCCAAACCAGAATTGTTAAAAGCTGCCTATAAATATGTTCAGCTTTACCTATCTGGAAAATGAAGAGCATAAATATGTCTAAGTCTCTCATTTTTAAAGGAATTTTGTAAGCTGAAGCCAGCAATACTTAAGTTTTGACTTCATCTTATCCTTACAAATCAGACAATAATACCTTTTTTTGGAAAATTATTTAATATTTGAGAAAAAACACCTAACTGGGCAAGAATTTAGACACCTCTAAGTATTTTTCACAATAGCATCCTTAATGACAAATATTTTTATGGCCAGAACTGAACTATATTAAACAGAACATAAATAAGACTGTAAATAAATAAAAGAAAAATCATAAAGTAGACCTCTACATATCATTCTACAAACACCTTATATAATCAAATTGAGAAGTTGAAACTGTCAACCTTCATTTCACCTCTACATTAAATAATTCCAGATTTTTTTAAATTGACCTTTCAAACATGAATGTTATCTCAAACCCAAGACACAAAACACAAATGGGACATTCATAAAGGATGTTCAATCAGTCATCTTGCTCAAAATAGCGTGTTTGGCTTTATATTTCTGTGAACTGATGTATTTGTGCATAAGAAAACTCTTGAGTGTTACACAGAGCTGTCATCACAGAATTGTCACTTTGAATCTAAGACAGCTGCTACCAGATTATGGTTATATTGTTTCCATTTGCTCACCAAGTAATTACAGCATTTCTGAAAGATGAAGTCCATACAATGGGGCTTGTTGCTTGGGGAAGAGAATGGCAGCCAGTGAATGAAATTCATCTGAGTGCAACATACTAAGCAGAAAATAAAATATTTGTGTTCTCTGCAATATCCCCTACTTACACAGTGCCCACAGAAGATGACCCCAACTGCTTTACCAAGCCAGGGCTGCTTGAACACCTACATCCAATGTTCTGACCTTCTAACAGAAGGCATCCAAGTTGTCTTCTGATGAAGCAGCTAGCTAGGAAGAAGCATGGAAGACATATTTGAAACAAGCTGTTCACATCTATTCATTAAACCTGTGCACCCCCAACTGCATACAGGGTCAATTGTATAGTTTAAGAATTGTTATTTATTGTACCGAAATTTGTGCAGACTTCTAGTAAGGAGCTTTTCTTTTTCAGAAAGGGTTTACCCTACCAACAGGACTTCTGATATCTGAGTTAGCATGTGAGAGATTTTTTTCTGGTATAAGTATTTTAATGAAGCATCTTCAAATCTGTAAACTAAGCACACTCCTTCATGTATTCCTAGCTGGCAATCATACTGCCCCCTAGGACAAACGATTAACAGAGAAAAACTCTCATTTTTAAGTGCACAGTGAGTATAACTATTTCAGTTTCAATGTTGGTATTATGAATTTGATTCATCCTGTTCAGAAAGCAGCTGCCCCTTTTGGTAGTCTCAAAGTAAGTTTTTAGGGTTACTTGTCTGCCTTGCCTTTCTCACTCTCCTGCAGATGCAAGAAACCTTTTAGTGCAGGTTAAAGTACTGTACATTCACAAAACTAAACTCTGAACTCTGTGTCTTCCTGCAAAGTATTAAAAAACAAAACCAGAAGAAATTTATTTTCAGAAACAAAATTACAACGTGGGTGATGAATCTAAGCAGCTGTTGTGAGGCAGCCTGGATGTTTTGGAAAGGAGCTTACATTTGTGGTTAACTTTAAACCATAAAAGTTACACTCTTGTACAAAAGTATTGCATGGCAGAACAGCCATTTTCACAGTCTGCTCACATGAAAATAGTGAAAAGATAAACAATTGTCTGTTGAACATAATTTTTCTCAACACAGTGCAGTTCAACAGGATACATGCTTAGTACTGCCTTTGTTCCATCTTTACAAAATAAAAACACAGATGCAATACACACAAACTGTACAAAATCAGCATCAGTATACCAAAATTAATCTACTTTGGTTTTTTGTTTTTTGGGTGTTTTGCCATTTTTTAAGCTGACAAGAATTCAGTTCACTATGTTTTACAAATAAATTTATCAATAGTGAATGTAAAATAGAAGACCTTTGAAAGCACATGACTGGAACTACAAAGCTCATCTGAAAAGAGATGAGTAAATGGAAAAACACTTCAATGAAAATGCATAATTATACATCATCAGCTGGAAGGGCTGGTATACTGATCTTTGCTCTTGTGAAGTATGCTATCTTCTCCCTGAAATTAGAAAAGAAAACAAGGGATTTTTTTTTACCATTTGTGGCATGACTCCAATGTCATCTGCTGTAGAGTAGCTAATGTCAGAGAATAGTTCTTTAAAACACCGGTTTGGAAAATACACAGAAAATTTATTTACCACAAATGTGGCATTCTGACACAATTACCTTCTTATGCAGATTTAGGTAAAAAGCAGTTCCAATTTTGAAAGAGAAAAAATACCAGTATTTCATTAATAACTGCAATGATAAGACTGAAATATTGTTCCAGTCACTGAATTTCCAATGATGATATTTTCAGCAGGGGGATGAGAAGGCAAAATAAATCATTTTATCCTGACATGGGAAAAGGGTAAGGGGGGGGAATAGCTGTGGCTGGGCAAGACTCAGAGAAGCAGAATTGTCAACCCATTCTCCAGCTGCTTCCCCTGTGCTGTTACCATTTCTGTCACCTATTAACTGAGACATTACTGAAGCGTAACAGGTTTACACAGGCTTGCCTAGCAGCAGGCTAGAAAGCAGAAGAGAAGTATTGGGGGTTTAAAAATTAAAGCTCAGAAGAGTCATTCTTCTTGAGAGCTTTAAAAATGTCTCTCTGTGATTAGTCTGAGGCCACAGCACTGTAACAAGTCCAACTAGCAGGGCATTTGCAATTCAGCCTCTGGAGGTAAGTATTTATCCAGAAGACTAAACCATGTTTTCCACTGGTGAAGCTTGAGTTCCCATGAAAAACAGTAGCTCAGAGCAAAATCAACCTAAATTGGCTTTCTCTCCCTACTTGCATTGTGACTAGAAAATAAAGTACAATGGAGCCTTTTGATACCCTTCATGCAGGGGAATGGGGTTTTAAGCACTATTACACATTCCTGTAGATTTAGGCAGCAGTCTGTCCATGATGACTGTTAAATGACCAGCACTGACCAAAACCCTTTCTCAAGACATGCACAGAAAGTGAAATCTTCAAATGCTCTGAATTTCAAACCAAAGATAAACAACTCAGCTGTAGCACGTCTTTGCTGAGGAGCCCCTTTCCTTTCTCTCTTGCTTTAATTCTGCATCACTTACAGCTGTGGTTTGCAATACATGCTGCCTCACAGGCCCCTACTTGCCCATAGATTTCTCCAGCTGCTCACAAAAGATGGTTAAAAAAAGGAAAAAAAGTCTCACATTTATTAGCAGCTGACTTAAATTTCCTATAAAGGAATGCAAAAGTCAAACTTTAAAAACGTATATTAACTGACAAAACAAACCAGGTTAACTTGCAATGCTGTTTCTATGTGCAAGAGCAAGCACTGTATTTTTTAATCAATAGATGTACATTTATTTTTATATAGAAGTGTGGCCTCCAGGCTGCAAGCCCTGCCACTTACTGGCCAGTCTTTTAGGAATTTACACCAGTTAGATTTAAAGTTCAAGATAAATAGTGCTCGTTCTGGCTTATGCTAAGCAAGAACACTTCATTAATTGCTTCAAGTAATCGGTTGCTTCACAACCAAGAGGAGGAGGGAAATAAAACAGAGGGATTCAAGATCTTTCTTTAATACTAAGTCTTGAGCAAGGCATGAGTAGTGTTTAATGAGTTTCCTGATGAGCTATATCCTGTCCTACTTCTCCTTGAGTGGTGATTTGTTTCAGGCCCCTGCCATCACTGGAAGAGCTCCCATGACTTAAAGCCCACTATCAACCTGCTGTGGGTGAGGTGAGCTACAGCAAGAGTCACACACATGGCCTGCCTACAGCAGATGTCACACAGGGGCCTGACACTCCACTCAGCTTCCTCACCACCCTCTGAACTGCCACATGAGCAGGTCACCGAGGCCTGGCTTTCTGAAACTTAGAGCCATGTTAGAAATCTGTGCTGTTTCTGGCAAGTCAAAGCCATGTGGACTTTTTGCCATTATGACAGGGCATGTCTGATTATACCTAGAAATAGTCCATGTTACTTCACATTAAAAAAAAAACAGGAAAAGCAGAACAGACGATACCTGAATGACTGCACCTGCAGTGGCACTTTCTGGCTCTGCTCCCGTAGCCGGCACACATCCTTAGAAGCTTTCCTCATCAATTTCTCAGCACTTAAACCTTGTTTCTGCTCTTCTTTTGACTGTTCAGCCTGTATTGAGAAAAACAACTATGTTTTGCTGATAATGAACACTGAGTCGTTTCAAAGAAGTGAGAGATGCTTCGGTGTCAAGCAAAACACTTGGCAGTGTCAGGTTTACTGTTGGACTCGACACTGAAGTTCTTTTCCAGCCTAAGTGAATCTATGATAACCTCTATATAAAAGGTCAGCACGATAAGACAGACATCACAAGTCTAAGCCACAGCTGCAGAATAAGGTAATGGGGCTTTTCCTAAAAGAAAATAAATCAAGCAAATTCCATACCATCACAGATGGCTGCTAGGTTTTACAAATTCTGATATTTCTTTGGCTTGTAGTTAGACAATACCTAAATTTGTATGAACACATGTTGTCTATCCAAGTATCTTTTTAGAACTGGGAGCCACTGATTCTCTTGCCATATAAAATACTTTCATTTCCTGATGAAAGCTCTCAGGAAAGTTGCCTATACCTAAAGTGGCTGACAGAAAAATTAGGGAAGATGTGCTTTCAAAATACGCATGGTTTTGTTGACCATGTTAGCAAGGAACATGAACTTTTGTGCCTTTATTCATGACATGGCACCTATTTTTCACGTGAAACTCACTTCTTTCATTTGCACTGTAGAGGCATAAAAGCCAAGGCAAGTGAACAGAACACCAGTGGTAACAAGAGATCAAAGGCCTTTCATGAACGGTGTTGAGCAGCTACATACCCCACAATAAGTTACTGAATTTCTGTACCTCAGTATTGCTGGCTCTATCACTTACATCTTTACTAAGCATCAACAGGACAGCTGCAGCTATGCCATCCACCATTTCAGCAACAAGACTGCTATTAATAGCTGTGTTTTGCTTTAAAAGTTTTATCAAGGGTTTCTGAATATCCAATAACTTGAACAGCAACTCTTTTTAGGTGGGCAGTCACCTCGAATTCTTAGACAAATCACCCCCATTCATATACAGGTGAGTTCTGTAACAAATGCATTGTCCTCCCAGCCACCTGTGGGGTGCACGGTGTGGGCCATGCTTTTATTTCTAGACTGCAGAGGCTGTCAGACAAATGTTATTTATTGTATTTTGAATTTTTTCAACCATCAAAATTCAATAGAAGCACTTCACATTCTTAAACAACTATAAAGTTGTAGAGTTTAATTTTTGATTCTTTAGAGGCTTGAAAATGCTGTTTGTTACCTCAAATTAAAATACATCTGCAAGCCTGAAACAGTGATCTTCAAAGCTGGTTTGTGACTTATGAGTTCACATCCTAGTTCTGAATTCAACCCAGTAGACTCCTAAACAACAAAACCAACTAATTCAAAAGAGCTAGTCCATACTATCAGTTTCAAACTGGGTAGTTATAAGAAAGCTGCTCACAGCACGATGGTGGTACCCTCTGTCTGTTGAAATGCACTCTGGTTTCTATATGAAAGTGTTTTACATGAAAAAGCACCACCCTTTCAAAAACTCACTCAAAATCCTGTCAGCTTGTACTGCTGTTAACTTCCTCAGTCTCCAACTCCAAAATAGCTATGATTTTAAAATGAAATTAACCTATAAATATTGTTTTCTTTATTAGTTAGTGAACATAAATTTGCAATCTCCAATTGGTAATGTCTTAATTAATTTTACGTATGTCACTGGCCATATGTTTTACCAGCTACCCTAATTAATATTTATCATCAAAGCACTAAACAGACAGTATTTTAAAATTTTCTTATTTTATCCTTTCCTTAACTGTACATGAGATTCTTGCATTTCAGGTTTAAGAGCATAGATGACTTGTTTTCCTACTCTGTATTACCATATATCCCTTTTTCATTTTTGAATCCATTTATTTTTTCAGGGTGCTCTAAGAGAAACCTGGATTTCAGCCCAATGACTCTAGGAATACGCATATGAGAAGGTATATACATGACCAGGTTTATATTTACATCATGTTTCTTAAGTGCTTTATATAAAATACAGAAAACCACACTAATACAATAGCCAGACATTCAGTAAGTCCCAAAAATCTGGCATATTTTGTGGTGATGCACCTTCCCACCCTGGCAACACTATGATCTCAGATTCTTTAAGCGACCTTAAAGCACTCATTCATGACACTTATCCACCAAATCTAAGTGTCAGACAGGAATCTCTCTATCTGGGCTTAGCTTAAGCTTAAATTAGTTTAAGATGACAAAGAAGAAACACTATCAAAATTAGAGCTGAAATGCTATTTCCTGTCTTGTTCTTCTGTGGGTTTTGTATAGAAAAAACTGAATCCAAAGAGAAACTTAATTGTGCTAAACACCAAATCACTGGGACAAGGACATACTTATTGGTATTAATGGCATAATTACATATTACCTCAACATAAATTATGTACTAAAAAGAAATAAAGAAGATATTTACGGGAATCTTCTTTGGATATAAACAGAAGTAGTACTTCAGAGGACACTAGGTGTCTGCAAACTTACTTATATGAGGATTTAAGAGTCAAACTTTGAAATACTTGCATGATTTCTCATAAACATCCAATCTAAACAAAAGAAAATGCTTCTGGTGCACAGAATTATCTCTGTTTTCTGATTTGCAGGTATTAGTGGGCATTATATACTTGCTTCACTTAGGAAGGTGTGGAAGGAATGGGAGGGAAGGTATGGAGTCTGTGGATTTGGCTTCAAGCAGAGTTAACTGTGTGCTAGCAAGCAGCTACTGATTTTCAACATCCCCCACATCTGTGGTTTCATTTTTCACTTGAGACTCTCTCAATTTCTCTGGCATTTCCAGCTGCTGCATTAGTCTGTGCCATTATAATGCCTGCAGGATCTAAGAAATAATCTATGACAATGTTCTCTAGGCTGCTGTGTTTTGCTAACCCGAGGGGAAACGCTGACAACACAGTACAGCACTCTCAGGGTTGTTTTGTTCCGCAGGGGAAGGCTGCAATGATTTTAAGGGTAGAAATATTTCTAGAAACTTTGTAAACCCTCTTCAAAGAGGTGGAGTGACTGGGATCATTGCTCTGACTTTTACCTTGGAAAGGAGGACTTAAGTGCTGTGCTACTGCCTGCATATATTTTAGGAATGTGTATTATTACCCTTATTCCTCACCAGAGTGTGTGTAATGGTGTTGATCACTGACACCAGCCATACAAAATGTGACAAACCTATCTCCTACCTTGGAAGAGCCAGCTGAATAAAGGACAAATCCAAATGATTCATAATATGAAATGCTGCAGAGGCATACTCTGTTCTAGAGGGAATAGCTTTAGAATGGGAGTAGTTTTAAATTAAACACCAGAAATTATTTCTATCCTGCATCCAGCATTAGATATAAACTATGAACTTCTACATAAATTCAGCTATGCTTCTTTTCTATAAGCTACTATTTTTATGGGTTAAAACTTGGATCAAATTCATATAATGAATTCACATGGTAAAACCAACAGTTACACTAAGTTTAAACACTGCACTATCTTCCCCCATTTTGGCCAACGGTTTTTCAGAACACTCATCAATGTTCACCCTAAACTCTGCTAGTGTTTTATAGTCATTTTACTGCTTCACTAATTATAGCCAGCAGCAGATGCCAAAAGAGGGACTAGAAGACACAACAGGACATAAATATAGAATTGGGAGAACATGCTGGGGAAAAGTTTTGTTTCCTAATGTATCAGTCAAAGACTTCTTGAAGTACATGGTATTGTTACAAGCATTTTTCTACCATGAATATAGCAAATCAATAAATCTGTAATTTTTTGAACCTATGCAGACTTGCAGCACTCAGTGTTTTATTAAAAACATTTTTTCAGTTTCTGAATGTCACGCTATGTTTGCTTGCATTTAACCTGCCATCTGTTCAGTTCTCTACTTCTTGGAGAATACAAGACCATGATTAATTGCTCTCTTTCATCTCACTCATGGTTGTATGGACTTCAGTTGTAGCTACTTAGCTGTTCCTAACATGGAAGTTGTTTCCTCCCTTGATCATCCTCATTGACCCTTTCTTTTATCATCCACTTTGAAAAGGGAAACCAAAAATGAACTATGTTTATGGTACAGGCATAACAATATTTAGATCCTAAAGCAAATATGTTTTGGTCCAAGCATTTTTCTTAGCAATTCCTGTCTTATTTGCTTTTTAACATGTGCTGATCCTGTGATGTTTTAGTCTCTTATATGTGGAGTATCTCATTCCTAACATCTAATTCAGAGCTCAACTTTGTAAATGTAAATATTAGGATCACCCTTTCCTCTTCCACACAAGGCTATTTACTGACATTTAGCTTTAAAAAAACCAAAACAACAAAACCAACAACTACTGCTTACATATGAGGATGACCTCTGAACCTTGTTAAAACTTTCCATTTTTACTACTCTGAATAAGCTGGCGTATCCAAACTCTAGTCTCTATCAACCATAAAGAGCTAAGGAGCACAGACCCCTCCTGGCTGACACTCACAACCTCCCTCATTGAAAACTGATCTACATTGACTGACTTGGATGGGAAGGGGGCTCCAGGAGATGTCTACTCCAACCTCCTGCTCACAGCAGGTGATGCCAGAGCTGAGTAGTCAGGGTCTCGGCCAGTTAGGTTCAGAACACCTCCAACTGTGCAGGTTGGATGGGTTTGTTTTGTTAATTTTTCTTGGTTGGGTTTTTAACTCCTCCAACAACCTCTCCAGGGCCTTATTCCTGTCAATGATCTCCCTAACAATTTAAAAAACTAAACAACCTCCCAAAACCATAACAAAAACCCTACAACATCTAACTTTTTAATACATCTTGTTGAAGTTTTCCATATTCCAACTTCTCACTGTTGCATGTCATTTTTCTATCCTGTTTCTTGTCTTTTAATCAAATGGGGGCATCCCACTACCTTATGGCAGTGCATATATACTTGTACTGTTCTAGACACCATCATGTAGAGAACAGAATTTGACTTTCCTTTGCCAAAACTAGAACAATGAAGAAATAAGTCACTGCCTTTTCTGCATACCCCTACTACTCTATGTAGTGGTAACTGCTCCTTCTACGTGTCACAAGCATCTGTTGGCTACAAGTTCTGTGCAGATTGCAAAAATGCTGAGGGACAGAAAGTACATTCAAGTCTGTAGAAGCATGGCTGGGATGTGAGAATTCTAAATTAACTTTTAAGTAAATGCTATTTTACTACACCAGCTGTAACTATTACTCCAAATAACAGAGTTTCTAATGTGACTTACTGAAGTATTTAGAGGGCACTAGGAAAATTCTATGTTTAAAGTTGTACTATTGATCAAGAAAGAAACAATTTACACTATGTAATTCAGAGATGTAATTAGTCAAATGTGAGCTTCTGTAAAAATCTGTTAACGTGCTTGACCAACTTCTTAAAAAATTTGTAGCAAAGGTAGGGGGATATTTACTCACACATGTGAATGCTGCTCATACCTGTTTTTCAGCTTGTTTCAAGAGTTTCTGGAAGCGTTCATCCTCTAGCACACACAGAGGAAGGTCTGCCTCTCCTCTGGCTTTCATTCCCTCAAGCTTTTGTTTGAGGTCCCGCAAGGCCTGGAGCTCGTCGTTCAGACGGTTCTGCCTTGTGCGCGATGCCTGGAGATCCAGCTCCAAGTCCAGGGAAGTGCGCACGGGGCACTCCTGCACGGTTCTTCGCACGATCGGCTGGCAAACAGGCTGAGTCGTTGGGGACACAGAACAGTAAAAATTAATACCTAGAGAGCTTGGTGGAGGGTTTCACATACTACAGTCAGAACAGCTCAAACTTTTGCGGGGGTTTTTCACCTATCCTGGAATTTTTCTTTAGTCTCTAGCTAAAAATAAATGCTCCAACCAAGTGCACAATGATATATTTACAGGTTAAAAACAAAAAACCCATTCTGATCCCTGGGATGACACTGCCAGGAGACACAACACCACACAGAATTCCCCAAAGATTTCAACTACATTATTTATTTTTGTAATTATTTGCTTTTTCAAGCCCTAACCAAACACATAATATTACAAACTCTGTAAACATGCATCTCTTCAGCATATTTCACATTATTTACTGTCCTCTCACACTGACTTTTTGCATGAGTAAGTCAGGTAGGAGAAGCCATCTCAGACTATTCAGTATCCCAGACTATTCTTTCTTATGCAAAATGTATCCTGCTACCTGGTAACAAGGCTTCCAAAGGACTGTTTTTCTAGTTACCATTAAGATTAAAATATAACTCTCTAAATTTATGTAAGAATTAATTTCACGCAGGAGAAATAGAATCTTACTCTCTTGTCCTTCAATCCTTTTGCTACTTGAATACTTTTGGTGGAGAGTAAATTCCCTTTAAGAGTACATCTAAATCCTTGAAATCTTCACCAAAATTTGCTCAAGATGCATATTGCTGGTGTTGATTTTTGTGCAGCAGAGGCCATCTTGTGTCACTTTGTAATACTCAGGTTCTTTAACCCAGATCCCTTTGACAGTAACTCAAGTTCAACAACAAATGCCATGATGCTGAGCATCAGTGTCTTGCTGCTGGCTTCAGCCACAACTAAAACAACACAGGCTTTGTTGGAGGGGGGATGACATTGGACTGAGAGCACTATGTTGATATTTCAGCATGAAACTACAGGGCAGAACTGTGGTACTTGTGTCACCTCTGCTGAAATACTTGAAATAAAATGTATCCTTTATGTCATTTGGTATTCCCACCCTGCCCATACTTCATTTTAAGCAGGTAACACAGCACATACCCGTTTAACTCTCAGGCTCCGTCGCTCTGTGGCGTTTCTCACAAATAGAGACTTCTTGGCCAGTGTGGAGCTGTCACTGTCGCTGCGATTCAACTGCCAAAACGTACATAACAAACAGGTATAAAGTACCTTCATGTGCAAATACACCTGCACTGGCAGAACCAGTCAGGGAACCTCAGTGTTTATATATATGTAGGCCATATTCTTGGTATAACGTTAACAAGTTTGCAACTATAATAAGCATCTACTCTAAAATTATAATCCTACATCAAGACAACCATTGATCATACTGAATGAATAGTAAGAATTTTTAGGAATGCAAGGAAGGTAACTATGGTTATTAACTACTGACAAATCATTGTCTGGCTGCAGATACAAACTATGGATTTCGCTTACCTAGGGCAGGCTTTTAACAAATTTCCTACAGGGAAGATAAATTACTGTAGACATGCACCTGTCCAACAACCAGTATTTTTGTATTATTATTAATTGTAACAAGCAAAGTTGCACCTACAGCTTACTTCAGAAGCACTTCCTGCTTCTTAAAATTATGCACCACAGCTCAGCAGTAGCTTCTTTGTAACTTTAGCATTATTTCATACACATCAGTGCAAAATGATTGTTAGGTGCATCAGCATCTAACAGGTGGTCAGAAGCATCTCTAAGCAGAATATGTATATCACCACTCTAGGAAAGGACAAAAAAAGGAATCATTCTGCTAACGTTTCAGTAAGCAAAGCCAGGGCCCTGAAGTGTGCTTACACAGGGCTGACTGGGAGCTGGGGGTGGCAAATACAACCACTTGCAGTACAAGTACATCTCTTGAGAGACAAATCTGTCTTTTCACCATGAGCCACTACTGGGAGCTCACCCCTGGATACAGAGAGGCAGCCTTCATCACTAATACTGTTTAGGCACTTTTCAAGGGACATTTTCCAAAGCACCAACAGACTCTGGTTGTGTTCATGAGGCCTCAAAGATCTCTGTGTTTTCTGTAACATCATATGCAAGTAGGTGCTCTCTTAAGCCAGGCCATCCCTTCTGATTAGAGAGCAGCTGGCACTTCAGCAGTGTATCCAACAAGCACTTTCCTCTCGTATAGCACCATAATGCAAGGAAGACTGGATATGCCTGGGGTGCAGGCTGGAGACTGGGGAGACCTCAGCTCTTCAGCCCTCTCCGTGAACTTGGATGCAGCTACAGTGCCCACTGTGGAGCCCCCAGGAGCGGGCAACAAGTGTTTCTGACACTGCAAAAGATATATCTGCAAACATGTTCTTTTCACAGGGTACTTTGCTTCCAGGCAATACCATACACATTTAGAAACAGAATGGTTTATTCAAGGTAAAGGGGTTTTTTTAATTCTGGCTCTTGGCAGCATGTATGTAGAAATGTTCAAAGCTACAAAAACCCAATACTTTTCCAGATGCAAAATCCTCAGGAGTTTACACTAACTAAACTACCAAAGCAACTAGCTTTATTTCCTGTTGAAGACCTACATAGGCAGCAAGCTAATGTGGTATTTTTTTGCCAATACTGATTTCCATTTAGGAATCAAGTTCCAGCACAGGAATTAAGATGAAGGCTAGCTTCTGAATTCAGCCAATAATCTATCCAAATTATGTAAAGATTGTTAGAAAACAATCTGCTGTATTTCATTCTGGAGAGTATATGGAATAGTTATTTAAGTACGAAGGTGTTGACTAAAGATTTTTTTTTTAGGCCCATGAGAATCACAGAGAAGTGATGAACTTTAATGTTTCCAAATGATTAAGACAACTGCCTCTAAGTGAACTGGAGAATTAAAGCATAAGTATTATTTTTTTAAAAAAGGACGTACTTATATGAATAACCTGTAGAAACTAAAGATCAAAATAAATGGCTTTTTCTAGGGCACCTGTGATTAAAATCTATAGAGCTGGTAGTCCACACTTAAATCTGTAAACACATGATTTTCATAGATGGTTTAGCAGCAACAAGACTCAGAATTTAAATCTTTTTTTCTTTTTCCGTGCTAGCATAGATCTAGAGAGACTGGAGAACTTAGCTGCCAAAGCCATGTTTAAAACCCAGCCCCGAGGCAGCGCTTGCACATCTTTCAAAGATGCAATTACAGCAGGATTTGGGCTGCCTAGGTTTAAAACCAGTTGAGATACAAAGCAAGGTTTAAAATTGATGACTGAGCTCTTTCCACACTGTTACCCTTAAATGGTTGCATTATTAAAATATGGTAATGCAATGGCATTTTACAGTGAATTCTATTTCATGTTGTAACAAATTGTTTTGCTGTGAGAGTGCTGGAGTTGCTGACGTGCAGGGAAACAGACTTTTTGCAGACAGCCAGCACAGGCATCTGTGTTATTTCTCTCCAATAGGATGTATTTTTGCCCTAGTAGAGGTGTTTTGCCAGAGTATGCAATTCTGCTGAAAGTCAATATCAGCTCAGATAGGGAAAGACTCTAGAGAAAGCATAGGCTCTGCCTCTCACAGGGAAAATTGGTACATGACTCACTGTCATTAACGCTTCATTCCCAAGAAGTTAAATGACTCTTTGGTTAATAGCTCCTCATTCCAAGTGTTTTTCCTCTTACCCTACAGATGTATTGGTTCCGCTCGCCTGGAGAGAAGGTTTGGGAGCGCACTATCATGCTGTTCCTGACAAAGGGACGCTGTCTGGAGCTCCAGCTGGCTCTGTCCTTGGGTCGGACTGCTGTGTTCTCGTTAAGCGATTCCTCAGTGTTAGTCTCTTTATCAACCTGTGAAAAGGGATTTAATGTGTAAGACTTACCATAACCAGATACATGCCACCACATAGATTTTGTGCCTTTGGATTTTACAAGCATTCTCGTCACCTTGCAGTTCACGGAAAAAGACTAGCAGGAAAAAGCACCGTGCATTTACAGAGAAGCTATTCTAAGTAAAGGAATACAAAATTCCCAAGAGGCTTAAGAGTGTGTGGAGAGACTTTGAAGGTACTCTTTGTAGCCAGTAAAGCTGAAGCTTTTGCAGAAAGGCCTTTGCTGCTAGGCCAATGGTTTGATGCAAACACAGTGCAAGAGATATTTCGCTTTGCCATTTGCAGACATTATGATTATTGCACATTTATGTTTCCTTTGTTTGGTATTTGCAGAAGAGCAAGGCTCTGCCATGCCAGAGATGGTACTTGTGCACACTGAAAGGGTGCAGCTGGGAAATTACACTGCCTAGGTCCTTCCAGACATACTGCCATACATCCCCAAACCTCAGCAGCAGGGCTGCTTTATGGCAGTCTCCAGAGCTTCACCAGCCTTGTGAACCCAGGTAAAAGACACTGCTGGTTGCTGTTCCCCAGCACAGCCTGCTGCCTACTAGAGTTGTCCCACATGTGTCAGAGGGAGCCTCAAGTGCCCCCATCCCCATGGGTAGCATAGCCTGTGCTTACTTCCATACTGCAACATCCTGGCTGCTGGGCTAGACCAAGCTCTGCAAGCAGCTGGAACATATAATGTTACTGATGTACACTGGGGCTTTTCCCTTCAGCTTGGGAAATTTAATGAGGTACATGGTTTTCAAAGTGCAGGTGACAAATAACAGTGACCTAAATAGCACAATGGCAACCCCCAGAGGATCTGGCTTACAGAGATCTGTGCTGTGGCTGGCCCTGCAATGGAGTCTGCTGTCTTTCACTCATCGTCTGGGTCCACCCAGCCCAGGCTTAGCAAAGCACTTGTGTGTGTGTCTAACCTTCACACACCGTCCCTGCCGCCTCCTCATGCCGAGTTAGGGCTTTGATCTATATTCACTTGCTTTGCAGCAGACTGTCAGTCCTTTTAATATCACAGCCTTAGCTCATTTGGCATCTTGCCACATTAATTGAAAGTTAATTACATTTTCCAGCAAGTCCACTGAGATGTTAAACTTTTGTATTGTCACAAAGTTGAAGGAATGAGATGTCACTCTTTGTCTTTTTACCTCTGCTATTTTTATAGAACTTGTGGGTTTAAAACATGCAACAGTGTTTTTATTAAGATGCAGAAAGGTTCTAAAAATTTTATTTCTGAGAGTGTGCTACCGCATTACAGATATGTTCACGAAACATTTACTAAAAGTGCTTTCAAGAAAGTGGAATATAATTTTAAAACAACAGTTACCAAGAACATGGATTTAGAATTTGCTTTATGCAGTGTGTGGGTACAATAGTACCCTCAATAGTTCAAAAATATACACAGTTTTAATATATATTTTGGAATTTTCTGTTCATTAATCTTTTGTCCTTTTTTCTGCTAAGACAGTTTTTGTATTTCACGCCCAAAAATAAAGGGAAAAACTAAGGACATCCCTGCACTGGTTTAAAGATCTTGACCCATGTCATGTGTTTTCCCCTGTTGAGCAGACAAATCAAAAATAAAAGGAAAGGAAACAATGAAACAGATGTGCAGAAATATTTTAAATATGCACAAGCTGAAGCTACTGAACTGCTCTTGTATTTTGAATATTCTCTGTATGCAACAAAAAAAGTGAAGATAGAGAGTCTTGGTTAATTGTCCTGGACTTAGAAGTCCTGCCTACCATGTCTGTCCAATGTCCTCTTCATAGTTCAGAAGTGACCACACCAATTTTATTACAAGTACATAGTGACAGCAAAGCCCACATCAAATTGTAAGTGCATAGATGCAGCAGACTTATATATTAATTGCTCAGAAATAGATTTTTAGACACAGTAGGATACTGCAGGAATGTGAATTTTAAGATACTCACCAGTGTTAGAATTACAGCAGCTTGCTGGCTTTCCTGGGCCTCATCACTGTTCTCTCTGTTCTTGTCTTCATTCATTTCTGGTGCATCCATGAGTAACCCCATGTCATCACTACAGTTGCCTTCTACTTCCAGCTTAATGCCATCTTCCTCTTCATCCACGATTTCATCAGAGGCCTCTGTGAGCATCTCCAGCCTGTATGAACAGAAGTAGCCCAGGCTTATTCTGAAACTGAAAAAGCTCACCAGAGAAAGATACCAGGAAGCCCAGACCTGCACCCATGTGTAAGGTATGCATTTTCCTGACAGGGAAAACAACTATTATCCAAATGCTTCCACTAAGTTCATGTGAAGGCCCATTTGCCTCCAGCAAAACCCAGCAAGCACTACTACAGTTCACCTTCAAGGTCATTATGACAACACTGCACTATATTCAATAGCTGTAAAGTTGATAATGTTGAAGGACTTCCATTATAAGAAGTTTATAAAACAAAAATGCAAGTCTCCCCTTTCCCCCAATAAAGCATATATTTTCCTCTACACTGCAGCTAAGAAATTGCACAATAACAGAACTCAAATGGCAAGTTAGCAAGAAATCTGTTTCTTGGGAAAGCTCACAATTTCTTCAAAAACAAGATCATCAATGGAAGCACATCCACACTGACTTTGTCAGACAGCAGCTCTCTTTTCAAATCCTACTGGTTGCTTGTTACAGTTAATGCAACTATAATATTTGATATTTTGCTACTTCTCCAGCAGCTTCACAGCCCAAGTGTTTTCACAGGAAGACGTACATGGAACGGAGGAGCATCGGCAGTAGGAATTCATAGAGCAGCCAAGACACTGTAAACCTAAAAATATGAATAAATTGCCCACACAAGAGAACAAGTTTACTCCAGTTCCAGTGATGCTGAGGCACTGGAACAGGTTGTCCAGAGAAGCTGTGGATGTCCTGTCTTTGGAAATGTTCAGTGGCAGGTTGGATGGGGTGTTGAGCAATCTGGTCTAGTGGAAGGTGTCCCTGCCCATGGCAGCAGTATTAGACTGGGTGATCTTTAAAGATCCTTTCCAACCCATACCATTCAATGAGTCTATGGTGTCCAAAAGAACATCCCTTTTGTTTGTCTAAGGAAAGGAAGAATGAGCTGAATCATTCAGGCCTGAACAGTGAGGGAGGACAAGCGTCTTTACCAGTCTTCCTCAGAGGCCCTTTGCTCCTGTTCCTTCTCCTCATCTTCAGCCAGCTCTTGTTCTACTGCTTCCAGCTCAGCAGATGTCCTCTCCAGCAGAGCTGACACAGCATCCTGCTCACAAGGAAAAAAGATGAAATCAGAATTGAATGATACATAACAGGTAGAAAAATGACAACTCTTGCAAGAGCTGTATTACCCTACTGCTCCCTGATGTCAGCAGAAACAATGACCCCCAGCTCACAAGGATAAGAGGTTTGAATTGTCAGTGTATAGCACACTGAATGATTACTTTTATACATAGTACATCTCAATGAAAAACAATTAGTTTTAAAATGATAATGCAATCAAATATGCTCCTGTCATCCTCAATGTATTTTCTTGTCTTCCCTCTCATACTTGTAATGTTATTAGGTAAAAAAGGGATGTTCTTCAAAGTTACATTTTCTATGCAGTTCTCTTAAGAAGGGATCAAAGCAGAAAAACTTATTTAACCAGAAGAGTTAGCATGTTTTGCATAAATAGCATGTTCAATACAATGGCTTTAAGTATGCAGATTCAAATAGTGAAAAAAATAGCAATTTTTAATGTGTACATGTGAAAATAAATGATACACTTAAGGAAGCTCTTCAGTAACATTCTTTCTAAAAAGTAACACAGCTGAAGAGTTTCAAACTGGGAGTACAATCTTGTACCCAGTAAAAAGCATCTGCCCTATCCCCAGTCCCATCTGACACCCCATATAGGCCCTACTCACACAAAGCCACAAAGACAAAAGTGCCTGCAAAGCGGGGCAGTTCACACATTCAAATAACTACAGTGCAATGGCACAACTGTAGTCTCTGGCTTTTTTCTTGCTATCACAATAGTAACCAACACATCACTCACCAAGTCCAGTGAGTCCAACGACTGTGATTGCTTGCTTAACAGAAACGTGTATTCGTCCATTTGTTCCTTGGGTTTTTTGCCAGGACTCTGCTTGCAAGGCAACAGGTTGTACCACACAGTACAGGTCCCATCAGAAAGTGATAAATCTGCCAGGCTGAGCTGAGTCCCAGCCTGCACAAAATAAGAAAAGGGAAGAAAATTATTTAAATTTGCTCTGTTTCCTACAAAACATTCTACTGTACTTATCATGCAAAACAGGCAGCACAAATTTGACATGAACCTTAATTCCCTTTTTAAGGGTACAGTTTTCTATTTCCCTCCATTTCCAGTTAAAACAGACAAATAGAAGTACCTGGAAAATTGTCCATTCTGCCATCTCTTATTTTGTCTGCAGAAATTTCTCCCCACACGCACACCCCACCCCATATCAAGGTATTGCCCACACCTGCTCTAGTGCATTCAGTAATGAAAACCTGTGCAGTACCAGCTTGTGGGGCAGCAAGTATCATGTGATTTTTCAGCTGTCCCATCACAAAAGTCATCCATATGGCAAATAATGGATGACCTTGCTTGATCTAACCAGGGAAGAAGGAGATGAAAAGCCAGTGAAAGAGATTAAGAAACTCTTTCATTTGGACAAGTGCTGACATCCACTGAGTTGGTACTCTGGGAAAACTTCTGAAGTACTCATGTTTGGGCTGTGCCTTGGAGATTAAAATCCTCTGTTCTTTGGCAAAGCGTATTATTTCCACAGCTACTGGGCTGCACACATAGCTCTTGCCAAGACTCTGGTCATGTTGTCAAGGGCTTTCTGCTGGGGATGGTACTCCCAACTCTTTCATTTGATCTTGCGAACAACCCTTGTCTTCATTGGCGTTTTTTGTTATTGTTGAGTCCTTTCTTCACCTTTGTATCCTGCCTGATGTTGTATTTTTGTTCAGTTGCCCTTCCCTTTTCTCAGGGGAAAACTCTTACATACTGAAAAAGGCCAACACCTTCCCCAGGAATAAAAGTTAACTTCTACATTCTGAAAGTGAGAAACTGTTTCACAGTAGTTGGATCTAAGGAACCCCAGCAGATTCCAGAATTTCTTCAGTGTGTTGTAACTGAAAAAATCTCACTGTGCTACTGAAATCCCTCTCACGGTGAAAAACTAGACTTGAGTTGTACCAGAACATGCAAAAGCAATTTGAAAGTAAATGAAGCATCACTGATTCGGTGATGACTACGATTAACAACAGAATTTAAACTGACAGCTTCCAATGGGCTGATCTATAAATGTCATGCTTTTTTATTTCAACAGATCATGAAGACCAAAAAGATGTCCATCATATAATCTAAAATAATGTCCAAAATGTAACTTAGTCTGTTCTTTGTGACAAGTTGTGATAATGAGGGTTTGCTCTCTTTCTTTTTTACTGTGCCTCTTCTTCAGTTTTACTTTAAAACCTAGTGTTAAAGCAATGTAGTGTTGAAGTTTATGGGAGTTTTATGGCAAAATGGCAAAGACGGAATACCAATCTGTAATTAAAGGGTTAAGGTAGTGTTAGGATTATCAAAACACCTTCCAGCCAGGATTAGATTCTGTACCAGAAGTTTCAGAAAAAGGCAGCATTCCAGGTACTATAGCAACAACTAAGTTATGCTTCAGACTTTTTCTCCAAGTGCTGTGGAATTTTAGCAGCCTTGACCATCAAAATAAGAGGGGACACTATAAACAAATGCATGCCAAAAAAGCACCAGAAATAAAACTGCATACCAAGCATTCTTCCTGATGACTTCTACTGATAGTACAAACATCTACTCTCAGTGTCTTCTGGAGCAGTGTTACTTGAGAAATGGCTACTCTGAATATCTCGTTGAATAAAATGGTTTCCATGGCAGGATGAACTTTAGTGCGGAACAGACAGCTGATATCAGTGGAGGATGGAAGGATTGCTACCCTCATATACCTGCCAACAAAACAAGACAAAACAAAATCTTTACCTCTGTTTAAACTGCACTTGCTGGTGATGCATGAGAGAAGTTCACCCCATCAACTTAAGGACTGCATAGCAACAAAATGGAAGAGTAACTTATCAGTGGAATGGAAAAGAGGTGACTCTTGTCCCTTGCAGAAACATTTCCCAGAAAGGAATTTTTGTGCCTGGTAAGGTAGTAGCAAGACAGGTAGCAGTTTCTGACTCTGTCCAAGTTAGTACTGTAAACAATGAAGATCATGTCATAGATGGGAGGAAACGTGCTTAATGTTAATTTAAGAAATGAGAAAAACTGGAGCAGATGTAAAAATTAAATTCTTCAAATAATGCAAGCAGCACTGAAAAGCAGTGATGTCTTTTAATCTTTTAAGGAAACAAACCAAACAAAACTTCCAAAGAAAACAGAAAACTAAGGAAAGCAAGGAAGCAAACAGATAGGGCCATAGCTGCTTAAGATCAATTCATAACATATTAAGTGAAACTTGGAAGAATACATCTTGCAAGCCTAAATTTAAGCACAGAGAGTAACCTGAAATTGCTATAAGGCTGCATTCCTCTTATACAACCAATAGGAATGGATATTATGTGGATAAAAGTTGTACTAGCTAACTTGCAGGTCTCACTTTAGCAGCAGCTTGACAGAGTGAAGACATTTTAATGCAATTTGTATGTGCTATTTACCTATTGCACAGTTTCTCATACACATGAATGAGCATAATAATAGTTTTCCATCTTTTCTGTGCCTATCCATTAGTCTGTTTCTGGTACCATCTTTAAATATAAATGGCATTTACTGAAGAACAGAATGCAATGAAGCCGGCTAAAGCAAGAAGAAAGTGGGCTAATGTAAATAATTCTGGTAAATACTTTTTCTTTCAAAATTTATAGTACTACTACTATATTTTCTGACTTTATGCATAGTTTTGTTAATTTTATTAAAAACTTAATTTTACATTAGTTAAATCAAAAGAAATTAGGTCTGTGAGAAATAAGACTTCTTAAACTTGAATTTGGGCATAGTCTTTATTTCCCAGATATGCCAAACTTCTTGGAATAAAGAGCAAAATCCAGGTTGTTTGGTTCACAGGTATAGCCTGGATAGCAGGTATCCAGCATTTTGATGTACCAATCCTGAGGCGAAGTGGTAGCATATTGTAACTCCAGTAATGCTGCTGCTGTATTCATATAACTGTAAGTGAGCAATTGGCATGGTCTACTGAAAACAGCCATTTTAATAGACTAAGCAATTAAAAACATTTATAAAAGATGTAAAAGATTTATAGAAGATAAAGTGTATCAAAAGCTAAATACTACAACAGTTTGAAAAGTTTTGTACATATTTCAGTGCTCTTAAGCCGCAAATCAATTGACTCCTTTAGAGAATTTTTAGAATTTATTATTATACTCTTATATTTCAACACTACTTCTCTACTGATTGTTTGACTTACACCTTAGAGCCAAGGGGGACAGAAAACGCTGGAAGGTTTCTAAGCCGTACTATGATTATCACAAAACTTGAATTGCTGTGGTCATATCTGTTAAAGAAAGGATAACACAAGGGAAGGTCATTATTCATATTTATGGATCAACAGAAATATTCCCTTTGCTGGTCACTCACCTGAGTCCTATTTGTACCTGAGCAGCCTCTAGAGTTGTTGCATCGTCTTCACTATATACAATGTCCTCAGTTTCATTTGGTCTAGGAAAATCAGGCAAATACTCAAATTTCAGAAAATTATTGTTAGCTTTCAGCAATTACTAAGATATGCATACACAGAACATATATCCATTCTCCTAAAGATGCTGATTTAATTTCAGCATGCACTCAAAATAAGAATTCCAGAGCCTACACTACAGCAGTGCTTGTTTTAGGGACGGTCACTGCTGGAATAGTCTGACAACTGCAGCAATGATTCAGAAAGGCCTGAGGCTGAATGCTGAAGATTACAGGCAATACTTTATAAATGAGTATGAAGGATCTTATACAAGACATCTGTTCAAAAAATAACAGCAAATATGTTTCTTATATCCTTGTCAGCACAGTGAACATTAACCCTCAGCCTGGATTATTTCAATACAAACATTACAACAGAATTTTTTCTTGTCTTTTCTATAACCTCTTTTTAAAAATAAAAACATTCCAAAAAATTGCTATGCAATCTTAAAAATCCTTAACAATATAAGAAGTAAAAACAGTAACTCTGAATATTGTCAATAGAGTCACATGGCAGAACCTGCATAATTTAAATCAAGCTTTTCTCTTGGGAACACTTCTATCAAGAAAAAAAACCCTAAATTATAAAGAAGTATATTAAAGCTATTCAACCAAGTTATACAAGCACAAAAAATAACTCAAACCGAACTTCATTGTTTGGCAAATATGCCTTCCTTTCCATCTGAAAGTACAAATTACTTCTAAAAAAGGCAGGGCTGATTAACAACTTCTGTTGGTTCTGTGTAACTGATCATAGATATGTTTAAATTTTTGGTGGAAAGACGTGCATGCTTTCTCAAACGTACTGTTTCACAGAAGCTTCATATACACCACTATCTCCAGCTACAGACTCATCAGACACAGCAGCAGATACACAAGCTTTCTTCTCAAACAGATGACCAGCTGTTCTTCTTGGTAAATCACCACCTACAGAAAGGAAAAAGAATGAAAATTAGTCCAAGAGATTAATATAGTCAGAAAGAGAGATGAGCATAGCTTAGAAAGTTGTCAAGTTGAAAGCGGTGACCCTTAACTGAGTATCACAGAGCAGTTTTGTTCCATATCATTACACATTCTGAGACTGTACTGCTGTTACCACATATTCTGGCTACAGATATAACTAGACTGATGAACTTGAAAATGTAGTATTATTCCTTCCCAGAGACACAGACTCCTATGATCATCCTTATGCATTGAGCTAGTTATTATTCTTCATTATCAACCCTCATTATCCTGATCTTAAAACCAGTATTTGCCATGTTCACATTCAGCACTGTGGTAACACTGCAGCTGCATGCCAAATGCTTGCCTACTGTTTATTAAATATTCCAAAGTCAGACAGACACCCTCTCCCCAGTGATATAACTGCTAGAAATAAAACCCTCTCTGGTTTACTATCATCAAAAACTTTCTGTGCTACGGCCTCTCAATGACTACTTAGCTTTAATCTTCAACTTGCATTCATATGCGGGTGTCATGCCGTGAAGCCACATTCTGCAGCACAGTAAGCTGAGGGCCTATGCAGTCCTTTTATCTGCCAAGGGCTGAGGATATTGATATGCATTATCATCCCCTTCTGAATCATGACTTTACATCCTGTTAAGATGTTAAAATTTAAGGCTCTAGATTAGATGATTGATTGCTGCATTTGTGCTTTTATTTATGGCAGTAGGAATGCTTTTTCCTTGATGATGAAGTGCTCTTTCCCTTCCCCCTCACCATGCGAGGGGTGAAGGTGATGACATGATTTATTGATTACCCTTAGGAATTACCATGGCAGCCTGAATTGACTTTGACAATGACAGAGACTGACTGTGGAAGAACTACAAGATACTCCAACTTGGTTTCTGACAGCAGGGACATGTGCAGAGAAGCAAATATCTCTATGGTTCACCTGTACAGAAAAGTCAGAGACAGCTAGAGAAGCAGGTGAACACTGCATCCAGAGAGCCAGTGCAGATTACATGACAATAGGAGTTGTACTACCTTCGAGTCTCTGTCTATGACCAAGTGAAGATCCAGCAGTATTCAGATCTGTGGTCCTGTAAAAAGCTAAGTGTATGGGCTGAAATTTTCTATGCAGGTTTAATGCCTCTGGCTGAGTTTGTTCAAACCTTCACATTCAGCATCACAACAGTTTCAAGAATGAAATCGAAATAGAAACACTGAACAAACCCCAGGTCTGTGTCTCACTGTTAATGTACTGAAGTCTCACCATGAGGCCCATTTTACTGTGAAAACCAGAGGTATTGAAGTGTAATTAGTTAATACTTGGCTGTTCAAAATTCAAATACTTGTTTTGGCAGCCTTAATAGAGGTTTAAAGATAATTTGTATTATGCATATGACGCTACATGAGGAAGTATCAGTATGAAGAATCACAAAATGAATTTACATTTTAAAAACATTACTTATATAGACTTGAAAGGCAACCTGACAATATCCAGAATAGGAGGTCCTCAAAAAATCAAAAAATGTTAGACAATCACACAATGCCTTCAAAAATAATGATCTATAGAAATAAATCTAAAAATATTTCTTGTTTTCTTTCTGCACAGTGAAACAGACTCGGGCCTCCCAGCTTGTACTAAGCACACCATGCCTTTCTCTTCTGGTGTCACACTGCTCTGGCCAACATTAAAATTACTACAGTACTGCAGTAAGCTAATTTAATTAGTCAACAGATGTTATAACAATTCCTTGAGAGAATTAAAAAAATAAAAGCAAATTTCTCATTAAAATATATAACTGTATGAATATGTCCAGGTCCTTTTATTAAAAACTGGAAAACTCCAAGCATAAGGGTTCAAACTTGGCAACAAATCTGAACAGTGCTCAAGAGCTAGGCTGTTTTTATTCCAAAACACCAAACTCCTCAGTTAGCTGCTTCCCTGCCAGCTCAGAAATACAGTTGGAAATGCCAGGTACTGACCAGGTTTCAAATAGGGCTGCCAGTGCTCAGCACTACTGGAAATCTGTCTCACTCAGTTCTTCCTTGAGAAAACAGAGTGTAACATAAACATGAATGGTTTGCAACATACTTGAAGACAATGACACAGAATGACACTAGAAAAGAATAAATGTGCAGAGAGAGCACAACATACTGTCAGCCCTAACAAAAGGCAGCAAAGCGAGCACTCCAAGACTGAGCACAAGCCATCAATTCTTGACAGATGGGATTTTTGAAATTCTGGCTCTGCCAAAGGTTTTGACAATATAAGATGATTAAGTATGTTACATGACTTTTGCTGCAGATCAGATGTGGAATTCATCACACCTAGTTCAGGCACCTCAAAGTTAAAGTTAACTAGTAACTAAGGATACCTTGATAAGTCACAGTCATTCATCCCTTCTTCCTTAAAGGGAAGTATGCTTTAGGACAAGATGCCTCATTCTTTTGGAAGTTACCCACAGAACTGCAGAGGGAGCCTAGACTTGCTTAGGAGCGCTATTCTAACTTGGATAAAAAGCTAAAAGCTGTGAAATCCATGTTAAAAATGGGAAAACTCTCACTGTAACTTACATGTCATGTAGTCACCTGTCTTTCTCAATTCAAAATGAACAGCAGATCTTCCAGTGACAGCAGGCTCAAATAATTCGATACACATAACGCAATTCTCAGTCCAGAAGTATCTTTTACTGAGCATGTCAGTTTGTAACTTACTCTCAATGAGAAACAAAGTATCTGATTTCAAGTTATCAAGAAACCAGCAGAGGGCATTTGCTCTACATCCATACGTCCTGATAAAACCTAGGAACACCATGTATCCTCCATGCTTTCAAAATCCAGCTTCAGGTTTTTGTGACAGATTACAATGCATGAACTTTCTTTTTAAAACAGCTATTGAAAAACGTGGACGGAATCAGGGTGATTGCAGCTCTCTGCAGCCAAAACTAGAAGTTAGATCACATCCCTCAGAACTACTGACTGCCCACCATGGCAAGTGCATGCTGATCAAGATACTCTTCAGTTACACAAGGTACCTCCTCATTTCAAGAGCCAGCTGTTAATTTTCATGTTGCATATACATTTGACATTAGATTTTTTTTTTAATTACCTGAACTTCCTTCATGTAGAGAAGGCAGAGGCTGCCTAACATTTAGATCCTTATCATCTGTCGGAATCTGAGATCCTGCTCTGGCTTCAGAGTCCAATGAAATTTGGTTCTCGCAGAAGCTAATGCCTGCAAAATCACCTGAAAGGTCAGAGTCTTCGAAATCTGTAGTGAGGTGATGCAGAGGGGAATTCTGAGCTGACACTGAAAATGCAGCTTCTAAAACCAAAGGGGAGCCTGGGGGGGACAAGGAGGAGAGTGAGGATCTGGAAGACAGTGATGTCACAGACTTGGGAGGTTCAATCAGTTTGGGATGGTCTGCAGCTGAAGGAGAGTCACTGTAACCCAGTCTCCCATGGGAACTGACCACTTCATTTTCATGAATAGTAGTGATAGGCCCCGAAGGAATGTAACCAGTTTTTTCTTGCAATATGAAATCAAGTTTGTACTGATAGTCCAAATCTGTAATTTGATCGCCTTGGTTGTAATAGAGATCCGTGGAGCTGAGTGAGTTCAGCGAGCCTCTGCTTGATGCGTTCAGAGATCCCCGGCTGGACGCCAGGGATCCCAAACTACTCCCTGAAGACACAGATAACGTGCTAGCTGAGAGGCTGCAAAGAGAGCACAAACACATACTGATGTTACTAAACTAAACAGCACAAAACAGAACAAAGAGAGGGAGGCTTGACTGAAACTGCCCCGTAACAGATTACAACCAAAAGCTGCTTGGGGCATTATGTTTTTTAAGCACTCATACCCGGCTTAGCTCAGTGTGTCCAACCTGCACATTACCAGGGCAATTTATCCAGCTTATGGCCACCTGCCTAAACCCCTTGTCTTCTGGAGAAGGCTGCATATTTGATAACCGGTCTGGCAGTAACAGCAGCCTTCTCAGCTGTCATAGCCCACCGGAAGCCTGCTCCACTCTGATATGGGTGCTCGTGTGGTCACTGTGACAGCACAGCGATCCCCAAGATGGAGCTCATGACAGCAGAGGAGGGTTGCCACCTCTAGGGCAGTTCATGCTGCCTACCCTCTGTCCAAGCACCTGGGAAAGATCCCAGAGAGAAGACAACTTACAGCAGAACTGCTTCCCATCTGTATGACAACATGCACTCCATGCGCACAGTAAATCCAACTATAAAAATTATGGCAAAGACTGTAACATGAAATCTCGTCCTGTTAATAAGAGGAGATAAGGAGTGCTGCCAGGCCAGAGAAACTGACTGCCACTGCCTTGGTTCTGGAGGACTGCTGGGAAAAAATGTCAGGAAAAATAATTCAAGCAGGCCCTTCTAAACACTTAAAAGTTTTTTACTAAACAATAACAGAACTATCAACTTAGAAAATTTGCTGAAATTAAAAAGGTACACCAGGTTTGCATGGTGACAAAATGCTTGAAGCTATTACACTTGCATTTTCTTACTTAAATGAATTTTGCTGAGCTTCCACCTAAGAGAAAAACTTAAGAATGAAGTTGAGACATCCAAGTCAACTACAAATCAGGTATTATGTTATGCAGTACTGTCTCACCTCCTAAGTTGTGAATGCAAATAGGTAGTTAACTTTGTAGTTTCTTCAAGTTTCTGTACCAACTCTTTTCTTCTCTCCTCCAATTTTAATCTGCAAAAAGATGTACTTATTAGTTCAGGAAAGCATTACAGAATAGGCTAGAACATTTTATAGATAAAAAAGAGACAAAGTGAAGATCCCTTGTTTTTTATCAGGTTGTGAGTGACTAAAATCCAAAATACTGTGTTAGCTCTCAGTCTGATTGTAAAACCCCAACTGCTTCAGCAGGGTGACTTTACCTGCAGAATATCAAGCAAATATGATATGATATTCTGATATGACAAAACTGCTGAGTGTACAAGGGTTGGGACGTTCACACTGTACCAAGGGGAACATGCACTCAATAAAAGAGTAACAGATGAGCAGAAAATAGCTGCAACTTCAGGATAATAAGAACTGCACTCATAGTTTTTAAAAGCCATGCTGCAGACTCCCTCCTCACTTAATATAGTTCCATGAAAAAAAAAAACCAAAGCAACAAAACCAGAAAAAAGCACCAAAACAAACAAACCAACCAAAAGAACAGTAATACCAGTAATACCAGTATTAGTTTTGATACTTTGAAGTCTAAAATCAAAGCACTCCCTTTAATTTCAGATAAAGCACAGCAAATCAAAGCAGCATTCAATGAAAGGTTCTGAGATTATAGACTATATTTAAGAGTCCTTGGTAAAGATTTCTACATTCCCAACAGCTTTGTCAGCACCTCAGAGCCACACAGCATTGTAATGCTCATTATCAAGTTCACCTTTATGAGAAAGCAGGATTTATTGCCTCCTGCTTTGTTACCTAGCACAGCTCTAAAGCCACAAAAGGGGGAACTCTCCTATTCCTCTTGGCTAGGAGAAATGATTCACTAACCTTTAGAGTGACTTTTTTCCCCTCTTTTAATTCCCTTTTATCACCCCATTTACACTAAATAAATTGCTTTCGGTGGATTCAGCTAAAATCCTCCTGTAGTTGCGAATTACTATATTCTCCTCTAGGCCTTGCTCAGTCAACTGATACATGTCACAAGTTCTCAAGCAACTAATCAGAGAAACAAGAAACATCAACCATTGCTTTCTTACACAAAGTGAATTAACTGAATTAGATACTCAAGAGTGCCCAGAATTCTCTCCCTTTGAATGTCAGATACCAGCAAAAAGACATTAAGTCCCTGATTCAGCAAAGCATGAAAAGCACTTGCTTACACCCATGCTTATTCAGTGAGCAAATCTGGGTTATGCAAAGGTGAATAAGTTACCCCGAGGTCAGCCAGGGTGTGACTTCCACTCCACTGCCCACGCCACATGTGCTCTCACACTGCAGTGATGTGTTCATCTGCCAATACCTGCTAAGGCTGGTAAAAGCATACACAGTATTTCATTCTTCGCTCAGGAAGACGTACACACAGGTTTCCACACCAAGAATTATGTTTATCTATAGTATCAGACACTCTTTCCTATCATTTTACTATTTATGGATGCTTTTTGTCTTATTTTAAAGCCTAACCTATCCTGCTTTTCCCAAGCAAGAGCGCTCTTCACTAGCTCTTTTGTGGCTTTTCACTAGTGAACTATCATTTTTTCTCAAGGAAGAAGCACAAATTGCTCTGTGTTCAACTACTAATGGTAGAAGACAAGAAAGAAAATAAAAGCTTAGGAATTTCTCTGACTGAAAGGTCAAAAGACATACCTACAGTCACCTCAAGAGAGACACTATAGCAACTGAATTTGTACTATTGAACTAAAAGGTTTCATTGGTTTTTGTCTCAAAAGCACAATTAACAGTTTGTTTTCTTTTACTATCTTAAGGAGGTTGATAAACATAATTTAACCCTTACAATTTAGCACCTGAAAAAGATTTCTTTCCTGGAAGTAACTTGATCTACTAGTAATTAAATACAATTGTTAATACCTGCAGGCTAATGTCAGAAAGATGCCAGTCACAAATCACAAACATAAACCAGGGAGATGAAATCACTTGTGGAAGTTTGAGGAAATGCAAGAAGTAATTTCATTCTCTCACAGCAAACTGAGATTCAGGGAAAGTTTTTTCATTCTACATTAGGCCAAATGGAAAAGAAAAACAACAACCCCACCTCCAAAACTTTCAGATAATGAAGCTTCCCTCTTTATAGCACAAGCAGGAACTTTAATATGCAAAACCCCCTGAATAAACACCTAAAAAACCATTGTGTTATCTATTGTGACAGAGGCCTCTCTTTGTCTCGCCTGTTTGCACCCCTTCTATTTAAATTAACCTATAACTCCTTGCAGGGGAGACTTCAGTGTTAGTGAGACATCTTTCTCTTTTGATCTTAAACTGTAACATCACTGAGAGGGGCAGAGAATCTTTAAAGAAAATACCTTAAAAAGTTAAAGTGCACATACCTAACCTTTCAATGCAAACTTAGGTGGACATCTTTCTTTGTGACAAGAGCAGGTGCCAGTTTTGCAGACAACAGCATAATCAAGTACTGAAATCATGGACCTGTTCAAACGACTGTGTTTACTTGGGAGATGCTGCTGAGGATTGAAGCAATAATGGAATCTCCCTGACAGGAACTCAGAGGCAAGAAAGTATCAAGTAGTTCTCAACAGTTCCACAATCCACTTATTTCTACACAGTTGCTTTAAGGCTTCTTAAAGCAGTCAGAGTATGCCCTGTCTCTGCCTTTTTGAAGTTGATATGTTATGATGTACACCCTCCTTCTGTAAATTGAATCCACAAACATGTACTAGTGGCAATTTCAGCATCCAGCTCCAAAATAACCCAGGGCTATGCTATAATGTTTTTGTTTTAAGTCAGAGCACGTCTCCTGTTTCTTTTCCCTTTAGAAATAAAAAACCCAAACCACTAAACCAAATGAAAGAACCCTCACTGCATTAAGTCTGGTACAATCCACAGCTTCTTATGCTGCTGCTTCATTATCAGTACCTATGAAAACACTGCAAACTGAAGGCATTCATAAAACCTCATAGAAGAAAATGGTAATGCAGCAACAATAGTACAGTATTTTGAAGATGGCATGGTTCCTCCACTGATAATGGAGAGGAGAATCTCCCTCATCTCCAAGAAACAAAATCCTGCTGATTGATCTGACACAATTAAATGTGTTTTTTTTTTTAAATAAGCATTTCAGAAAAAGTTTCATCATCTGAATCCTTCTGACAATGAAGACTTACTTCATGTTTATAGTAGACAAACCAGAAATAATCCTCAAAATAGCCTGGTGTGACAGAATTTATGTGCTCTGAAGTCACCAAAGGAGACAATTTTAATATAAACAGTTGAAGCTAGAAATTCACTGGAGATTCACTGGAATAACAAAAAATCAACCCAGAAGCCACCAAAAGTGCTACTTCTACTGGCAGTGCACAACATACCTGACATTAACCTCAGGAAAAAAATGTCCTAACACTCCATATTTTGAGGATTAAAAATCAAAGGAAAAAATCTTGAGGAAAAGAGAGGGGAAAAAGGAAGCTCTAACAACTCATTCTGTCTATCCATGGAAAATTAATTTCTTCTTGACAATGGGGGACAATTTTACTTGCCCTTGGTACTCCAAGTGTGGCATCTGACATGTATGGGAAAGCAGTCAGGTGCAGAACTTTCTCTGGCACTAAAGCAAATCCAAACCACAAGGTTCAGACAGTAGCTACCAATTTATAGCTTGAGTCAAGATTCAGCTATACAACAGCATACTAATAAAATCTTAGATTCAAATTACTTATTTGTGAATGTGCTTTTATTATTGACCCCTTATTCTCCATTTATTAATGGAAGTCAAAGAGCAACAGATCCATGGTACTTTAAGTACTGCTAGTACAGACAGGTAGCTTCTCCTGTACAAATACAGTTCTCTTCCTCTAAAACATATTTGGATTACTAATATAATGCAGTTTAAACTATTATAAAGTGTACAAATGTTTAAAAAAATCTTGCCTAATACACACATTTGTACTTTGTAAATAAAAAAACTTCCTTGTTACTCAGCAACAATTTAGGACTTGGCTTCTAATGCTATAACAGGAACTTTGCCATATAGCACATTGGAGCAACAGCAGGTGTTTCCTAGTAGAGGGAAGTAAGAAAGCCACACAATGCTGATTGTATTACTTCAGTAAGGCATACTATACTGATACACACAATGACATTTTGTATTTATTGCATTTTATGTGGGCTAGAGGTGCCCCTAAATTTATTTCCACTTAGAGCTGATGAAAAGGCCATCTGTGACAATCAGCTTTGATTTTCTCAAACTCTGAATATGGCTAAAAACAATTTCTTGTGAGCACAGCTTCACTTACTAGTTAGGTAGCAGCAAGTTAGGAAAGTTTTGCAGCAATTATGCTTTTCATCTGAACTTTTTGTGTTTTTTCCCCCTTTTGGTTGCATTTTTGTGTGTAATAAAACTCACAATGAAAGGCTTCAGATGTTGCGACAATCAAGATAATCTTTGTAACCTGAGTTCAAACAGTTTACAGCTATTATCAGAAACGAGTGAATGATGTATTGCCTTCCTGCTGGTGTGTTGACATTTCTCAGTTATTTAACATCTGTCGCAGGCATTTTCATGCTGGTAACAAACACAGAGCAACTGATACTGCAGAGCACATACAGGGTATTCACATTCTCTCACAGTATTGAAGACTTCTTTGTTTTTCTGCCCATTAGGCTAATAATAAATTTAATTAAAGTCTACACAGAGCAGTCACTGAAGGAAAGCAGCCCATCAAGGCATAGTTCAGGGTCTGCAATGAGTACAAAGGTTAGACTGCAGAAAGTAGCATTTAATATTAGCAAAAGGCAACCCCTTACCTTTCCGCAAGTGCTTGACTGGGTGTGCTTTTCACAGACACCAGCTCTTCCTCAAGCCTCTTCCTTTCTGCTTCTAGCTGCTCTAGCTCATCTTGAGTTCGTTTGCGTGGTGTAATAAACTGGAGCTCCTTTAAAAGCTCTTCTTTTTCATTGATCAACATCAGTTTTTCCTTTTCCACATCCAGCGCTCCAGGCCAGGCTTCACTATCTAGCTTAGAGAGTTCAATCTTCAAATTAGCCATGCTAAAATAAAACAAAGCAGATTTACCTGAGTCCAGCACAGCACACAAAGCCCAGGAAAGAGAGAAGTGATACAGTATTTTTGAAACATATCAGGATATAATAACATTTTATACTCAGGGCCCTACTTTTAGTTTTGTTTCACAAGAACGCAGACTATGCCAGAGAATCAGATCACATATCGAGGCCAGCAGCAATATGCATATTCATTAAAAATTAGTTGCTCCTATTCCAGTTCAAGCAGAAGTCACCATGTTATTAGAAGCCTTTCTGAAAGCTGGTAACATAGCAGTGGCACCAAGCTTTACTCATTGATAAGTATGATGGATTTCTCCTATGCTGTGGGAGGCTGACGGCTCCTCAGAAACAGACATGACCATGGTAAAAGAATGCGCACCATAGCAAGGTGCTCACTTCAGCAGATCTTAAGACAAAAGCATTGCTCTTCCATGCAATTAAAGAAAAAGGCAGTATGACAGCAACTACCTAAAGAGAAAGGAGATGAACGCAACAGTTTGAGTTTGTGCATCTGCTGTTCCCAATGCAGTAGGGGAGGATCAAGACCACCAAAGCTCCTGAAGCCCCCAATCCATTATCTTCCAGAAAGGTCTGCAAGAACAGACTGCTCATTGTAACTAATTTGCATAGAAAGTGAAAAACATAACTCCAAGGGCAAGGAAAGCTTGGCTATAAACAGGTACCCCCACAGGACACCCCATCAGATGGACTGATGCTGGAGCCAGGACTGGTGATGTTTGTTTCCTTACTCTCTTTCTTCTTTTCTCTCCCCTTCCAATTTCATCCTACCCCCTATTCAAAATCCATCACCATTTGTTTATACTAGGAGGTCAGGGACTGATATCCCAATTTCCATGCTGTGTGTATAATTTACTAATAAAAGTTTGTAAGTTTTTGCAGACTCTTTGTCATTCCTTTTTGACCACAGGCATCTATGAATCTTGGGTGCTCCTTTCTCCTTAAGGGTGGGATGCCACAACAGGCCAAAAAGGAATATTAGCCAGATCTTCACCACATCAGGATAGCATTGTCAGCATGCTGTATGAGATCCTTTTGAACAACAATTGCAACTGAATTCAGCATAGTTATGAACACTCCACCTTTTCCAGACATTCTGCTGGCTAAGCAACATCAAATCTGCAATGTACAAAATTATGAGATGATTTTCAAGCAGGGAAGTTCACTTACAAGATCCTCTCTTCAGCTTAGCTATTATACCACAAAATAATTGAGAATTGAGAATTTGCACATTTAGTATTTCAGAAAAGATGGTCAACACTTATTAAATTACAGTGATGGTTACAGCGGCCACAATACCTGGGGAAGGGGTATAATTAGATATTTAACTTTATGTGCAAACTAGTATGTATCTTAATTATTCCAAGTTAGATACACTGAAATTTTGACTCATGTTCTTGGCTAAGTAATTTGTGAGAAAGAAAGATCCTGTGCTGCAGTACTCCGTACTCTCAAGCACTGTACTGTTTCTCCTTTTTTTCTCTTTTCCCCCCACCCCAAGACAGAAGTGGCAAACTGACTTTCTTCAAGGAAGTTTTTTGTTCCTACAAAAGAAAGATAAAATGCAATGCTTTGACTTCTTGGTATCAAGACAGTCAAAACAGAGGGTGATCAGGTTTTGGATCAATTACACCTGAGAAACAATGCCACCTACCTGCATCCAAATGGCCACCTGACAATTAACATTATGTACATGATGATCCTGAGCCAAAATCACACATGTTCAATATTGAATAAACACAATAGCCTTAGTGTTCTTTGATAAATGCATTGATTATACAATAAGGTTTTATGATCCACGATGAGGATATAAAGGATTACTGTTTTTACTGGTAAGGATGGCAGCTAGTACTCTGTAGGAGGAAGTATACATTTGAAACCAGGCAAAAAAAATAGTTGTGCCGGCTCCTGTCTTTAAAATCTAAAAACAACCATGCCATTATGTGGTACTTTTAAGTTGCAAATTTATTTTTGTAGTTTTCTAAATGTTCATGCCACTGTTTTCCAACTGAAATAATATTTAAATTTCAGATTAAATGGCATTTTAGGCACACATTTCATCTGGAGAAAAACACTATTTTTTTATTTTGTTGCCTTGTTTAATTCTTCATAGTAAAAGACCCCCAAAACTTTGGGTGTGGAATAGTTCTTAGATTTCTATTTCCCTTAAATTAGAAAGAACCTCCACAATAAAAACAATAAGGCTTCTGAATAGCTGACAATTAATTTGGCAACAAGTATGGGAAAATAATAGCACACACGAGTGTTATCCCAATAGTAAATCTTGCCCCAGTATCATGCAGCACTTCTGGTGCACCAGAAGATATCATTTGAACCCTGAATGTTCTGCTTCCTGATGCCCGTTTTTCAAGGCTGTGGCAATTCATCAAGATGGCACCACTTTCATGGGCAAGCACCACAGAACTTTATTTGAAAGGCATTCCACATTCATCAGTGGAGCAGTTCCTGACTTCTTTTCTCCTCACGTTAAGCTAATGAAAAGAAAAAGCCAACCCACAGTGATAACAAGTTTTTAAATTATCTAAAGTCCCAGGGGAAAAAAGAAATAATTAAGCCTACTAAATCTGCACTGGAAGTCTGAAGCAACTCTAAAACTGATGAGCCTTCAGTGGTACAGTAAAGTGAAATTATGATCCCAAAGAAGGATATAATGGACATAAATAACCTGGCGACTGCTTTCCTCAGAAAGCCAGCTCTCTCTATTCCCTTAATCCTGGAACTGTGGGTAATTTGTCACTGTTTTAATTTCGTTTCATAACACATCCAGCTTGGCGCTAAGAGCCGCAGCGTTCCCGAGTGCGGCAGCCGTGCCGCCCGCTGGATGGCGCTGCGAGCACGGCCTTGGAGCCGCGGGCACCGGCAGCTCCCCGCTTAGGGAATGTCACGGGCACCAGGAGCTTCCCGGTTAGAGAATGCCACGGGCACCAGGAGCTTCGCGGTTAGAGAATGCCACGGGCACCAGGAGCTTCCGGTTAGAGAATGCCACGGGCACCGGGCACCTCCCGGCTCCCCGGGCACCTCCCGGCCCCCCCCCGTTACCTTCGTTTGGCCTCTTCGTACTGCAGACTGAGTCTGACCTTCTCTGCTAAATTCGATCTACTTCTTGCTCCAATCTGTTGAGGGAAAAAAACAACCGAACAAAAAAACTTACCTGGTAACTGTGCAAAGCTTTTAAACGAGCCAACAAAACCTAGGCAGAGGCTAGAAAAATTACAACTTAAAGAAAAATACAACTACCTCCCTGCCCCTGCACCCAGCCTCACACTTGCTGTTAAATGCCTAGTTAAGATCTCATCTAGTCAGATGTACAAAACAGTGCTGTTTTCTTCTGAGCCACTTCACCTATTTTTAGCTACTGTACTACTAATTGCCCATATTCCATCACAGTAAAGCCAGAGCATTTTCAAAGAAATCTTACAGCGACTGCACCAAAAATTCTGATCTCCTACTACAAATTCTGTTGAGCTCAGAATTTAGAATTATGTCAGTGCATTTCAAAGTTAGACTTTAATAGATTTGTAACAAAACATAGACAAGCTCTTTGTCTGGAAAACCTTGTACACTCTTTCTTACAAACTTAGCTTGCAGAACTTCAAAGAAGGTATCAAAATTAAACAGCCTTCTGTGTATGTAAAATACGCCATCAGTGAAACAAGGTTTTACCAAATCATTGAACAAGTAGTTCCAAACAAATAGTTTTTCAGCCGTGTGAAATGAAATTGTGCATTTAAATCCTGAGATCTTTTTTCTTGAAAATTAAAAAAAAATTTCATCTTCATATTTAATTAGGTCTGTAAGGTGAAATACATCCTATAGACAGAACAAAAAGAATACTATCCACTTCTGATCTTCACTGTACTGGAACCATTTGACTAAATTAGATTGTCATAAATGCTTCATGACAAATGCATAAAGTTCACCTGAATCTTGATTTAAAATTCAAGGCCAAAAAATCAGAAAAGTAATTCTAGTGTGAGCAATTTTAAGTAACTCTGTGAAACAAGTATACATATATATACCATCTGCAGCAGCAAACAGTCATTTGATTCAAATTCCATTCACTGCAGCAATCTGCTTCAATTTCTTTTTACACTGGACAAAATGGAAAAAAGCTCACCTCACCAGAAATGTCTGTCTGAGACCCTGTATCCAGAGTTTGTCTAGGAAAACAGAGCTGGGAGTTTACAGAGCTGGAACTCAAGTCTGCTTCAGATGTTTCAGTGGTTTGGTCAACACTGAATTTTTCCCTCAGCTTTGCAAGACTCTGTCCAGGAATTACAAAAGGAAGTGGCATTAAAGTTCCTTTGCACTTTAACATGTTTATACCAGTTTATCTCCAAAAGATATTTACATAAAAGACTCCACTATAAGAAATCTGTATTTATTTCCTATTAAGCAACTCATCCTTTTAATCAAGCCATTGGTAGGTGACACTGAGGCTGACCAACACTTGTGAAAATGTAAAAGCTACTCATTTGGGTTTGTGTCTGTTTTGGGACTTTGTGTTTTTTAATTTATCAACCAATTATGAATTTTGCTGATACAAAAAAAAAAAAAAAAAAAAAAAGGAAACCTGCTTTCAGAAATGGAAATAGGACAATTTAAATTAGGAAAACTTTCACTGATTTACAAAATGGTCCAGCGTCTCAGAATATATCAATTTTGTCCACTTAATATTTTAAATTGTGCTTCAGAGGTAACATATGCATTGAACCTTACATACAAGTTCCAAATAAATCTATATTCTCTGACACAGAGCAGCTTTTTGAACTAGGAATGTCACAGGCTTCAGTTTCTGCATCTGAAAATTTATTTTAATGCTAGTTTGGCTCAAAGAATTTTGAGAATCCCTTAAAAGTATAAAATGCAAAGTATTTATCATCAGGGAAGTGAGTCATGTTAAAACAAATCCACACAAAACTTGCATTAACCGATCAAAATACCTTCATTAAATCTTGTTTTTCTCTCTCGCCTGAACTGATCGCCTTTCTGATGGACTTAAGCTCCTTCAGGATGGCTTTGGCCTCACACAGCTCATACCCGCTCTGGCCTCCAGACATTTTTTGGTCAATTCTGTGGAAAGAGAGAAGATTAATAGCAGATAGAGAAAACCATACCAATATCTCTGCTGTTCTACTGAAGGCAGAAGCAGAGTTAGAGAACAGAAGGGGAGAAGATGAGATACTGTTTCTTTCAACAGACATGGAAAGGAAAAATGACATTGAAATCTCTATTCAAATACAACTTAACCCTAGGCAAAAATGTCAAGGAGCACAGAGTTATTGCTGACAATACTGTCAAAATTTCCCTTCCCACCATAACTCTCTGCAGCATAAAGCAGCTTTTAGATACACCTTTCATACTGAACTGTTTGTGCTCCTTACAGAAGCAGAATTTATTTCAAGTAGTATCCTTGCACCCAAACCCACACTGGGACACGGGCAGACAGGCAGGCTTCTTGGTACTAATCAGCCTTTCTGACAAGAAACATAACCAGCACCATTCTTGTCTCAGCTTCCCTCTAGTTCACCCTAATCCTGGGCATTAACTGTCTGGAACAGCTGTTCTGCTCAGCCAGTCACCAGGCTCTTTATTCACAAAATCTCTGGATAATTAATACCATATGTCATAGATTGGACAATTCATTAAATTCCTGAACTACCAATGATTTTAGAAACCTGAAAATAATAAAACAAGGCTACCCTAAACTTGGAGATAAAAAGATGATTCATTTTAGTATTTCCGTATTTCCTTCAAGAACTACAGTTTGTAAACACATTTCTCTGGTCTCTAGTTTAACACCGTATTTCATAGCACCTTGGAAATGACTGCAGCTGTGCTTCAAAAATTAAAACCAACCAACAGCCATCTTGACAAAAATCAAGCTTTTAGTAGAGAATACATTCATTTATAACACCATTGGTTTTCTGTTTTGTATCATCATCCAACATCTTTGCTCGAAGTTAACAACCTTGTGAGTGAGGAGTGAACAAATCAGAAGTGATCATGAGCATCCCCAGCAAGAACAGCAACTTGCACAAAACCTGCATTCTATTTTTCTTCAAGTTTTGGCCACAAAAATATCAAAGTTCTAAGGTAGTCTGTAAAGATGTGAACGTATTTGTTCTCCTTTCTCTGCATTCCAGTTTTTTGTACAAACTAAACTGCATTTGTGTAAGGAAATAACCTCTGTGACTTGGCTATCATTCCTATTGAAGGATGTATTTATTTCAGCTTGAATGTTTCTCTAACTCTTTCATAGACAGGCACTTACTGTCTGACAAGTCCCAACTTTTGGTAACTTATCAGGTTGCTAAGGTCAAATAGATACAGGATACACCAACAATTGGGATCATGAATGAACGGCTGGGTAATACACCACACGCTGTCTAGTAATATGACATGCCACATTCAAATTGCAACTGCTTTATTCTGTATATAATTAAGATAGACAAGAAGGATGTCTGATATATAAGATATTCTATCATCCTGTTTTAAATTAATGGGATTAATACTGTTTGAAAGTGGCTGACTGAATTTTAAAAACAAATGTCCATTGTGTTTCTGTGGAATGCTGTTGACAGTTTCTGAAACATGCTTTGGATTCCTATCAAAATGGCTTGTGAGCAAGCTGCTTTAAAACAATACTTCATTGTTGAATTAATATAATAAAACCAGCATGATTTGCTAACCTTTAATCCTGGGACAGCAGCATGAGTTTTTATTACCTTAAGCTTTAGAATCAGTATGTCTTTCTTCTTCTAAATTTTACTACAAATGAGATCTGATTAATGGTTAAATTCAATCAACTATTCTTGCTGGTCTTTATATATTTAAATAACAGACAAATCTTACATTTCTGTTTCAGTCAAAATGGAGGAGGATAGAGACCTAACTGGCATCTTCCTATTGTGCTGAGGATTGCTTCTCCAACTGGAACTAGTGCACTAAGAGCAAACAGCTCAGCATTTTACTGTGGAAATGTATCCTTAATGTATGGGTACATACGAGAATGTGGGAAACAGCTAGCATTAATAAATTTCTCTTCACATTAGTCAAGAAAACACACTTGTTAGCAAGGTTTCCTGTGCAGCAAGTTCTTTATGGTGACAGTTCCAGAAATGTTTAATATTTTAGGGCCTAATTTTGTAAGGCAGAAACAGCAGGGAGTTTTCAGATTGAAAAAAATTCATTCCCTAATAATCTAACTGGTTAAATACGCAGAAAGCTCACCCGGTTCAGTATCAGCCCTTTGGACACCAGGCATCCCAGCAACTGGAACAAAGAAAGTCGGTCTCTAATCCTCAAATTGTGACTAATTTCCAGCCCTGCAGAGTTGTGTACCATTCACACCTTCAAGAACAGCACCTTTCTCTTTCTTTGGAGCTCACAGGTGGGGAAGGAGGAAAGAAACACTTAAGCACCTTTTCAAAAATTAAAAAAAAATTTATTGGACACACAAAGCAGCTAATTTTGTCCTTGGGACCCCTGACCACTGCCCTTCTTTCTGCCTCTTTGCAACACAAACTACCCATGAAAAAAATAACAGGGGAGATAAATTTCTCATGTTAACACTTGCACAGAAGGGTTGCCATTTCCACAGATTTCCCATTTTCTAACTAGAACAGAGTTATCAGATTCTCCTTTTCCACCACAATAATTCTCTCAGATAAAACAGATTCAATTCTATGCCAAAGGAAAGAAATCAGATGACTGAATTAAGTCAGTTTCTACTATTTTCATTTACTCACTGTTGCAGTGTTTCAAAGCCCTGCTCCTTGTACAGCAGCTCTTGCTTCATCTGAGAGAGTTCCCTCTTCAGCTTCTTAACCTTGTGTGTTAAATCAAAGCAAGAGTTAGAAAATTCCTCTTGTTAAACGATGTAACACACGGCTTTGAACAATTAAAGTATGCTCTACATCAGATGAGAGAAAAAGAGTAAATTGCTCTACTGACACACATTTAAAAAAAAAGGATCTTATCTCTTCCTGATGTCTATGGGCAACATGCTTTAGTATTAAGGGGACACAGGCAGATTAAATCACATTCCTTATTTGTACTGATACCACACTGTGTTATTAAACCTGAGAGAACTTTAACAAGTCATTTACTTCTCACTTGTTAATCATGCATTCCAACTGTCCTACAGGGACAGGCCTGTTTACTTTTAGTCTTATTATATTTTCACTTTTTAATTCCTGGAAGCTCTTCAGTCATTTGCACTGTAAAAGAAAAAATGGACTCTTTTTTTCCCTAGCAACCATCCATTCTTATAAAGCTTTAGAGACACTGGATCCCTAAATATATAATTCACACTCATTTAATCCAAAGACAACAATCACTAAAGACATGTGAATCACAAATATATGTGTCTATTTAATAAAATATCTTCAGAAAAATATTCCCTACTCTCCCTAAATTTGCATGGTCAATTGCTTCTTAACCTTAATATTGCTATTTCAGATGACAGCAGATATGAGTACACTACAAAATATTTATGAATCAAGATTAAATTTAAAAACCCCCCATTTAATTTCTAATGTCATATTTCCCAAATGTATGAAACAAAGTTTTAGGAACCACCTAGAAATGAATGTGCTTAAACACAAATTAATCATCAGCATACCCATAGAGATAAATGCTTCCTTTAAGTGTGCAGTCCAAGATTTTGGTATTTATACATCTGCAGCTGGCTCATTTGTACTCTACATACTAGCTAACTATTGTTAGGTTTTCTAATCTTCCAGTCATTAAGGTGAAAACAGGAAAAGGTAAGTCCATTGCTGTCACATACCACTGTAAAATTCTTGCTTGTTTTCATAAGTTCCTCAGATATTCAACTCTTGAAAAATTTAATATACTAATATCAAGAATTTAGACCACTTTAACAGAAATTAATTTCAAAATGTCTCCAAAATATTTTGTATCCAAGTGCCCCTAGACTTCCTACTTGCTGATATTCTTCAAATAAAAATAACTTTAAAAAAAGAATAATAAAAAAAAGTATGACTCCCAGCATGCCAGGTGACTAAAAGCATACAGCATCAGCAGCTGCTGCAGCTTTCCAAGAGACTTAAAATGCTTTACATTTCTAAAATAACTAGTGATTTACACAGTCTTTGTAGGGGGTTGTGAATGACACTTAGACATTCCAGCTTGCAGTTTCTGGCTAATGTATTTTCTGTGACAGAAATAAAATGCTTTTAATCTCCATTTTCTTCAAAGCAAAATCTGTTCTCTGGATGAGGGGTTAGGTTCAGGCTTTTGGAAACTATCATACTATCATCACTAGTTGTTTTGACAGAAAACTGTTTTTATTTTGACCATACTGAATAGTTAGCATGACAAATAGACAATTTCTCTAAGTACACATTCAGTGCTTCTCAGCTATTTTCTCCTTGACTAGTATGAAAACTCTAAGAATAATTTCTCAAGTGTTCTGATCAAGGTTAAGGAAAATGAACAGATATTATCTCATTGTTCCAGCTAAAGTAATGTGTAAAATATGAAATAAGTTCGAGTTTTTCTGAAAAATACAGAATGGCTAAACTTTTCCCTTTCAAAATCAGAAACATGTATTTATATTAATAGTAGAAGGCACACTTGATTGCAACTTAGAGGACTGGATCTCTCAGAAACTCTTACATTTTTCCTCAAGATCATCTTCTGAGTGTCCTCTGCTGCACTTCATCATCATTTCATTATCAAGAAATGTGAGTTGGGCGCATTATCTTAGAAGGATGTGACCTACATCGTAATATAGCCTCTGTGTTTACTGCATCATCCCTGCATTAAACTATTCTTAGGCTCCTTGTCTTCTCCTTCAAAACTTTCATACAATTCCTCCTGCTTTTCACAACTCTTCACTTACTTTAACATTCACCCACTTCCTACTGCTTCTGCACATTATCTTCAGTCACCTGATAGATCTCTCTTTCCTACTCCTAACCACATCTTCAAGCAGGCTCCTGTGCTAAGCCCTTTCCACTCCCAGCACTCAAGTGCTAATGGCACAACACGGCCACCCTCCCTAGCCCCTCCACCCCTTGTTATTTTATGAAGGTGAATTTCCTACATTTGCATAAAACTTACTGTGATCACATATGCTTTGTGCTGTTTGAGTTACCTTACTGATTGCTAATTAAGACCCCCAAATGGCCCCACTCAAAGTCTACCGCAGGACATGATCTCTCAATTTCCATCTGGTGAGAAAAATATTTCTTCTCCTGCTTATTTCATTTAACAGCTCTCTGATTTCTGTCATATTTTCTCCACTACCTATTGCACAATGGACAGTTCATGTGTCCAGAAGGCTCCACATGCATATACTACACACAGCTAACAAGGAAAAGGCCAAAGGTCAATTCAGAACTTCCTCGAATGCTGTTTCTCTCCTCTAGCCACCATTAACTTGATGATACAGTAAGCCTCAGATACTATGAGACAGAGAAGCAGGTTTAGTACAACTGATCTAACAATGTGCAAAATCTAAGTAGCTGGCTAGCAGCTTACTAATAGCTGACTTTGTTTCTCAGTAAGTCCATGCATGCATATACTGCAAAGTGCCCAAAGTTGGCATATTAGCAAGCATCTTCAAACATTCAAATAAGGAGAAACTGTGGTAACAGCCCTACCTCTCTTGCCATCTTCCATGACAACCACTTTCCAGCCCTAGCATCACAGGGTTCCACTTTTTCTTATCTCAATTTTCATATCCAGTGGCTTTGGAGGACCACACACTTTATGCTGATACAGATACTCTCGGACTGCACCCTTCTAAATTCTGCAGACAAGATTCAGGTCACCTATTTTAGGCACATATGCAGGACATTGCAATGCCAATAAATCAGTTGTTGGGAACCAGCAGGATATTAGGCTCCTTGACTCCAAGAAACAATACAGAGAAGAAAGCACCTCCAAAAAGTGAATTACTGTGATAAAGACATCTGACTCTCCTCAGTGAGCAATTTGTAGATCTGCAGTCAGTGGTAATGGGAAAAAGTGAGCACAGGACCATGCCTGAATTTTCGACTCTTTCACAAGTAGATGACTATATTTAAATTTCATCACGTGTTTTGTTCTTCAACAACACTGTCGATTTCTTAAATATACTGGTGATTGACTTGCCAAAGGAAACATCTGTTACTGCTCCACTCATTTTAGAAAGAAGCTATTGCCTTGTCTCTTCTTTCTCCTTCCTCACAGGGTCCTTACTGCCTTTGATTCTCCCTACTAAGTTTACATCAGTTTTCTTCACACCTCCAGCGTTTGAGTAAGTTCCCTCACAAACCACCGTCCCTTTGCCTTAATGGATAAGGGAGTACAAATTGAGATTGGTAAGGATGAACAGGTGTACAAGTAGTCAGGAGGGCAACATCCAGACATGAGTTTTAGAGTGCATTCCATCCCTGATTTATACTGGGTTTTGAAAGTTTATTGAGCTATTCCACAGTTCGTTTTAGACATTAATTGTTTAGATTCCTAATCACAACTCTTACTCCAGGTGAAGGGGGATGTTACTTTCTGAGGCTTCTAAGAGTGCTGCTCTGCGCACAAACTAGGAGAGGGCAATGGAAGAGCTGAGTAAATGCTGTCACTTGTACTGCTTCTGCTCCCCCACAGTCTGTATTCCAGCCCACATGGAAGAACTAAGCTGTGAAGTGCTGGCTTTTTAACCTGCAGACTTTGATGTAGTACTTTTCATTACTAACTGCAGAAAGTCCAGGCTATCCATAAAGCATTATATGCCACAGCTGAAATAAATGAAATCCTTATAGATATTTTAATTGTCTTCCACACCATTTCTTCCTTATTCAAGATAAATTCACTAGGGACCAATCTGTGAATGGAAGTTCTTTATACGGAGTTTGTTACTGACCGTACTGAACACAGCTGACCAAATCATGGATTTGTGTTCATTAGCAATTTCAAAATGCAAACACTAACTTTCATCCTTGATCTGAACTGTTCCATTTTGATATAACAAAGGGGTTTTGCACCATTATTGAAAAGTATTTTTCAAACCAACAGAAACTTTTGAGGCAATTCAAGTAGCTAATGAGGCATTTCTCACAGAGGAAAGATTGTGTAAAAACAGCCATCTAGCTGCAGCTCAGTGTAACCTACTACTTTTCCATTTTTACTCTTCCTTTAGAAAACAAAAGCATAAAACTGAAAATAAATAATTATCATATTTATTTAAACCTATATCTAAATAGAATATCTGTCAAATTTACCCAAAAAAATGTTATCTGAAAGTACCAGAGACAGCCTTAAAAATTAATTTTAAACTCTGAATGGTATCTAATTAGAATATTAGGAGGTTTCAGTACCAGGGTACAAGATACATCTGCTAGTTCAAGCTATGCTTATTCTACAATCATAAACTTGGCAGACAGAATCCAAATGAACATGAGTTAGGAACTCTCACCCTTAATCTTGTAGTGGAGATTTCAGCCTTCAGAATGTCAGGGTCATACTTTGTACTTGATGAAGAGCCTGAAAACACTTTTTTAAAAAAGATAAAAAAGACAAATATTTAAGTACTTTTAAATCACTGATTAGTCGCTTCCTTGATGAATCTACATTGATCAAAAACCTATAATGTGCACAAAAACACATAATACTTTAAAAGCTAGCCATTTATAGAGTAGTCATCATTGCATCATGGTAATAATTACCGAATAATCAAAATTTCCCATTTTTCCCCCTACCACTATATGGTATCTCTCTGCATTTACTTATCCCAGGATCCTTAAGTAGAACCTCATTCTCCCTGACTTTCTATTACTTGTTTTCTGTTCCTATTCTTCTAGCTCAGCCACCTTGCAGCCACTTTCTTCCTGAAAGTAGTAATTTCTAAGCAGATCTCAGGAAAGCAGAAGATTTATTCAGAAGTCTCAGAGATCTGTCACTCAGTTCTGCCACATGTACAGGCTCCTTTCATACACCAGCTACTTCTAAGACAGGTGTTTGGCCAATAACAAGCCTCTGACAGCGCTTTACCAGATGCTGATTCCCTGCCCAAGACAACAACAGGTGTCTCTACTCCATCCCTGGTCATAGCACACAGGCTACAAAACTACTGTCTACTCTTCCTATAAATCAGCAACATGCTCCCTTCTTGGTTTATTGCAGACTCCTGTCAACACACAAGGGTCATTTCAGCAGGCAGCCAGGAAGGCAAGAGATCCTATTCACTTTGAACCTAGATTTGGCATAATTTTGTCTCAACAAACGGCATGACAAAACAGATTTCAGAGCCAACTGCTCTAAATCATGGCTCAAAGGAGTTCAGTTGTATCAGAGGGAAGAGGAATGTCTCCAGCAGAATATCTTTATCTTAAATAAATAAACAATGTAGGGATGCTAATACCAGAGTACAAGGTGTTCCTAGCAAACCTTGAAAACTTATCCTAAAGAGAAACAGGATCCCCTGCAAGGCAGAGATCAAAGAAGTTACACTGTATTCTCTACTGTACTTACAGCTTGTACGAGAGCTTGATTTTTCTTTGTAGGCACCATTCAACCGTACATACTCATCCAGTGCAAGTGCTAGTCTCTGTTCTTTCACCTGGTACAGTTCCTTCTGGGTACTGAGAGCATCCTGGGCTATTGTAAGATAATCTTTTAACATTCTCTCTTGTTCTTGTCGCCATTGTTTCCTGGGATCTTCTATTTGTGTTGTTTCTTTACAGGAGAAAAATAAATTATTTAAAGAGACCTCTGCTGAAACCCATTGACAACTAAAATTGCTTCTTTGCCTGTAATTCACAGTTAGAGTAGTCTAAACCATAGTTTGCCTTTGGTTACTTAAGCAGATACTTCACTTCCTCTGCCACAACAGTGTGTGTAAGAAACAGAATTTGAGGGATCAGTTGCAAAATTAGAAATTAGAATAAAATAGGCAAATGCTTATGCAAATCATTCCCATGTTGTCAACCTTGACTTAGCAACATCCTAAAACTCAAAAAGAATATATTTTTTCATCAGATTATTTGGAAATAACAGGATCAACAAAGTCTTTCAATGACATCTTAAAACAATGCATTTCTGAACAAAACTAAAAGCAATCCTAGCTATTACATTTTTTCAACTCCCTTCCTCCTCACTTCATTATTTTTTACAGCCATGTTATTCATGTTTTTAGTGGTTATCTCTCTCCTTTCACTCTATAAAAACAATTTTATCTTTCCCCCTGTAACTGAACTAATAGATCATTAACTCTCCAGCTCACCTCACCTAACTCTATCCCTATGCCTGCCAGACATCTTATCCAACAGACAACTGTCTTTTGTGGCCAGTAGACAGAGAGGCCTGCCCTCAGAGGGTACTTCCATCTGTCCAAGACAGGTGTCCAAGATATGTGGGACCAAACTGCTTTTTTGAGGTGTCTCCTTCTTGTCATTGACTACTCAGGTAATGAAAGTAAGTAAGCTGGAGCAAGCCTTTAATTTACAAAGGACTTCAGGTACCATTTTGACTCCAGCAGCCACACACAACATGGACTTGCATAGGATACGTAGACAAGAGGATCAGATATAACAGAGTGGTATACAAGATCAATCTAACTGAAGATTTTAAGATCTTATTTTTAATGCAAACATACAAAGAGGATTATATATGGTTGAATGTTTAAACTTATCAATATTTCCTGACTTGGTTCAGCACTTTTTGAAGCTGTACAATGAACATTCTTCCCTTAAAGCTGTACTAAATACAAAAATATTTTCGTAAGACATAGCCATGAAAAGTATGAAATGTAAACGCAAATGTGCACCACTCTTCCTAAGTTACATACTGTAAATCTGCATAGATCTACAGACATAAAAAGTAACATTCAGTACCAAAATATTTAGGTGCAAAGTATTCACTTCAGAATTTTTCTGCAAAAGCAGGAGGCATGTTTATTCTCTGTATTAGATTTCTGCTACTTTTGTCCTCTGAATTGCTTTACTGTGGGAACCAATGCAGGGGGGAAAAATGGGAACAAGTGGCTGAAGACGTGGAGAGAAAAAGGAGCTGCAGCCAAACCAATGTAATTGTTCTAAACTGCACCTGAAGTGCACTCTTGTGAGAAGGCACTCTTTCAACTCCACATAAAAAAACAGATTTTGTAACAGCAAAAACTGATAAAGACAGGATCTGGTTAATTATAATTTCTAATAGTGACTACCAGTTTTTCCAAAAGGATTTTCTCATGTTAATATCACATAAACAAAAAGACATACCAAAAAAAAGCAGCATCCCATAAAACAAATCCTGCAGAATCCTAAACTGACAATATCTATGGAACTGCTGATGCATTTAAAAATGATGAAATACATAAACAGCCTCCCTCCACCATTTACAAATGTGACATTTCTGCTTGGGAAAGGCATTTCTTGGATGTGCGCAATGAATGCATAGAGAGTACAACCTACATAAACCCAAGTGTGGTGCATAAAAGATTAAAGCAGAAAAGCTTTATACACAGTTGGTTTTCCAATAACCCCAACAGGAACACTCTCTCAAAAAAACTAACTATAGCTATAGACACACACACATATATCCGTGTTTATAGCCACCTGTTCTTTTACACAAAGATATTGGGCACACAAAGAAGCAAATCAATACCTTTTCTCTCCTAAATGGTCAACACATGTTCCTATCTGTGCCCACTTATTGTTGTTGTGCTTTAACACACTGCACATTCACAGCTATTTACACAAGATAAGAAGTGCTGGTTTCCAGAGCTGTCCTTTTTTGTGAAGCAGGTTGAAGAGCATGAAGCAGGATTCTCATGGGTCAATGATCAAATACGATAAATGCAGTTATGGTGGTTTTTTTAGATGAATGTAATGATGTGATTCTGTTTTAAGAGTGTAACCAGCAGACACCAAATAATCTTACAAGATTGGAAGGTCTCATCTTCGAGCATGTTGTAGGTAATTGCTTTGTAGGTTTTAAGTGAGGATTGCTCAACATGCAGCCCAAAGACCAAATGTAGCCTGCAGAGTTCTAAAATGTGGCCTACAGATGCCCTGTCCTTGTGACTGCAAGAGAAGGACAAAGCTGATCAACAGCAGATTATTTTGTATTGCTGACAAATACAATCAAACATTTCCTTTTTGCCGCTCCAAGCTGCAAGTACAAAACAATACTATGATTATATGAGCTAGCATCTTTTCTACTGATAGTCATAAATGAGCTAAAGGTGACCCTGCATTTCAAAAAATTGCACACTGTAACTTCAGCATACCAACATTTGGTTATTTGCATGTGTAGGTACATTGCTCAAATTACTCTCAGTCAATTCTATCTACATGTATTTATGCTGGAACAAATGCTCAGTTGTGAAAATACATCACCATGGAAAAAGCAAAGCAGTATGGAATGACTATCCTAGAATTGTTACTCAACTTTTACCAAACAGAGAAGACTCTGAAGAATTTTACTCTGTTCTCTTCTTAAATATTATGCATTAAAAAACCCAAAAAAGCATATCACTTGTCTGGCAAGTTATTAATATATATATATATACATACACACACGTATTTCTAAAAACATGTGCTTGTATAGCAGCGCCATATGTTTGTTCATCTATAATTTTCAGTTTTCTCTATTTTCATCAGTAGGTTTACTCCATAGAGGAAAAAAACCCCAAAGACAAAACTATGGATGATATTTCTGGTTCCGTAGCACAACATTTTGAAATGTAGCACTGAAAAGTATGTTCATTTGAACACATATACCTTCCAAGAGCCGACAATGTTTTTTAAAGCAGCGTTCTTTCAAAAACAAATATTTATACTTCTCAGAGTAAAGCCTCAAAAAGATAAGGATTTTTTTCCTTGGAAAAGAATGTTTCAAGCACCTGCTGTTAAGGTCAAACCTATACACACAAGAATATTATTGGCATAGTTATATGCAAATAATTGAGGGAAAAGTTTCCTGAACGTTTGAAAATAAGTCGTGAAGCCTTTCGTGCTTAAACCAGAGTGAGATTTAAACCACAAAGAACATCCAAACTTTTTCCTCCCCTTATTATTCAACAGCTAATGTAAAATAAAGTAGGGAGACCTCATTTCTTTTTTAAGGCAGATAAATGTTCCCACTGGTGACTGCAACAGGATGCCTTATAACCCTGTCTGCAGCAGATACGAACCATGCAGCAGATTGCCAGCTAGACAGATGGAGAGATGTTATTTCTGCTCCTCAGGTGAGGAGTAAGCACTGGTAATGAACACTAGACAGAGCTGTAGGGTTGTATCTGTTCTAGAAAATGCAAACTGGACTTCAATCATCAACAGTGGAAAATGAACAAACCATCTCCCCTTGGCAGGCTCTCTCCAACATTTTCTGCATAAACTTAGGTATGAACTAAAGGAATCTACTTCAAATGGACCTTTGAACAAGCAGGAGCTATACATCAAGCTCTATGAAGACCACAGCTTAGATTTTAAAAAAATTGTGTATATCAACTTTCTCTGTCCAATCACAATGCAAAAATAATGATCCATAGTAACAGAATGAGGAGGGTGGCAGTGTGCATAATACTCAGGTTACTTACCCCTTATTTGAGTTTGGTTTAGCTTCATGTAAGCAAAGGTTCTTGCAAAGCAAAATTATTCAGTTCTATTAAGATAGCTTAAATTAAAACCAATTAATTAAACTTGAAACAAATTACTGCCAGTGCATACTTAATAAATTTATTTAAAAACCTCAATAAACAAGCAATTTATTCCCTCCTATTTTTAAAGACCTGAATGACTACCCACACTGGGGGGAAATTCTGCAGTCTCACCCAGCGGAACCGCACAAATGGCAGGATGGCACGCTCCACCCAAGGACGTTCCTGTCACTGAAATGATCACAGCCCTGTAACATAGAAGAGGAAGCTGTACTGGCTTTAATCACACTGCTATTCATGAAATGCACTCTTCCTGGCTCACTGCCAGCCAAGTTTGAGGCACTTAAACTCAGCAAAAAAACAATCTGGCCAGAACAATCATTCAAAATGAAAATGTCAGGACTAACTTTATGCCTCGGAAGTTTTGTTTGTTCTTTTGGCAAGAACATGCTTCAAAGGCAGCAATGTTACGCATGTCTTTGTAATTATACATAGGATATATATTATATGTGGGATGCAGGCGATGGTCAGGCATGCCAATTTTCTTAAAATGAGATATTTTCACATGTTACGTTCCTGTCTACTATCAAGAAGTTCTGCCAAATTTTTACAGTCTACCCAAAGAGAAGGAAACTATTACTTTATCAGCAGTAAATCTTATTTCCCTAAAATACATGGAATTACAAGCCCACTAGAAAATCCCACTGGGAAGGAAACGGCTCCCTGATGCCCCACTGTTAGACATAAGAGAATTGGACATTTTACTACAGGATTAACAATATGTGGAAGCAATAGTTTTCCTACATCTCCCCTTGCCAAACAAAATAATAGCTTTGGCTGGCTCTAGAACAACCCAGATGTAAATTGTGTTCAGTCAGAGATAGTTGCATTCAGGCAACACAGTTAGAGAACAAATACTCTCAAAGAGGTCCCACGAAAAGAACAAGCGGGATATGCTAGATTGCTACTTGAGGAGGACACATACACAGCAAGAGGAGACAAAATCATGACATACTTCTCATTCTGAAGAGAGAACTCTCATCTGTTTAAACATATGCCTACATTTTTTTTCAGTTTGTAACTGCTGAAGAATCACCATCTCAGAAGAGAGGCTACCCCAAGGGAAACGGGCTGACCTGGCAAGAAATGAGGATCAGAGACCTAAGATCTGTAGGAAGGAGAACAGGGGAGAGTTGCATGCCACAGCTGGAGCTGTGTAATACTCTCTTTTTTGCCAGGGGTGGTTTCTACCATGTCACCTCAAACCTGCAGTCCCCAACATTAGACATTCACACATTCTCTTTACACAGTCTGGTACTTAGTCAATCCAGCACAGTCTTTCTGATATACTAAGCCCACCCAAACACTACCTGGCTCCAGAAGATAACATGAAGGCTGACACATCATGTTCTAGTAGGTCAGGTGAGCTGTGACATGTTATCAAAGGTCCAGCAAGCCAGTCCAAAGTAGGAAGAACAACTCAGCTGGAGAAAGATCTTTTTTTCTGGCAACAGCAAGCCTACTTACAGATCTAGTAATGCATTGCATTCTTAAATATGGATCTACTCATCAATACTGTGTACCTCTCCCTTATACAGTAACTAACAGGAATATTCCCAAACCTGGAAACCTGAACTACCAGACAAGAGTACAAAACCGCAGTGGCTGAGCCCTGAAAAGAGGGTAGTTCTGACTGGTGCAGAACTACTGCTCCATGTCATGGTTGAGCTCAATACTCTGTGTCAAGGTGGCAATTTCTCTGCCTGAAATAATAAGTGATAAAAAGATAGCTCCATTACACCTGACATCTCTGGTTAGCTCACATATTTATTGGAGGACTACCCCTTCCAGCCAAATGAACCCCACCTTCAAGAGAATTGTGCAGACCTCAAACGCCTAAACCCAACAGCTGACTACATTCAGGATCCCTCATCACTGGAACTTCTCCTGAACCTAGACGCTGAAGAAAGTGTTCACGCTAAATACAGATTGGTTTTTCAACAGTCCTCAATACCTTTGCTTTGGCAGGATTACATCCTATTCCATGGAGGTAGTTTGAGAAGGAGGAGATACCTTGAGAGCATCCTACTGCATGCTGAGGGCAAGTTCCTGGTAAAGGCCTGCAGGCAAGCCAAACTAGAGCCAGGCGCAGCAAAGAAGAATCAAGATTTCAACAGTAACTTGCACCAAAATGTCTCAAGATGGTGCAAACAAAACCAAGAAAAACCCTTTGATATATAATATCAGAAGAGGAAAAACGTTCTTGGATACCAAGTACCACAGGATAGTACAAGTTAGCTAAGTGGTGGCTGATGAAAGCAATTTTATCAACAACATTACATAATCACTATGGATATGTTTATTCTACAAGTACATCCTACATTACTTGATAAACAAACTGGCTTTCAATTCCCCAGTTCTTTTGCCTGCAATCAAACAAAAATGCACTTCAAAGAAAGTGCAAACATTACTTCATTGTGCTTCAACGGGCATAACAAATCTTGCAGGCAATGGGATGCAAGTCTGAATGTTTAGCAAAGGAGCAAATGCCCTAGCACTAGTTTCAGGGAGAATAACCAAGTGTTACTAGACTGTCTTAATGAATATACTTTATTGTTTACATAGCAAATGCTTTCTGAATTTTTTTTCGCATTCCTTTTTTCCCCTCTGCTTTTTAAAATACTTGCAATTCAAACTCAAACAACAAAAGCAATTTGTACTTAAAAATTTGTGGAAGGTTTCACAAGTAAATGCTGCATCATTTCACACTGACATTTTTGTTCAATAGGTAGATAAAAATAAAGAATTGCACATTACCAAGACAGCAGTTTCAGTACGACCACGCAAGCAAAAAAGATGACATATTTAAAATGATCTAACACCTTGCTGCATACTCAAAGAAAATCACATTCTATCACATAATTAAATAGAACATGGGTTCTAAAGAGAGACAAGGATGAAAACTAGGTTATTTAGAGTATGTTCAAAACTGACCTCTCTACAGTTTGTTTCCTGCCATCAAACTTTCACACAAAAAGTTACCCCTCTCTCCCAGACACCTTCCTCACTTTTCCATAAAATAAATCTGTGCTTGTATTTGAGCAATGAGACAAAAAGAACTTTTTCCAGCTATACTGTTCAAGTATGAGCAGATTTTCAAAAAAAGATTAATTCAAATATTCTTACTATTAGTTTTCTCTTGATATGGGGCAGAATATGCTTACGTTTTTCAGAGTCAAATGCAGTAGAAACTCCGAGGATTTTGTTCTACATTACCAAGCAAGTATGTCATGTTCTACTGCTAAGGCTAGAAAGGCAAAGACGTAAGAAAAAGATGCAAGTATGATCTTTACATAAATGCCAGCAAGTAAAACCATCTTTAAACTAGAGCCTTCACTACTTGAGCCTTCCCTCTGTAGCCAGCATGCACCAAATTACCCTAATCCCTTCCTACAGCCAGAATGCAGAGAAAATACCTACAAAAAAGATTCAAAGTAAGACAGATCACACTGGGTTTCTGCCATAGGCATTTGCTGACAGCAAAGAGTCTTCATAACTGATTGCACGCCACCACAGAAGAAGGTGGTAGGTCATGGGAACAAACAGGGCACATTTGTAGTGATACACCATTTGACTCCCTCAAGATACTGGTAATTGCAGACTTGTGGTGGAATTTTCAGATTCTTCCTTTTCTGAAAATCAATCTGGCCTACTTTCATAGATGCAGATGTACTAGACTCCCAGGCTGGAGCAGTCTATTCACAAAAGTCCCTGTGTTAGATAAACCAGCTGCATAAGCATAAACTAGCATGAAAACTTTTGAGATTACAACAAGAAATAGAACTCTTCTAGTTAAAATATTACGCTGTGTGAAACAGTGTAGGCAAATAGCTAGCCTTTTCTCTTCACCTTTATCTTTTTTAGCATCACTGACTCAATTTTCCTTTTCTTTGTGGATGAAACAGTGACAGAAGGATGTTTCTGGGAAAGATACATTCATGCTTCCAAAAGGGACAGTTAAAACTACGTAGGGAGGAGCTGCAGAAGCAGAGAAGGTAGTTGTCCAACTCCATTATGAAGAGAAGTGCTGGGTGGAATGCAGGAAGAAGAATCATCATATTGAATACAAAGTACAGAATAGCAAAAAGAAAGTGATGGTCTAAAATTGTACTGGGCTAAGAAAAACTAGTCTTTCATATCATTATCTTTTAAATGCTGTCATTCATTTCCTTTCTGCTACCTTTGCCACTAAACATTACTGACAGCAGAGTATTTGTTTTATGAGTTAACTAGATCAATGCAATGAAGAAAACTACCATTTGCCTTGTTATTCCTGAGACTTATCTGAGAAGATAAGAACTGAAAGCAAAGGGGGTAAGTTATTTAGGAACAGAGTGCTGAAGGCAAGGCAGAACTTGTCCCAGTCTGGGATTCCTTTAGACTATGCACGTCCAACCAGAAGTAGAAGTTTCGCATTCTTTCTGCCATTACCTCCACAGCTGCTCATCTAAACACATACCATAGATTGATCCAGATCAGAAAACCTGAGCAGCTGGGGAAAGGAGGCGGAAAACAACTCACACCTCAGGAAGCAGAGCACTTCCCTGTTGTCCATGTTCACTGCATGTCCTCATGCGGGCACAATGTGGGGACAGGAACCAGAGCAAGCAATGACTGCTATTTCAGCTGCCACCACCACCTGAGATGTGCACCTGGAAATCACAGCCTCAGAGTCAAAACTGTTTCTTGGCAAGCCTGCACAGGGCACAGAACAGATAAAAATTCAAGGGTGTAATTTCAAAATGCGTTTAACCACTGCTACTATGAAAAGTAGCTATCCTCCATCTCTTCCACCTGACTGTTCATTCATATCCCTTCCCTTTCTTGCTTGCATAAATAGAGGTGTGGAAAGAAGAACAAATAGCAACTTTTTTTTTCCCCCCATAACAGATTAGTTTCAACTTGAATCAGCTCCCTGATCTGATTCACTGTCTGGCCATGCAAATGTTCATGGCAGTATAAGCAAAAACCTTGCAGGGACAGAACGAAAGGCCAGAGGTAGCAATAGAGCAGGAAGAATACTTTCACAGATAATATCAGCTTAAATGTGTTTGGAAATTCAAGCTCTAAGAACATAAATGTTTGCATCTCAGACACCTAATGTTTGATGTGGAAAACTCTACAGAAGAACTGAAAAAATTTGAAAGTGATGACTTTGCCTGCAGATATATGAAATAAAGTGGAGTAATAGTTATGTGGTTTTTTAGTATTGCCTTGAGTTCCTAACCATGTTGTTTAGCAAAACTAGAAAATGTTAGCAAATTAGCTGAGGTAGATGAACACATGAGAACAGGTATGCAATAATGATTATAGGAGTCAACAGTATAAGTTATAAAATCTTTGGACTCTCCCAAATCACAGTAATAAAGATTCTGCACAAAACAAACTCCTCAGGCCCTGCCCATCAAATAACATCCCCTCAGCCATCCTCTAACAAAGGGTGCTACTGGAGCACACAGGGTAAGCATTTAAGTTCTTACAGTATTAGCTACTCACATCATATGCATGTTCTGCCTTGCCAGATGGCCTGTAATCTGGTCTCCCTTGAAGCTGAAAGCATCACATTAAAACTCCTAATTGGGGTAATGTATTCATAAAGTAATGACCTCAGTCAGTGCTTCTCAAAGTGGGTTACATCATCCAAAAGGATCATGAGAAAGCTCTAATGCTGTCGAAAAATCCAAACTGTATATGGGGGCAAAAAAAAATTAAATATTGAAAATACAGAAAATGTGAGATGATAATAAAACTAAATTATCCTTAAACATATTGACACCAAAAGAATCTGAGGCATTGTTCTACACTTGCACATTGCTCACAACTCTTACCCCTCTGCAGAAGAGAAGAGTAGGCTTCTCTCAGGTTTGTGTGAGAGAAGGGAAGAAAAAAGATCAAGACAAATAATTACAGAGATGGGGAAAATATTTTGAAAAAAATAATATGTATATTGGCTTACATAATTTTTGAAAAAAATTACTTTATAGAAATTCACTAGAATTTTTAGAACTTTGCAAGGTGCAGTCTAATATTGTTTTCTCTAAATTACTGGGAGTTTTGTCAATATCCACTGCAGTAAGTACCTGTCTGACCATTAACAGAAACCCCACTCTCAATATTTTGAACCTCAGATTTTTACAGAAAAGGAGGGAACAACCATGAGTAACAACTTGCTCCTCATAGCTCACTGGGCTGGTTTGAAAAATGTAACAAAACTGGAGCCATCGTAGTAAAATTGGTCCAAGTCCTGTGGACAACCTGAAACTTCACAGTTGGATCAAATGTAGTTTTGTATAGAGGCACACAGTAGGAACAACACTAGAAAAACAAATGAGAAAAAGGACAGATAACAGAGAAGCTGTTCAGAATAATTAATTATGGGATGCAAAAGGAGAGAATCAGTGGGCCTTCCCTCAAACATTTTGCTGAAATAAATCCAGCCAAGACGGTGGTGAACATGAAGCATCGTTAGTCACCTCTCCCTCCTTAACACATGGGAGCAGATTTCTTCCCAACTTGCTATCCCTCAAGCTGCTATCTACGAGTCCTGAAATTCTACTTTATCCAACCTGTTTTTCAGGCATCTATCTATTTGTTCTTCCTCCTAGCAGTAGGTACAGTGTTTCTCCCTCATTTGGCTTCTTTGTCCAGTAGCAGAGAGTATTAACAAAACTACTTTCAAAAGAGTAAGAGTCTTCCTTGTTTTAACACAGCCACCGTCCTAACAGAGAATTTTAACAGTTCAAATCCAAAAAGCATACTCAACTCATCTGACTTATTACAAAACTAATAAAGCACTAAGCAGACACAAAAACTTTTCTAGAGAAGCTTTTCTCCACTGATTTCAAGTGACCCCCATACCACAGATTTCAGTAGCATTAAAACATTGCATGCACCCTAGTCAGATGAAGTAGAAGTTTTAATCTCCGTATCTGGCACACGAGACAAATGATCTACTTGTAGGATTCTTAGGCAGTTTACCACTCAACAACTGAGGAGTACTCTCACCAAAACACTGTGCAAAATACACTGTACAAAACAGAAATATATCACTTTAGAAAGTAAGTTTCACTGAAATTGCTACAAAGGAATACATATATTATATAAGAGGAATCAAGTGCACTACTGAACAAACAAGGGATGGAAGCTACCTTTAAGTATACCGAAGCCCCAGGCACACTATTTTGGCATCCATCATAATGCATTAACATAACATGAGAAACCCAGCTAATCACAATCATCCCAGCCACAGAAGACATGTACAGATGGATATGCACAGTTCTTCTCTGTTAAATACAAGCATTAGTGTTTGCAGTATATTTACGATTTTCAAGAGAATCCCATGACAATGTTGTCAAAGCCTCAACATCTTACATGTATGTGAAGCAAAATTTCAACCTATGAATAGCTCCTAATATTCAGGAATTCACCTTCAACGCACAGGAATAACATTTAAGAGTAAAGAAAGCATTTAAATTCTTTCTAAAAAATAACAGGCAACAAAGCTACAAGAGATTCTTAGAACTGATTAAATATTTTGAACATACATGAAATAAAAAGAGCACAATTATCAGAGCACACTGATCTGAAAGCACTCTCAGAACACCCAGAAATGCAACTGGCCTCTCCACATTTTACAGGTTTATGTCCTATAATTTTGGCCAAAGCAGACAAGTTTAAGCTGATAGTCGCATTCAGATTCAGAAGATAACCCTTTACTTTTTTCACCTTTTGAATTCAGCCAAGGATGCTTGTATTTTTTAAAAGTTCATGAATGTCTAACACTGTATGTAAGATCAGAGGACTCTCATTGCAAAGCAAGGCTGTCAGACCACAAAAGAGGCTGTTGGGTGGGATTCAGTTCAATATTAGGTGTCTATCTGCAGGCGCTCAACAAGCACAGCTGATGTCTCGTGTCCCATTCTAGTTACACCAGAGTTCTAGTCTAACCCAACCAAAGGAGATTAAATCATCTCATCTAAGCAGACACCCAACTAGTCACATTTTACACTACACTGACTGTATTGACAAGAGAGCTGTTGACTGCAGAAGTGGCTTGGACAAGGCAGGGTGGATTCATTTTCCCACACATTTGAGATACCATTCAGAAGGCCACTTGTCTCTTACTGTCCATACCATATTTACTGACCTTGTGCAGTTGCCTCTGCTAACTTTAAGGATCTGAAATGGCTGTAGATACCTTCTAACTTTTAGGTAAGTATATAGCACTGCTAGCACAGATGCAGGTACCTAGATTCAGGTGTTGATCTCAAATAGAATCTGTGCTCTTGTGCTGCTAAAGACTATTTCTGGTAAAATAAAAAAACCATATCAATATGGAGTAATAAATGTATAAAAAAGAAAATAGAAATGCTTTCAGGAATATATTCATTTCAGTAGGTCTAAATAGCATTGTATTTCACATTTTGCTAGTTTTTCATGGTTTAGACATAATTACTATGCAATTAAAAATATACATAGAAACAGATGTAGCCATTTTGTACCGGCAGATTTTCTTGTAAGCATTTTAAAGCCAATAATGTTACACCAAAGGGCAAATTTTTCCCTGCATTTTGATTCTAACCAAGAATTCTGAGTCTAATCAAGATGAGTCATCTCTTATGACCAACATGGCAAACCAAAAAATACTTACGGTTGATGTGATCAATATAGTAAACACCGATCTGAGGATCGTACGCGGCTTCCCATCCCCACGGCAGCTCATCTCCAACACAATCCGCAAATGACAAGGGCTTTGTTAACCTACAACAAGGGAACAATTCAATGAGATAGCTTTCCTCTCTTCCATACATACATTTGTCATTCTCATTAATTCCTATTATGACAGAAACTAAAGAAATATAGCAGGGAGAGAGGAGAGCAAGTTGTTTTCTCCCTCTTAAAGTTTGGGCTCTTGGTTATTTTTCTCCAATTCCATCTTTCTGACTTTATTAACTCCAAGAACATATTATTGCAAACATTTCTCAGTACAGGAACTCAAGTGAGAAATTCCCTGCAACATCCTTCACATTTGACAGTTTAAAATGAAACAACAACAAACAGCTTTAAAAAAAAAAAATCTATATTCCTATTTGTACCCAGGAAAACTTGACCCTTCAACCTTGAGGTGGTGAAGAGAGCACAAGATTTCAAGACCACTGTTTCTAACAGTGACAGAGACAGGAAAGTCAGAAAAGACAATGCAACCACCTAAGATGCAGTTAGCAGCACTTATCAATTCCTACACTTGAATAAAACAAGCAGCAGTGTGCACAGAGGAGACATTTCACAAGTAACATTTAATGGGCCTTAGATGTTCACATGGTACTTTTTTAGGAAGACAGACTATTAAAGTTTTTTACTTTAATAATAGAGCACCTATTTGTTTTAAGAACTAGAGTGATAAAAATAATACATGGGCTCTTTTCCAACTGAGGCTGAGCAAAGCTTTACGTGATCATCTTTTGGTCCTTCTTTTAAAAAAGAAATTAGTATTAAGTTTCCTGTTGATAAATCCACAGATGAAAGCCATCTCTAACATACTGATATATTTAATAGGAAGAACAAGAGATTTAAGGTTTTATTGTCATCACAGTGACAATAAGATCAAGTAGATATCCAGAATTTAAAAAAAAATCCTCAGAGTGAGATGATGAAGAGCAGTTTGTGGGACACACAAGCAGCATTCCTTTGCTCACTGCTAAGTTTTATCACCTAAGACCTCACCATTAAAATTCTATACAAATAAAAAGCTAATTTCTGTGTTTCAGGATTTTTTCTTTATTAATTCCTGACCAAAAGAAACAGGTTTATTGACACTTCTGTGAGAAAAGGAAGAGGAAAGAACAGTACATTTTACCTTTTACAAACTGAATTGGATTTTGTGTACAAAATACCAGATAGAACTAACTTTACAAAAATACTGAATGCAGTATGAAAATATGCAGCTGAAAAAACAAATTTAAGCACAAATTTGATTTAGAAGTCATTGCCCCACTATTATCTTTGTTATTATCATCATCATCATCAATGGATATATCTACCAATTCTTTAAGTTGAACAGTACTCTTCCAAGCTAGGGCAGCAGAAATCACAAAGAACAAAGCTCTTAAGATTCAAAACCAAAGAATATTGGTTCTTTTTCAATTTATATTTTTAAATTGCAAGCATGAATCCACTTCCTCATATTTCTTCAAAGTTTACATAATAATCCTATGAATGTTACTAACATTTTACTTGAAGTTTTGAACAAATTTGCAAGTATGACACAAATTCGCTAACTTATTGCCACTTATAAACTACGTTAAACCACTAAACATACCGAAAACTATTACAAAATACAGGTGAAATTACCAATGTGGAATTACATTTGGATCACTAGGATACACAAACATGGATTATAAGCAGCACAAGTAGGCTGCCAACTCGCCAGTGATTTCTAGAGACAGAGGAGGTCTGTAGCAAGCCAAGCCTATCTGTTGTATCCTCTCACACTGCTGATCTGCATTTTTAAATCCAAATACTGGCACAGCTCTGAGCGGGGCTGCTCCAAGTACTGTCCAGAAACCCCAGCTCTGACCCACCACCCTGCTCCTCCTCTCTGGGCAGCAGCAGCAGTGCTGCCATGGCCAGGATCCAGCTGTGCAGCTCAGCAGGCCAACAGCTGGCCCTCTGGCTGCAGCTGCCCAGCACTGCCGTACCAAGCACACCTGCCCAAATGCTGCCTACTTATAATTACCAGCACCCCTTCAACGATTACTGTTTTGTTGTAAATAGTAATTGCTAGAGAGAAAGGGATGGCTCTTAGGGAAGCAGGAGAAGCCTTTTAAATCCAGGATAATCACAAGCACAATTTCAGGCAGGCACCATGCAGCAGACTGAACACAGGGCACCCATGTCAAAGAGTTCCCAGGCCACTAATGCTCAGAGGAAGCATCAATCATGTAAAAGCAACAGTCCTTTGGTGTGTCTGGTTAGTCATGGGAACAAGATGTGCCAACTACAAGGGCACACCTACCTGTGAAGAAAGTCCTGTCTCAAATTTGATTACAAGTGTAGATGTTAGTGAAACAAACTGAATAAAAATTAAAGTTCAGTGTCATCCTTAGCCTTAACATTATAAAATTAACTCAAAACTCAATTCAAGTAGAAAAAATATTTGAAATGCCATATATCAACATAGGAATCATAACATGAACTCAAACTCCTATAAACACAGATGGATTTTAATAAATATTCAATGCTTTCACCAAAGTTAGGCACCAGAGCTAGCAACAGTCATGATATGTGATTTTTAGATCACCTCTGCAGGAGGGATATAAGCCCAGTACAACCCCAGCTTTTCATCTGCACTCTATGCCAATTTTATTTTTAATCCAATACTCACTTCTTACTATAAATAGCACATTCTCTAGGTAAGACTGCACTCAACTCTGCAAATGTTCTGTCCAGGTGTTCTCACCTGTCTGAAACCAGGTATCATAGGAATGAATAACAGCCATTCTTTCATCCCAGACATTCCATAAATTAAAGAGACACTAAAAAACTGTAGAAAAGTACTTGAGTGACCCACACTGGATCTTAAACAGAATGAGAAGAGGGAGACAGAGATCCAAAGAGACAGGCAGTACAGGACAATTTGTTTTATGAATCCTGCTTTGCTGGATCATGCTTGGACATCATATCCTTAAGATCTGAACTATGTCAAAACTGTTCCAGAGTAGATTTTTAAACCATGAAAAGGTTTGTACATAGTAAGATCACAGTTTCTGAGCCTGATGCATATTTACAATTGAACAGCAATCAGCACAAGGTGATACCTGATTGCTTATGGCCCTCAGAACTGCCTCAACATAACCGCTATTTACTTTCAAAATACGTATGACAAATGGATGAAATTAACACAACATGAAGCCAGAGAAAATTTACAAGACAAGAGTTGAAAGCAGAGAGTTACAAGATGTAATTGGACAGGAAATAATATCTAGGAATAAGGACTGAAGGAATCTTGTCTGTGTGAAGATAATTATCTGTGACATAGTAAGCTATGATAGATGGACTGCCATTACGTTCATTAACTGTGAACCAAGAAAAATGAGGTTTATTGCACCATAATAGAGGATTAAGTGCTGCATCTCTTGGGCACTGATATTCTGAGGTAGTTCATAATACTGTTTCAGTTTGTAGCCATACATTTACATGTTCTTAAAAGAATGCCAACACTCTAAAAAGGATGACTGCAAAGTCCACATTTAGTATCCAATGAAGTTCAATTAGTTTAAAAAAGGCTTGGATTTTTTTCATGCATATCATTAAGCTCAAGTATTCTCACCTAGGGGCACTTTTTTTTTTTTTTAACCTTAGTGAACAAGAGGCAGGTATGCGTAAGAAATGGCTATTTTAAGGAAAACCAGGATGCATTCTGCAATTCCATAATGTAAACAATGTATGATTATGTCAATCACTTCACAGATGCTTGGGGAGACCTAGGAGACAAATACAGTTTACAAATTGGAAAGCTCTATTATTATATCAAATCCATATTTTTCTTAAAAGTTTTCAAAACACAGAGTTAGCTAGCTAAGCTCTTAAAATGCAGATTCTGCAATGATATATACTATCATTAACAGTTGTTCTTGCACCTATAGCCATACCTGTAAAAATAAGTTTGTATATGCATCTAAAGTTAATAATGAATCACAGAACCACAGCATATTCTGAGTTGGATGGGACCCAACAAGAACCATCGATCCATCTCCTAAGGGGATGGCCCACATGGGGATGGAACCCACAACCTTGGTGTTATGAGCACCATGCTCTAAAAAAAATTAGGCTGGAGATACTGGAAAATGGAACCATAACTACAGACTAACGGATTGTCAGTGCAGAAATACTTCCTCATTTGGACAGCTTTCTTATTTGATGTAAACCACATTTTGAGGTCCCCAGTTCACAGACATATGTAGAAGACAGGCTTCTTTCCAAGATAAGGGTCCACAAAGAATGAGAAATTTATTACATATACCAGAAAAACTATCTTTCTGTCAAGATACAGGCAGCCCATGATAATTCACCTTTCTGTGATCTGAGAGTATGAAGAGGCATGTTCTTAAAAATGTGTATGCACTTCTATATATATATACACACTACTTTGAACACACTGCGCAAGAGAAATGCTGGATTGTACTGCATTCCTTCTCTGACTCCTTTTTTCTCCAAAATCCATTCAGGATTAAATAAACTGTAATATTGAAACATAAGTTATCCATATTATGGTTAGTGCTGTATCAGTAGAAAACTCTGGACCTTGGTCTTCAACCTCTTCCAACCTCAGCTGACACCAGCATCACTGATCTCATTAGCATACTTCTGATTTTATCCACACTTGAAGGACTGAGTACAGCTATTGATACAATTTGCTTATATAGAATAATTTGCATCAATTGCATCAATGATTTACTGTGATTTATAATATATGTGGTGGAGGGTGTGGGGAAGAAAGGTTAGAATAGGCAGATCTCTGAAAATGGTAGGGGGAGGATGAAGGGGAAAGAAATACACACATGAAAAACAATCCCACCCCTCACAAACCTGAAATTACTTTTCCTCAGTTAGAAAGGAAGAAAACAGGTTTGTAAGAGGTACACAAATACCTGATAATTATTAACAGGTTCATCTTAAAGTCTTTCAAAATTACTTCCAAGAACATCTCCTTTGCTGTGTGGCACTTGACCTGCAGTCAAGATTTGTAGTTTGGAATTCAATTATAACTAGGGTCAATGATCAACTTCTATAGCAACTTCGATATGCATTTGAGAACTTTCTCCAAATACCCAAAATGAACTCATGTTCTTTGCTGTGTAGCAAGATCTGGTGTGACACTTATACAAAATGTACAGATTAAATTTCACATCCATTAATTTCTCATATATAATGATGTATATTACACGTTCATTATTTTCTCTTACAATGCAGTACTTGCTAGCACTTACTTTTAGAAATTGTTCTGAAAAATACACCTCTTCTCCAAACTTCAAGGAAATGAGAAGACAAAACATAAGTTGCTATTCAGATGTGCAGGAATGGGCAATCTATTGAAATGTAAGAGTAGAAATCCAGTGATGAAAGAACTGCATGCACATTTACGTGGAACCCAGGTAAATTACAGAAGGGTGTACAGATGGTTTACCCACAGCAATACCCACCAATACAACAGTTTACAAAAAGTTTACTTTGAGCACTTCCAATTAGCACCATTACACAGAATACTAACACAAAATCAGCATCACCTAATTTTTTATTTTGCAAAAGGATGACTAAAAGTATTTCATTCTTATTTTGTTCCATAGCTTGAGAGAAGCAAACATAAAAATCTAATCAATGAAAGGAATGTACAAACAGAAGAAAAAAATTGTTCTAAAATCTTCACCAAACCACCTGAATTTAATGCTCAAGTTGGATCATAAAATCAATTCAATTCTTACCCAACTTTCTAATGCTATAGGGACTATTGCTTTGAAGGGTGTATACACATGCATTCTAATCCCATACTAAGTATGCTTACGAACATGGATTTTACTCCAGGCACTCAAGACTCAAATTTCTTATATAAAACTCAGGGGTGCAATTAATCTCATTGACTTCAAAAAGTCAGTTACCTAACCTAAATTATTCCTTTAGGTTCCCTAGAGAGGCAGATTCAGTACATCTATTTCACACCTGAAGGTTCCCCTTTATCCCTCGCAAGTACAGGATTCTGAATGCAAGAATCCTTTCCATATTCAAGGATAATTTAAGTGGGATGAATTCTAAAGCAGGCAGCAGAGTGCACACAGAATGGTAAAAGGGACCCAGCTGCTGCTTCATGTTGCAGAATTAGAGAGGCATTGCTGCTCCCTATGGTCACTAACAGCATGAAAATTATACTGCATAGGGAACACAATTTTCTCTTCTACAAATTACAGTGGCTGAAGCCATAACAAAATGCATTTACTTTGTATTAATTATATTGCTGTCTCTTTCCCAACTTTAAAAAGTGGTAACCAAGCTGTTTACCTGCCAAAAGAGGCAGAATTGACCCACAAAACACCCCTTTGCCATAATCTTTGCTCATTCAGTTCTATAAGCTCTGAACTAGCAAATCCCACACAAAATCTCTCTCTTGAAAAAGCTCATTCATGAGTCTGTCGACAGGATTTCTGCTGCTAAACACCATGTTCTTAACACAGTAGTGCCTCCCATTCAGATATCAGGCCAAGACATTATGTACAAACTCTGAATTGTTTAGGTACATTCTCTTTTAATAAGGGTGCTATTAAGATACATTGCCACTTTATTACAGGTATTATTTTAAAAGAGTAACTAAATGGACATCAATACCAGAGTAGAACAGATCAAACAAGGAGCAGCATAGTTGCAATCCCAGCTTGAAACAGTGGTGTAAAATAAACAAATACGGTAAGGTCATGCCTGTTTACCTTGTTCACAAGATGTGCGCAACCAAATGTCAACAAATGCCTGTGCTCAAAAGACAGCAAACATGCATGTTACCTTTTCTTTGCCAAAACAGAATCAGTAATAGCTCAAACTAAATGTAACCCAATCCTTAATGATGAAATATTCTCAGTAACATTAAATCAAACTTAATAGCATTAAATGTATGTCCACAGCCACTAGCATGTGCACCACTTATGTGTTTGCTTTGTATTACACACAAGAGTATAGGTTTGTAGTCAAATGTTCATAGCCACACTTCTGGCTAGAATGGATATGTAGTAGTCAACAGTACTGCACCTTCACATTTTTGCACCACTGGATACTCAAAAACTAATTGCAGAGACTGAACTCACAGCAGAATTATACACTTTCTGGAGACAAAGATTTATTAACTCCAGCAGCAAGTATTCCCTGGATACATTTAATGAATTTTCACTTGCTTTCCAGATTTCAGATTACTTTGCTCCTGGTAATACGAAGACAGGTAAAACACTCAAATTTGTATAAGAATGGAAACTTGAAATAAGCACTGACTCTAGTTTTCTAAAAAACCCACACAGGTATAGTACCACTTTTAATAGCTTGCAATTTCTACCCTGTGATTCTTTTAAGTCCCTGAATACTTAGGGGCCTTAAAAATATGTTTGTTGTGTTTACAGAGTTTCCTTGGTAAAGAAAAATGTACAAACATGTAGATGGAGAATTATACTAAGAGACATACATAATTTCTCTACCTCACAGCAACACAGAATAGAGGTACACCACTTGAGTATGGTACTACTGGGATAACAGGCTCTCACAACTACTTAACAAGCTCAAAAACTTGGTTTTCAGTACTGAACTCATACTGACAGTGATTTACTCCCATTTACAAGTGAGCTGTGGGCTCATGTAGCTAGGACTATACAACATTCAATGATGTTTCAGAGAATATCTAAGACTTGAAAAATACACTTTCCATTAAAAGACTCTTGTTTAGCTAGCCAGCAACCCAGGTAAACACAATATTGTATTCAGGAAGCACACAAGGAACAAGTAGAAACTAAAATCGAATCTTTTTCTGTCCTCATAGTGTTTGGGATTTTAAAAAAACCTTTTTCAGAGTGCTGAATAAGTGGTTTCTTCTCTGTAATTTAGGCAAAGTATTCAAGGTGTTTTTGAAATGCTTTCCTGAAAAGGGCAGTGTGCTGAACAGTGTCGCAGTTTCCAGTCAGCCTTCCAGAGGGACAGCTGCACTACCACTGCCATGGGGAGTGGCAATATCAACCCACCGTCAGTTCTGACTGCTGCCTTCCTGCAGACCAACTCAGAGTCTCCTACTCTGTAGCACAGCAGAAACTGTTCAACATATTCAGCAAGTCCTGCCTAGAAATAACAAGTCAGCACCTCACCAATGATGGGGTTTGGAGACAAGCAAAAACTACAGGAGCAAACTGTACTCCATTCCCCAAATGTTTTCCAGCTCTTCTTGATTAGTTAAACATTAAACTGCCAGGGCAAGGATGAAAACAAACCAACAAGCCTTACTGCAACCACAGTACAACAAAATGCCTTAAATTCACTATATTTATACATAACTTACTAAACTTGTTCAACATAGGAAAACCCAGGAATCTTGACGTAAGTTCTTAGTTTCCAGTATCTATTACAAACATAACTAGTTTAAGTCAATACAGCCATCAATTTTTACTACAAGAGTTGTATTGTACATAGAGAGCAACAAGTCCTTTGAAACAAAAATATACTTATAAATGCAAAGTTTTTGAGTCCAGTTATTTTAACAGCAGCACAGGTATTCAAAAGTAAAACCTCATAGCAAAAATAGCTGAACAAGAAAATGCCTACAGAAAGAATACTATCCCTTTAGAGAAATAAAGGACATATATTCAAAGTGAAAGAGAGTAGGTTTTGATTAGATATTAGGAAAAAATTCTTTACTGTGAGGGTAGTGAGGCATTTGAACAGGTTGCTCAGGGAAATAGTGGATGCCTCATGCCAGGAAGTGTTCAAGGCCAGGCTGAACAGAGATCTGAGCAACCTGATCTAGGGAGAGGTATCCCAATCCATGGCAGGGTCACTGGAATTGGACGATCTTTCAGGTTCCTTCCAACCCAGGCCATCCTATGATTCTATTTGGGATGGGATTTTTTGCCTTAGAGGGGCCAGTAAAATCTGCAGAAGTAGTGAACCAAACTAAAAATCAGGAAGTCAACCAGTAATTGTAGTGGGGGTTGGGGGGGTTGAAACTAGAACAAATTTTTAAACCATCTTAAATGGTAGGATACACACAAAGTTTTTCAAAAAACACCTTCCAACTTCATTTAGCAGTTTTGCAAGTGTAATGTAAAATCATCAGAAATTAAGTGCTTGCAATATATTAACAAAAATTAATACCCTTTTTATTTCTTTATTTTAAAAGACTTGTTCTCAATGCTCAGAAGTTCTACACATCCCCAAACTCCCTAGGCTTTATGCAACACAGAAAAGCTAAGGATGAAAATCTTCAGGTCACCCAAAGATCTTGCCTGCTTCCTCCACAGAAAAAAAACACAAAAAATGGGCAACTGATGTCCTTCTCACATGCACATGCTTTAAAGGAAGGAAGTGGAGAACACACAAGTTACGGTTTCAGTCCAGCAGGCAGCAGACAGGGGGAGGTGAGTGCACAGGGAGTGTGCTGCCTCCCAGCTCGCCATGAGATGCTATATGCATGTTAATGACTGCCATAAAAATGTGCTACCAGCAAGGAAGCCGAGCAGAACTGCCTCCTCCCAGTTACAAAGCAGTGGCATTAGCTCAATGTCAGCTCACTCTGTCCCCTCACAGGTGCTCCTGTGAAAAGACACATGAACTGAATAGCTGAGACCCAGAAGGGGAAGAATACGTTTAGGAAGGAAGGGACCCACACCCACTGGTTGCAGGACCAGGTCAAACTGCCTGCTGGCTGGGATTTTTGTTTCCTTTCCCTTTTGATTATGATAAACTGTTTTGGCTTTCCACTTAACAATTGCCATCAATGAAGAAAAAACCCCACGCTGAACACAGCTATACATTTTGCCACATCATCCTATCACTGAAGGTAGTAAAAGTGAAAAGGAGAACCAATATTTTCCAGCTCAGCATACCAGCTATTTGTTTCTGTAGGGCAAAACCCCCAACCAAATCACTATTTGTAATTCATTTATCTGTTTAACATTGCCAAGCTCAATGCAAAGATGACATTTTGAAAGGTTAGGGGGGAAGGGGGCCACAGAGAAGTGGAAATGGGTAATACCACGAATGTTTTCTCCGGCATTTTTCTTCGACGCAGCAGTTGGTCCTGCACTGGCATGTAAGCACTATAATATTAGACACCTGGAATGTGAGGAATGTCTGATAACCATACCCTAGCACAGGGATAATTCCACAGCCACAAACCAATGATACGACCTTTGCGCCTTCCCCCGGAAAGCTCAAATGCAGTGACATTATGAAAAGGCTATTATGTGCAGTGTTGCTAATGGTTATTTATATATACATGACTGTATGCTGTTGGTAGAGGGAAAATGCTGTCATCAATTGACAGCACTGTTAAAAAACTTAGCTATTAGTTTTAATTTAATTACAGAAACACCATGCTATATTTCCAGCAATTTTAAGTGCTCCCAATCCTCCAATCTCTGGGTGCAAACTTGACTTTGAAATGTTTTCCTTTACCTATCTTGTACCACTCTGCTCTTCATTTTATATATTTATTAGCAAATATTCTTCTACAATAGGAAGATGCACTCTAAGGAATACTCAAGGTAAGAAAAGGGAAAAAAAAGCCAAACCAAAACCACACAAACCATAACAAATCCAGCCAAGCATTGGTTCATGAAATACAGAAAATGGCACAAACTCTTCACTAATTTCCACAAGCAAATAGAATCAATCAATCTGTACCCAAAAGCTTATTGTTTGATAGAAGTATGATACAACAAACTACGGGCAGAAAACATCTATAGACTGGAATACTTTGTTAGAAATTAATCAAAGCAGATACACTTCTGATAGAGGATTAAAACACTTATTCTGTTAATTTCAATGATTTGTCATATTGGCTGTCAGGCACAAAGTATCAAAAGCAGTATTTATGGCATATTGTTAGGGCTAAATTTATGACATTTTTGTATTGTGACAATTAAATATGAGAAAGAGAAATGTATTTCAAAGAAAAACCACGGTCAAAACCCAGAAAATTATCATATTTAACATCAGCATGAAAAGATCTTCCGAATCTATAACTTTTCTCCTTTCTTCTTTCTGCAATTTCATACACACACTAGTCCAAATTACCCAACTACTTACCTCAGCAGCTACAGAAAATTATTTTGAAAATTTTGTTCTGTGAACTCCACTTCTCCTGCAAACAAATCCTTGCATTGTAAGGCACTTTTGAATTTATAGAGGACATTTAAAGACCCTCCTTGCCTAACTCTGCTCCCACTGAAGTCAGCAGGAGTGCTACCAATTTCTGTAGCAGAAAATCTAAATCTGTGACAAGCACTTTCAAAAAGTACTATCCATCTGAACATCTTTGGTAACTTCACAAACATTCTACTTCAGCACTGTGGTACTTCAGCCAAGTATACCAATCATACCAGAAGCAAGAGAGAACTTAAGTATCCAATGTCTCTGCAATTCGGTTACAGACCTAAAAATTGCACCCAACAGGAGAGAGCACCCCAATCTGTTATTCTCAATACTGAGTTCTTCATGTCTTGATTCCACTTCTCATCCAATGACTTATAATAATTTTCAATGCATACTCCATTAAATATTCTGTGTTTTGCAGTACAGTGCAGCTCCTGTTGCAAAAAGGCTGAGCTAGATCAGAGCTCAAATGGCGCACAATCACTTGGCCGATCTCTGGTCTCTGGTAAACTGTTTCCAGATGCCATAGGAGAAATCTTTTAAAATGTTTTAACAATTTTTTACATGGAAAATGAACAAACACAACACTGATTTTATAAAACTGTAAGCAGCACAATACTGAACAGAAAAAGGACAATATATTTGTATTTTAATATTAGTAGGAGATCATAAAGTCTGCCAACCCTTGGTGCAAATGGTTCAAAAAGATCCCTCAATCTCAGCTATTTTCACAGATAAAAGACTCTAGAAAAATCATTCTTGAAAGCAGAGTGATGGAAGTCAGTATTTTATTAGTAAAATTGCACAAAACTGAACTAACGAGTAAGGGCTGTGGCAAATGTTTGCTTCATACAAATCTAACGTTGAACTTAAAAGTGCAAGATAATGAAGTGTCAGGGTACTGTAAGATTACAGCAATGTAAAACTGTAATTATAAGAAGATTTCAGGTATATATTCTGGCCTACATTTAATCCCTCCCACTAGTAATTTTAATATGAAGTACTCTAGTTTGTAATGCTTTTTTAAAACTGCCTTTCTCTGTATACTCCAAGATACTCAGAAAATAGTGTTATATTAAACAAAATCAATGCAGAGTTCCTTCTGCTTCTCTATTTTTTTTACATTCCTTTATTCACGATCTTAATTGACCTCAAGTTTTAGACCAAATTTATTCCCAGTGGCAGCAAGGTTTGAGGAATGGGAAATATGTAACAATTATCCAACAGGAAACGCCTAAGTTTGCTGTGACTTCCTTCCCACACACCCACTCCCAGAAACTGCCTGAAAAAAACCACCCCAAAACCTGTAATGGAGGCAGCAAATTCTCTAGCAGTTCCTAGCAGGAATACAGCACAAACACAGTTTTTTGAAGCATGGCCTTCTATTGAAAGGAAAGAAAAAAATATCAGCTTCTGCTTCTCACATCTGACTAAAACTGACTAAACCCCTTTCAGGTCAGCTATCCTTTTTGGTTCCCTTTCCCTGAACCCTTACAAGCCTTTCTTCTACCCCCAGCATATAACTGCTTGTCATACATCCCTCTTTACCAGGTGTGGTTGGCACAAAGTTCTTTAGAGCAGGGGAAATACTTTCAAAGCAGTAATTTGCAAAGATTGCTGAGGAATTATCTGAGACACTGTAAAAGGGAACCTGGAGTTTCCAGATGAGTTGATACTCTACTTACTGACTCGAACAAAACTGCCGACCTTTCCCAAACATGAAAATACACTCCCTTCAGCTTTATTAGCAGTTTGCATCACTGATTTAAAAAGACTATTCTAAACCAGGTTACTTCAGAGAATATAGTACATATTAAAACCTCATCCCTATTTGCGGTTGCAAGTAGCACAAAGTAAATTACCATTTCTTCAAATAAGCATACAAACATCAAAACAATATTCAAAATACACCTATGAGGAGGTAAGAGCCATGTTTTATGAGTCTGTCTTTCAAGGTGAAAGCATATGTAAGAAGGGGAAAGAAGATGAGAATTCCACAATGAGGCTATTCTGTACATTTTCAAATTCAATTTCTTAAGGTAGCACTTAAAACTCAAAATTAAAAAAGGAGGTAGGTTTTTCACAAAAATCTGTGAGGAGATTTTGTACCACTGCACTGGACTAAGAGACATAAATTATTTTTGCCAATGCCACTGAAGAAGTCATTCAACTCCTCATGGATGGCTCTTTGAATCAGCTGAACTTTTAGCAGAAGCCAAAATACTGAACAGCTTACTTACAAGTTATGAGGAAACAAATATTAAAAAACCCCAGAAAACACCAAGATTTATATAAAACGGTTGTGTGATTACCTCTAAATACTGCATTCAGCTCTGGTAGCCCCTGCACTTCTGCACCATGACAACATGTTGAAAGTAAAACTACAGACCAACAGAGAGAGGAAAGTGGACAGTGGCAATGAGGGTATAGAATGTAACATAACTGAACAAGTTAATGTCGTTCATCTTGGTAGTTGCTTACAGAGTGGAAATACCAAACACATGAAAGGCACAGGCAGCACTTACCCTGTTTCTCATGGTGCAAGAAACACACACAGAAAGTACAGAAGAGTAGGCTCAAAACAAAGTTCTGCACAAAGCACATTCACAGCTGGACCTCACTGCCACTGCATTTTGTTGAGGTCAAAATCGTAACTGCTTTCAAGAGCAGACTTGACAAAAATTATAAAGAACAGATTCACAGTGACAGCAAATATGATATTCCAGATACAACCATTTTCATATTGGAGTACCTAATCTAAATTCACTCATCTTCTAGCACATGCAAAAGGAGGAATTAAATCTGCCACTTCTTCCTTTCCCAAGGTTGATAAAACTACAAACTGGAATTTCAAAAGACATAAACTGTGTCAGACACAGTACCTCAACTTAAATTTAAAAAAAGGCCTCTGGCCACACAGAATCTGTTGACCTTTACATTAAGGATTAAAATCAACCAACCAACCAAAAGAGGTGATACTTTTCAAGATAGCTACTAAAACAGCAGCTTTATTCTTGGCAACAGAGAGGAACACATAACACACAAATCCTGAGAGTTAATATACAAAGATGAAAGTGAAGAGAATGTTTCCCATGAGGAAAAAAAAAGTCTTGTGCACATACTTCAAACTGGACCTTATTAGAAAGTATTCTTAAAACTGTCTTACTACAGAGAATATTGTGAGCATCCCAACTCATAAACAAAAATATCCTTGAAGTCCCTTTAGTGTATTCTTATTTAATAACCATTTAGTTATTGAACATTTTTATAATGAATCACTAGAGTTTTGCCTAACTTTTTTTTTGCTTGTGTTGAATTATAGTCACAAAGGATTTTTTTAGAAATATTTCTTCAAGTTGACATTTCTTTGACTTACATGAATCCTATTTCAAATAAAATATGGTCAAAATTGAATTTTACTAACAATGGAAAGCTAACCTAGTAAAGAGATAGTAAGTTTGAGTTCCACCTTGAGTTGTAAGAAAGAAGTCATAGCTAATCTTCACTTTTGATTAAAAACACGGTCCCAATTCTCTTAATCTGTCCTGGTTTTGCAACAGCAGCCTGCAAATAAGGCTTGAGTTCCTGCAGACTGATGGTCAACAGATTGTATTCTACCTGGAAGCCAATGGACTATTGGATAGAGCTGTCCTGTTTAACATCTGTATTAATGATTTGGAAAAGGCATCAGACTTGCATGTAACACTATGCTGGGTGGGAACAATCAACACAATAAAGACACGAACAGCACTCAGATGGACTTGGGCTACAGGAATGGCCCAACAGAGCCTTCAGAGACTCAGCATCAACAAATGCAAAATCCTGCATCCAAGAAGTAAATGCCCCTTACAGCAATAGGGGCTGGGACCGACCAGCTGGGGAGCAACTCTGAGGTCCTGATAGGCAGTGAGCTGCCAGTGAACCAGTGCCCTAGCTGCAGAGAAACAGCCTACCCTATCAACAAGAGTGTGGCCAATAGATCAAGGAAAGCGATTACCTCCTCTATTCTGCACTCACTAGACTGCACCTCAATTACTGCACCCAGTTCTGATCTTGTAGAGCAAGAAAAACATCAACAAACCTAAAGCTGAAGCATCCAATCACCAAGCTGAAGTGAAGAGACTGAAGGGTGTTCAGGCTGGAGAAGAGGCAACTTCAGAGGGATGCAGCAGCAGCCTGCCCCTACCTTCAAGAAAGTTTTTGAGATGACTGTCAGGCTCTTTGTAAGGGTTGATGTGGTAGAAGGATGAAAGAAAACAGACAGAAGTTGAAACAAATTTAGGCTGAGTATAAAGAAAAAAAATTCACCCTGAGGACAGGCATATGGTGAGGCCAACTAAATGGAGTAGTTGTATGAAAGTAACTCTGATCTCATGGCTGACCATGTGTTTTGCATATAATTTTTAAATCTTTACTATTGCCATGCTCCCAAAGCATATGCACACACATAAATAAATCTGTACTCACTCCCGTCTTGCTTTTGTTTCTTGGAGTTTAAAACTTCATCACTGTGTAACCTGAGTGGAGAAAAATAATTTTTGCCCCATCCTAATGCCACATCAAATTCTGCAGTTCCATAACAATTTAAGTTGATCTAACCTGCTACAGTTCTGCTTTTCCCATGCTACATGTTCATACCTCTTCTCTGGTACTCATGTGACTCCATAGTAAGTCAGTTCAAAGAAAAAACTAGGAGGAGAAATTGAATTTTTAATTTTTTTAAACCAGTTTAGCTGCCTAACCAGTTCACTACCACTAAAAAGGCCAGCACAAGAATAAGGGTGGAACCATTTGCAGTTGATTCAGATTGGTTTGAATTGGTCACAAAACAACAGAGTTCCTAAAAGACACTGAAACTTTGGTTCTCGATGGAGATCGCAGGCAGTGCTGCAACATACATGATTTCACCTCCTCCTCTTCATGATTTAACTATTAAAACAAGACAGATAAGACTAAGCAAAATTGGAGAAATGCTTGCCTGCTTAGTTAAGTTTTCATGTAGTAGAAGTTAGGAGGCTGATTTCAGAAGGTTGAGGGTTTTTTTGACTAACAATGAGTCTTAACTGGTTGCTGTTGGATTATGAAATGCAAACGCTTCGGCAATTAGGAAAATTTCTATTTATTCTAATACCTTGATCTACTGGCTACTTGAATTTCAAATTAGAGTAATGTAAATCAGTTAATTGCCCAATCCTGCAAAGGATACAAAACTTCACAGAACAAGCCAAGGAAATATCTACACCAAAGTCAAAGGCAGCCTTGCCTAGGACAAGGCTAGAGGCAAACTTTTTATGTGATTAGTACTTTAGTTACCTGACTTTTGTCATGTTTGCCAAAACAAAATTGAAAAAAATATTTCATCCTTCTCTGAGAGCTTTTACCTTAGGCATTTTGACTTTTTTTTTTAGTCTAAACTAGGTCATTAACGAGGTGCTCATAAGGAGAGAGTTTAAAAATAATTGCTAATGACACAAAAAACTACAATGCTGTCTGAAATACTGAGCAGAGGCACTTTCATAGAAAAACAACACCTAAGCATAAACAATTGATTTAATGGTAATCTCCCACACTGTACACATCTTTTGTACTGTAAGAGGCAAGCTGCCATATAAGCACTGCTTCAATAAATTCAGCTGAACTAGGACGCTGCAATTTTACAGACTTCTGGAATTTCTTAGATACAGTATTTTTAAATGAATACTTCATAAAAATCACTTTCAGTATTTTGTTAGATGTAAAGTTTTTATACAGTTTGAGTAATGAAAAAACCTCAGCATTAGCTCATACAGTGGAAATACAGTCACTCCTTGCCAAGATAACCATTACATCTCGATTTGCCATTTATTATTCTTTTAAACTGAATAGAGAAGATTGCTCTTAAGAGACAGTCCAGATACAGATTTCTACTATCCAATTACTTATGTACTCTCTTTCAGTTTCTCAATGGAAGGCTCTTACTATCTCTCATAAATCAAGCTACATCAGTTACTTTTGTGAAAAATCTTTAACATAAATATTAATGCTTTGAGCTACTATTTTTCCTCCAATTCTACATAATATCCTTAGGTTCCTTTAGGAAATTACTTGATGTATCATTCAAGCTTTTAAAATAAAATGTATCTTCTTGGAGGCTAGGCTTCTGACTCTCATCCTATAAACATCAGTCATCTAAAACAATTTCCAGAAGTACTGGAAAGTTTAAAAGTAGGCACACTGTAATTAGACAAGAGTCAAACTTCTAATCTGTTGAAAATACCATTGGGCGTCTGCATGCATTTCAATACTTTAAATATGCTATGTAAAGAAAACAAATGCAAGGAAAATTAACGTTCAGTCAGAATGTGTCTGATCATGGAGTTTGACTAAAAAGAGGACAGATTTCCAAGCTCGTGACAGTCCATGCAATTCTTTTTTAGCTTATCTGCAGGCACTCAGCATGGCTAAAGTTCTAATTTAGAAAGTATGGGGTTAGGGAATAAAGAAAGGACCGTGATTATTCACAGCCCAGCAAAAATCTGTTTTCTGCATTTTAGACTCCAGGAATTCCCTAGTAAATTTAAGAGAAGTTGGAATTTCCTCATCTGGCAGATATAACCTAGGGGAGGGAAGTATAATTCTCAAAAGAGCTTTCAAAGGTGGGCTTGGAATTTTGCTGGACAGAATAATGATTGATTTAAATCAGCCATAAAAAGAGAGACCTGATCTTCTGTTAAGTTCTTGAAGAGGTAGAACTTAATCATCAGCACTACATGCCTGCTTAAAGAAAACCCCATTCTTATAAATTTGGTTCAAAATATTTTAAACCCACTTATGAGTTGAACAAATTATGCTTTGAGTTGTCAGTATAACAAGCATCTCTTTCTGTGCCATGCTATGAAGAACCGAACTTTTGTAGGTAAAAACAGTAAGGAAGCAAGGCAGGTTTTGTAATAAAATAAAGCATTTGCATTCCTTCTTAAATGTGATCTGCACAGCTCTTCACTGACTTTTTCAGCACATGGCAATTCATTCTCTCCCAACTTAACTTCTGGGTTTCATCAGCTTTTTCCCCTGAAGAAATAGTGGGAAAACTCTGCTCTTTACTCAAAGTCCAGGTGCAAGAGTCCAAGTCCTGTCTTTTTTGCTGACTTCACTGCTTCACGCCACAGATACAAAAAGGATGTAATTTTGCCCATCATGTTTTCTCTCCTTCACCATACTGCTTTCTCTGTATTAAAGTCATTGTACTTCTATAATTAGTATTTGCAATAAACAGACTGCAACAAAGTGTCTGGTCTGGTTTACATAAACTTACATGAATAGCAACAAGAACTAGAGACCTCTGTTAAATGGTACCAGAGTAGTCTCCAGTTACCACGGGAGAAACAGAATTGATAGTTTTTAACATTACAGTACTTCAGTAATTATTAGCATTTCTGCATCTACATGTACAAGACATTCTGGCTCAGAGTGATTGCTGCTTTCAATAATCCATTCATACCAGCAGACATCTTTTATTTGGGATCCTAATAAATACAAAAGAAGCCTACCCAAACCCAAACACCACCACAGGTAACTTCTGATAATGACACCAATATTCTTGGACAAGAATCTGCAGAAGAAATGCATGGCCTTGTGCAACAGAGACAAATAGAGTTTGCAAAGTACCTAGTGGTGGTATCTCCTTGTTTTTCCATGCCTGGATTATTCCTCCTGTTGTTCCTCTAAAGCCAGCTGCTGGGAGATACAGAAGGAAGCAGCAGTGCTTGGTGACCCTCACTGGCAGCCAAAGAATTAGTCTGGTTGATGGAGCATGGCAATCTACTGTGCCAGCTGTAAAAAGCAGGCTATGGCATTTTTTTATTCTTTCATTGGGCTTTGGGAAGACAAAATCTCTTCCTTTCACAAACCTGACTAGGAAGCTTAATTGATGTCCAAAGGGCCTTTACTATGCTTAAGCTATAACCAAAGTCCTTTATAAATGGCCCAAATACTTATGAACGGCTGTAACCGAGAGTGTGCAGCAGAATGGATAACTGCAGGGACAGGAGGGACACAGGCAAGATTCATGTGGCATTCTGCTCCTGTGATGCCCACATTAGGCAGAAAGGCTGCCGAGTCTGTCTGTCAGAACAGCAAAGTGGGACAGGGTATATTTTGCAGAGCGTGATTTGCAGTCACTTGGTGCAGAATGAGGTAGAGAGGGGTCAGGGAAATCCCTCAGACGAGGCTAGGAGAGATGTTTGTAGCCTGCAAACTTCACACTAAGACAATACAAAGGCTTTAACACCCCAACCCTGACCTTTATGTCTTTGTTTCCTTCTGTTTTGCTGTTGTGGCCCAAAAAGCAGAACTAACAAGAACCGTACAGCACAAATCATGCTCCTTCTGCCAGTCACCACCAATCTTAGTTGTGTTGTTAACCTGCCAAGAAGCTAAAAAGTATTGTAGATTTCAGAGCACTGAAAAATGCTGCAATCTCCTGCTGCCATCACCCCTACCTATCTTTTATTTATTCCATACCATTCACACGGATGGAGTGATATATTCAAACAGGCTAAGACCCACTCTTTTCATCACACTTCTATCTTCTGCTTATTCACTCAAGCTAATTTCTGAATGTAAAGAGAAAAGATCAAATCCTAGGAAAAGAGGGTACTCAGGATGTGGCAGCTGAAGCTGGGAACTATTGGTTGATAAAAATCTGAGAGGAATTTACATAGATCACAGACAGTCCTTGCTTGGTTAAATGTTTCTAGTGAGAAACACACCTCTTAATGATACCTAGGGGGAACAATGATTACATTCCAGGAATTTCTATAGTATTGTTCCTTTTTATTTATTTGTCTGGTTGCCGCTCCCCTCAAGTTTTCAAAATGATCTATTTTCTAAACTGAAAACTGGATTTTCCTGTTGCCTTGGGTTATGGCAGCTCAGGAAACAGAACTGGGATGCTCAGGTACCTCTTCCATCTCATTTATTCAGGGAAGATGGCTTTTCAATAACACCAAGCCATTCCAAGTCAGGAAAGGGATTGGAATCTGACTTTTTCACATTCCTGACCACTACGCTGGCTAACAAGCAATAAAATATTCCTAGTTTTCACACTCCCAGAAGCACCTCTGACACAAATTCTTCATCAAAACAGAAAAATGGAATGTTTTATACAGACTTATCAGTGCTGTAACTGCTGGGGGGAAAAAAAAAAGAATGTTTATTTAAATATTTCAACCAACTTCAACTGTCAGTTTGTCTTCAGACATTCATTTTTTTCCCTTTTCTTCTGCCTGGCTTATTAGAGACAGTTCAATGAAATGTCCACATGGCATGCTACTGCCTTACTGATATTTCCAATAAACTATTAAAGCAGTTCTGCTTTTGTACACCACTGTTATGGATGTCACTTGGAGCTATCCCTGTGACAAATGTATCTCCTATAAATTAAACAGTTTCCAGTCCATCAGCAGCAATAAGTATAATAATTATTCATTACATAATTTATGACTTCCAGTGAAAGAATGATGCAAAATAAGCAAAATAAGCAACTATCATTTGCTAAAGAAGCATTTCTGTACACCTTAGCTTGAAATGACATTTTCTTAAAAATAAAAACTAAATTAAAGTTAGAATTACTATTCTTCCAAAAATTGCAAGAATTTAAGAAACAAAACAAACCATGTAGCACAAAAAAGATTAGAAAATGCTAGGATCATCAAGAACCCCATGTAATTTAAAGGCAACTTCAAGATAGCCCTCAATCAAACCAAATATGTAGCCAGCAGGCCAATTCTTTCAAGTATTCATCCACAGGTAGTAATTTAAAAAACAATCACAGTGGTGAATAAAAGCTGTTATGATCTATGAAGTACAGCAAGGTGCCATTCAGGAGAGTTGTTTTCAATCATCCATCTCTCAAAGTGCCTTCTGGAACAAACTTTAAAATGCTGTCTCTTCCAAAGTCACATTTGAAGGAACAAGAAAAAAATTGTAACAAGATGTTTCCAGTACATTTAATAGTAACTTTAACGTTACACTCAAATGACGTAGCCCACACAGAGGTATCTTTCATAAACCAGTCATTAGATGTAATACATATTTTCCTCACCAAATTCCAAAATTCTAATTATTAAAGTACATGGTAACTCCAGGGTGTTGGAGATCTTCATTGATATCAAACAGAGCAGAGTTGGTTTTGAAAGTGACAAAGGTATTTAATTTCTGTATTTTTGCTTGTAGAATTGATAGCTACAGCAAACTGAAGCTTTAAATCTTTGTAGACACTACTCATCAGTGGTTGAGTTACTTCCATTACGCTGCTAAACAGCACTTAAAACCTCCTCATAATTCCCATTCCAATACAGCACATTTTAGTCTCCTTGTCCCACAGCTACCTGATCATCTAATTTGTCCTTTAAAGGCACAGGTGTTTGGGATTAAGGACTTCATGTTGGGTAGGCTAGTAAGTACTTTGCTTGCATTCAAACAGATTACATCAACACTTCACCTTGCCAAAACTACTATCTTTTTCCTAAATATGATGTCTAGTTAATTTGATGATCCAACAGTGATAAAGCTGCATTTACCCACATATGCCTGGATAAAAATGAAGGGAAGGAACATTTGGAGGTTGTCTGGTCCAACACACTGCCCAATGCAGGACAATTCTGAAACCAGACCAGGGTGCTCTGAGTCATGCCCACAAGCATTCAGGGCAACTTATTCTACTGTTTGCTCACAAATCACAGACTACGCTGCCAATTTTTTTTCTGATGCAGTAAATAATTGCAATTCCATTTGCAAAAAAATTTTAAGCTCTTCTGGGATGCAGATTATATATTGGCTCACCAGTTTCAAAATAATGAACAGTATTAATTCAATTTCCATGTTAAAACTGTGGTTTCTATGGAAAAAAAATTTCATTCATCGCCTGATGTTACTTTGAAATTTGTATGGAAGCCCAAAGTCAGTGGTATTCACGTGGTACACCTTCTATACCTGATTTATCCTTAGTCTCCACAATGTGCAGGCATTGTGTTCAGGTGATCAATCTTTTCAAAATAATAACTTTTATAAAAAAAGGTAAATTGGCTTTTCACTGTTGCAGAAGTACTATAAGCTTTGGTTGTGCTATGATCTCCAATGGGATCTTTTACATCTTTGTTCCTGCTGCTTTTAAACCCTTCTACTCTGATGCAAAACAAATTTGCACAAACAGACCTGTAGTATGACTGAAGAGGGGTGTCAAACAGAAGCTAAACATGGATAGGGAAATACCTTCAGCCTTTGTTAGCACAAAATTTTATTCACAAACTCAACTTCAGAGTCTGCTAGTCTCACTTCTCTCTTTCATTAATTCATCTGTGCGTCAGACCACCCAAACTGACAAGTGTCAGCCCAACACTGCCCCAACCATATTACATCATGAACCATTTTATTGTCTGAAAGAAATGTATAAATGTTTTCACATGAAAATCAAATATACCTCAAGCAAACAGGTAGAACTGAAATACAGTGACGCACTAATGTGTTTCTCTGAAATAGAACAGTAAACATGGATTTTGTAAAATTTTGTTTTTGCTTCTTTGTATTTTAAACAAGAATTAAAAATCAAGACTGTTATTCATCATACAGGCTCTCTGCCCACTCTCCTGCCTTCCAATTTAATATCTGATTTCTATTACTGGATATATTCTTAGGATATTTCTACAGCAGATCCAAAGGTCTTGACACTAAAGGAAAAAATTTGTCACTAAATTGCCTCACTTGGACCTTGATGAGTTTGTACACAGAAACAGCAAGCTTATTTATTGCTCCTTGATAAGCTCAGAAATCTATGACTTCAGTATAAACATTCTTGAAGGGACAAACATCACATAGTATAGGAATGGGCACTTTGAAAGATTTTACCATCCCAATATTCCTTTTTCCCTTCATCATCAAGTGATGTCAGGCTGATTCACAGCCAAAGGAGATATTCCAAGGAGAAATAGAGAGGTAATGTTTTTGGGCACATCCTGACTGGGGAAAGTGTGGTTTCAGAGTGCTTCCAACCTTCTGGGCTGCTAGACACTATAATGAAGTGAAACTTGCTTAAGTACTGCTACCATCTCTCAATGCTAACTTCTGGATCAGCTGGTCCAAAAGACACCCATGACCTGTTATGGACAGGACTACAGTTCAAGTGACCATGGGGACTAGATTTCCAGGGTATGTGCTCATACTTCTGTTTAGATGCAACCATTCTTAAGTCAAGACCCTTTAAGCTTCTTGTCTGTCAAAATCATTTACAAGTATCCAATCATCTCATGTTTAAAGTTAAGTACTAAATTATTATGTAATCAAAATACCCATCAGGACATCACCATCATCAAGGCCACATTAAACCTTTCATGGCAACTGAATGTTACTGTGTTCATCATCTGTGCAACATCAGCTTTAAACACTTCTGCAAGTCTTAAACAGATGGGTACTTATCGCACCAAAGTAAAACGAGGGCATTCAAAGTTCTAATACTGGCAATTTTAAAAAACTTCAAATACAGTATTACAAATAGCTATTTATGACAGTTTATTCCCAAAAGATCTGTTAGAAATCTATTACCTCAATAAGCAGTGACCTACTACCTCAGTAAGTTCTGCCACAAGAAGGGTTCTGTTCTTTAAATACTGTCATCCCTCAACACTGGACACCTGCAGTGAAAGTGTTTCAAGAACTTCAGGCAGCTTGATGAAGCTAGGACACCAGGCAAATTCAGAATAAAATGAAAAATAATCAAATTGAGTAAATGATTAATCATAAGTGTTCATTATGGGAACATTACTTCAGGTCATTTTTTTGGAGTTTGTTTTGTTATTATTTCTTTTTTAAAATACTCTTTATACATTTTTAAAAATACTAGCCACACTAGGCACCACAACTTTGACCAGAAAGAAGATACAGTATAATTTTTTAGCAAAACTTGGCTGGAAAAAAAAAAAAAAAGACATGGCGTATCAAATCTAAGAGGTTCTAAGGGTTTTGGATTAAAAATCCCTAACTGTTCTACATTTGTCCTCCAAGCTCATTTTCTTGCCAAAATCTTGCCTGAAAAAATAAAGTTTTGATGTCTTTCATGTATAAGCCAACAGGCCAGCCAGGTCCTGAATGCAAATCAGCAACCTGCTACAGCACAGAAGCCTGTGGCTCATTTTACATCATTGTAAGTCATGCTAGCAAGTAAGCCAGAACAATAACCACATAAGCAAGCAAGAACCAAAAACCACAATCCATAACACCATAATAATTTCTTTTGCTATCAGAAATTCAGTCACTTTCTAGATTGTAGCATCATTAATTCAGCTAACAGCTGCTTAACCAACAATCCCTTAGCAAACCTCAAACTTCAGTTCACTCTCTCTCTCTCCAAGAGTAGATATAAAATGAAAGCCTAAGGATTATCAATAACAGAGACAAAACCCCCAAATCCAGAAAATAATATGCAGAGTTCAGAAACTTGAATATAACTTCTGTTTACTGTGTAGTAAGTAATCCTGCATATTCAGCCCTACTCGCTGCAGTAGTAAACCACTGACTGACCAGGCCAGCCTGACTAAAAGGGTTATGGTATTTGAATACTTTCCTGCATCCCATAATATCTCTAGTCATTTAAACACTATTTCAGCAATGTCCTGTAGAGGCTTTGGATGATTATTCACATCCATAGCATTCTACTACTCACTAGAATGACCGTAAATGTGCTAGCAGTTCACTTCAAACATTTCAATACTTGCAACATGACAGAAAGAGGCCATGTATCAATTCCTTGTCAGATTGCTGCCTTGAATTGCATTCTCTTACCTATGCCCATTTACTCCTCAATGCTTAGGCCAAATATATTTTAAATATTTTATACTTCCATTCCAAATGAGCCTTCCTCATGCTGCAGCCCACTAAAGCACCACCTCAGCCTGCCAGTTCTGCATAAAACCTAGCTGCAAATTGCAAAAGAATACGGGAAATATTAAAAACTTTGACAAAACTCCTACTGACCAGCAAAATTAAGACATGATAGCATAGAAGAAGAGACATTGATTTCTGGGGTTTCACCACATGTCTACATTTCAAACCAATTAATTAATTAATCCCTAAATTAAAGGGAACATTGTAACTTACTTCAGAAGTGTGAAATTGGTGAAATCACATCATCTGAGGACTATGCCATTTTTTTAATCTTACTCCAACACTATGGACATTCCAATGCCTGTTTTGTCAGTTTGTCACTACTCATTCTGGAACGTAATACTAAATAGTTTCGTGCCTTAAACTCATACCATAACTTATTTTGCGTATCTTTCTGAGAGAAGTCCATAGAGTTCCAAACTAGAACTCATTTCCATGGTCCAGTTCCATCCAAACTAAAAAGGGGGGCTACATGCAAGTCATTGCACTTCACAGTTTAAGTCTCAAGCAAAAAAAGATCCAAAATACCACTTGGGTCAGATCCTGCACACAATAAAATTTTCCATTAGTGGGAATGTAACTAAAATAAACCTCAAAAAAAAAAATACAGTCACAAATAACATTTGCAAGGTCATAATTTAGAATTTATAACAAATTACTGTACAAGATGAGGACATGTTAATACACCAAGGCCTAATTTTTCTTTTCTGTAACATGTGACTACATTGAATATACACTGTAAAGGTCTTGGGAATAGGGGAATCCCTGACAATTTTCTGCAGTCCATCACAGACTGTGAGCAATGTTAAAATGCCCACTTTTTTAGCCCAAGTGGGTCATACCTCCTCTTCTGGAAGTGTTAAGAGAACAACATAGTACACACCCTGCCAAGAAGTGTCCTAGAGGGTGACAGGCAGAAGAGACCAGAACTGCTCCTCCACAGTGTGATCCAAATAAAAACACTGCCATGCAGCTAAACAACAGGGGACACCTGTGCTGTGGTCAAACCCATCTTGACAAGATGCTACTGACACATACGCCTGCCACTTAGCTAAAAGGCAGGCATATTTTCTGCCATATGGCATGATGTGCCTGTACACAATTTGCAGACTATCAAAAGTTCATCTGGCATATGATTAAAAACAGCTCCATTCTCAGGCAGACATTCCCAGTACCATGAGGGAGGTAAGGTCTTATGAGCAAAGGGCTAGGCACTGAATCAGAGCAAGAATTCTTCACTGGTCAGATCTGTAAGCCTTAAAATAAGCTTATCTGGACAAGACCACAGTTTAGCATTTGAAAATACCTTAAAAAGAAACAATAGCTGTGTAAAGTACTATTTCTTCATTAACAAGAGGAGAAAGTTGTTAATACAAAAAGTGTCCTCACAGAGTTTGGTTAAAATACAGATTCTTCTAGATCTTTCCCCCATACCAAAAGTAAAAAAAAACCTGGTGTTTCTAGACACTGAAAGCATAATTACCAGTTCAATCAGCATATTATGGAAAGCATTCCTGTAGGTTGTTCTTTTTGTTTTTCAAATAAAGATTGAAATTTTATTCCATTCTTTGAGAAAAATAGCACAGACATATATATCAAAGCAGGTCCAACTTGAAATCATGTATTGTACACAGCAAGAGTACACAGAAGTTCGAGTTTGCTGTCCTGAGATAATGTCTTTACATACCCACACAATTACTTTGAATACAATACGTATTCAGAGGTGATGAGATAAAGTTGCCTTTCTTCAAGTACAAACAGTATCCAAGTTCAAAAGACAGCATCTGACCTTGTTCCGTAAGATGCAAATGATTGTTTCAGTCGACAGAATAAACTGACAGACTGCCTCTAGCCCACGAAACAAGAGTCAGAGATTGACTTCATCAGGTAGGAACTTCACCATCATTAATGGTTTTGCACAGAAAAAGTCACTGGGAAGAGCAACAGTATCCATCAATACCCAATATGTGCTATTTAAAAGACCCAAACCCTACACCCCACAATGCAAATCCCTTCAAATTACCCAAGAAACACAAAAGGAAAACCATAACTAGTGTATAACTCTGCTTTTCAGCCACTAGCTCCTCCTTCCAAATGAAGGACAAGTCAACCTGTCCATACAGATTACAGCCTCAAAGGCATGAAGACAAATGCCTCCAGTTTGCTTCACATAATAAGACATTAAAAATTTGAATTACACCATCGTTCTGGTGAGACACTTTGCACCAGAGCATAAAACACATTTTATTAATAATTAGGAACAAAATGAATCAAAGAATTTCTTATCTACTTTCATAAAAGGTAGAAGTTAGCTGCTCATAAGCATATTGTCAACAGCAGCACAATCCCAAAGAACAGCTTCTGTATCTACAACCATGCAATGACAAAATTTCTCTTCAACACAAGCTTCACAGCAACAAACATTTCAAAGGTCAGTAAAAAATTCTGCACCATCATAAAGGTTTCTTGGTGACAGAAAACATATTTAGGATCGGGACATTTATGACAACTTTACTACTGGCTCACCCAGCAAAGGTGAACACAAAGACATGCACAAGAAAACAGTGGAGACACCCAACAAAAGAAATGGACACCTAAGACAATAGTTCCATGGCAACTAGGATTGATCTTCATCTTAATTTCTACAGCACCATTCTTCCCTTTTGCTCCCAGCTCTGGACTTGCCTCCTGGCTCACACTAGCATTAGAGTACTCAGTCAGCAACACAACACATTGATTCTGCTGGAAAACAACCCTAAAAGCAAGGGGGTTCATTCTAGCCAAATCATCTCCTGGGGTCAGTTTTGGTGGCAGAAGGAGGACATGTAAGCCGAACCATGCTAGTCTGGACTCAGTAGGCTGCATTATCCTCCTGGAATACTTTTCCACTCCCCTTCCAGGTTGCTTAAATTCATAAGAACTTAAACACCACAGCATAACAGTTTTGGAATGATCATTTCTATTCAAGCCTTTCTGAAAGCGTATCACCATGGAAATATTACTGTATGTAAATATATTTGTCCATTTCCAATCTTTTCCATTACTTTCAGGAGTAGTAGTCCAGTTTTCAGTCATCTATGTGATGTATAAGTTGTTAAATTACAAATACCTATAACGCTTTTTTAGGCTAAAAAGAAAAAGGTAGCAAGAAAAGAAAACCGTTTTCACAAAATCCAACTTATCTCTTGATGTTACAAACATTAGTAAGTGGAAGTAGGGAAATTCTCTTATCTTATTCTAATAACCTTAGTATCATATTCAAAGCACAGAATTTTAACCAAACAGTTGAAGACTGGTTATTTAACTGGAAAAAAAATCGAGAATTCCTAATGCAATCTGTACAGATCTCTAAAGTAATAAATAATTTTTCATATTTGAGATCTGTATATTGACTCTTGCTATTTTCCTTCACATGTACAACTCCTCATTAAGTCTTACATTGTGCATATTTTAGAAGTCAAGATAGGTTTTAATCGAAATAGCTCTAGTAGGCAACTACTACAGACACAGGTCTGAATAAACCACAGCCTAAACCACTTGGCCCACTTCACATACCAGGTCACAGTTCTTGGCTGTGACCAGCAGTACATACTTTGCACACATAAGCAAATACTCTGCAGCATTTCCTGACTTGTTAACTTCACATGCTCCAAGATGAAAGACACAGTGCAGCTCTATCTCTCCCAGGGAAATAAAGAACAAAAGCATTATCTCGGAGTTGCCACAGCCATTTTCACTAATGCTAAAATCAACAACACACAGCCCCGTGCAAATGACAGACTGGTTTAAAAACCCACATACACAATCACTTTGTATTTTAACAGTGTCTGTTGCTATCAGAGCTATAGTAGCACTGCAATATCAGAATTCTGCTTTACACTGGATAAATAAATGAAGATGTCAGAACTTCAGACACAGTTAGTCTCTCATTGCATGTTCAGTACTTGCATCACGGGTTTTATTTTGAATAAATATAGATCAATTAAGCAAAAGCAGTCCTCAGCCTGTCACTGAAATCAGAATGAGATACTAGACAGTTTCACAGGGAGCACGCACATTCCTCAAGCAGACATAGAGGCAGGAGTAAATTTTGTGGAATTGGGATCAAAATCAGCAAATGATACTACAGGATGAAACAGGGAAGAAAAAGATATTTGGGGAAAAAATGTTGCCCTATCTCACTACAGGATTATTGCAAGCTGTAATAAGTGGAGTAGCATCAAAGGATTCTCTACTAATTTTTCAAAAGAGCAAGTTGACCATTGGTTATTAAGGCTCAAATGTCATAAAGTATGTTGAAACAATCATTTAGCAGATCCACACCATCAGAAATGTAAAAGCCTCACTCTCTCCTCAGTTACTAGCAAACAAGGAAAGGGAATATAGAAAGGGAATGAGAAACGATGTGAGAAACCAGTGATGGTTTGCCATTAAATTCATTCTTAGCAAGCAGCAACTGAAAGAAAGGCCTTACCAGATAGTTGCCATAGCGGTACCTTAAATCATCGATGTTGAGGTTAGCACTTAAAACAGAATTAAGATCAATCCCTTTCAAACTGTAATAACTAACACTTATTATTTTACTCATCTGTCACAGCACAGCTTTCTTACATGCAAAAAAGAATCAATCCAAATATATTTTCGAGTCTCTGATGATGCCTCTCACCATGTTATTCCACTTCTGCTTGCCTCTTATTTGCTGCCTTTAATGAGCCCAGTGTCTTATACAACTCCTATTTCTGTTATGACTGAAAGTCTTCTACCATGCACCCCTGAGCTACAGTAGTGTCCAGGAAAGAGATAGGATGAAAGTCCCCCTGCTCAAACAACTTCAACTTCAGTATCTTCAGTCCTCACAGTCTCTGCTGTTCACAGGACAAGAGAAAGCAAGTTCCAGTGAGAAGGTAAGGAAAAACCTGCCCTTCTTTTTTAAGGAAAAGGGGCAAGTGACATTTAATTGCTGAAACCTAGTAAATTTTCTAAATCTGACAAATCTAGCACAAGTTACAGAGTCCCATGCTAAAAACTGTAGTGTCTTCACCTCCTCAAAAGATGAAAGCAGCAATGGAAACTGCATTCCCTACTCACAAAGCAAACTCCTTCACAATCTATTAACTTGTGAAGTCCTCTGGTTTTCTTCATATCCAATGCTTCTCAAGCACTTTCTTAGTTATACAGTTAGCAAGTACTCTCAAAACATTTTAGCAGAAGTATACTAGGAACTATTTCAAATGTACAAATTCCTTTTTAAAAGATTTTAGTCCTCAGTGGAAAGCGAAGTGAGAACAGAGAGGACAGTTTTGCTTTCACAGCGTCTCATTCCTTACCACTGACAGCACTGCAGATAAAGATTTAAATGAAGATCACTTGCAGCTTCAGAATTTGTGATGTAGAACTCACTTTAGGCAAGGTATAAAAAAACCCATCTGGTTTGAGTCAATGGTGATCAGCCGTGTGCACTGGACTATTTATTATGTAGAAGTCAAGATATGGGAAGCCCTGATTTCATGGTAAGAAAATCAAGCATCACCCAACTGCTGAAAAATTCAGGTTACTGAGATTCCTATCTCCCATTTCACTCCTCCTTGGTGCATTACTGTGTTGGTTTCACTATGGAATATAACAAACATGAATGAGGCCTACTTAAAAAGTGTTGAATGATGGAAAAAAAAATAAATCTCCTTTTCAAATTCCTGTCCCACCCCAAGCCCCTGTTAATTATCAGAAAAAAACCTCAAAGCAATACCTTACAATAACTCAGTATTCCAAGAACTTGAGTTTCAAGGGAACTTCAAAAAAAAAGCATGCATTCCTCTAACTCTTTCTCCCCTTTTCATCTGCTTCATCCTCTTCAGTCTATAATCATCTTTTAATATTTTTGTCTAGTAGTAGCAGAATAAAATTGATACTTTGGACTATTTCCCTTCTAACAATAAGCCAGTTCCAGAAGAACTGCCATGACCAGCAAGTTCTCAGTTTGCTGTAGCTTGAGGGAGTCATAAACAAAGACATCACATCTATATATTTAGTGAGTGAAAATGTTGCTACAACACTCACATTCTTGCCTTTATGTCTCTCTGTCTTATTAGAGATCGTAAAGTGCCCTCTCTTTTGGGCCACCAGCCTTCAAAACAAATCAGCACAGAACAGTAAGTGTTTGGAGACAAAAATCACTGGTGAACAGTGCAAAACATTAAAAACCCCTGAGCTTCCACAACATTCCTAAAGCACAAGCTTAGTCACTATTGCTCTTGAAAGTCTGAGATTCTCTAACATCAGGGGGATTATTCAGATACATAAAGTGGGCAAGACTGAAAACTGAGTCCCAAGCTTGAAGTTGTTGTAAGTTTTTTTCCACAGCTGTACGTAAGGCTGTAATTATATTAACAGATCTGCACCACCTAAGCAGTAACAAATACATGTACTATCAGAACAGTCTAGAAAAGAACATGAGAAAAAATATCAAAAAACCACAACAACCAAAACCACAATTTTCCAAGAAGCTTTCAAATCTGGCATTTTCAACTGCCCTCTTACTTCTAGATGTGACTATTTTAAACCAGTAACAAAGAAGTTCCTAACTATGGTCAAATACACCTGGCAATTTACAAACATGTCGCTAATGTGTCACAGCACTAGTCTTCAGTATTTGTATCTTCTAAATCAAAGAGGATAGAAAAATTATTTTAGAACATCAAGCATGGCTTTTCTATGTAATCATCCAGGGAATGCAGTGTAACAACAGCAGAAGGAATATTATCCGTAAAAACTCATCTATTTTACAGCTGCTTTACCAATGAAACATTTTAGAAGCCTGTGTACTATAGTATTCCACAGGTGCATCATGAAAACTTTATGATCTCTACGAGAGAAAATAGTTGGGGAAAAAAAGTCCTAAAATATCATCAGACAAGGCAACATGTTTTCAGTCATTCTTTAGAATCCACTACCTTCATTCTGACAATTTAATATAAGTTTTAGAAACAGCATGAATCCAGATTTTATTGTATTGACAAACTTGGAAAAATCACTTTTCAACTTTTCTGACAGCAAGCCCAAATTATGTCCTGTATGGTTTCCAAATGCATATTCTCTAAATATGTGGAAGATAAAACTGAATCCAAAGCAAAATCATCACAAGACTTTATTGAATTTCTTACTAGTTTTTCCAAAACAGGTGACCAACATAAATACAGACTGCAAACAGAGACATTGTAAGTACAAGTACTGCAAGTAGCACATCAAATGGGCTTGTCAGTCTCTCTTCTGTGCAGGCAATTCAGCTTCTCAGCTGAGCCATGTACACTAAAGCATGGATTCTCTTAAGTACCTAGGGCAAAATCCCTTTTTGTTTGTTTTGCATGACTGACATAGGTTAACAATTATTTCAAACACTACTCTTCCGGAAAAGGTCTTCATAATCTGTAATGAGAACTTAGGAAGTAAAGTCTCAGGACTTGGTTTCCCTTTCACCTGTAGGGTATTAATGAAACAATATTTATCCTATCCCTATAGGATGGCAAACACACAAGTGTTATGTCACTGTCTACTCTGCTAATGAGAGGGAAGACTCAAATTTTACCATCAAATATGAACACTCTTGAACTTTTTAGGACTACAGAATGTATTAAAAGTATATTCATTGAGACAGTATTACAACAAGTACACTCCATACCACATTTTGCTTTACCTTAATCGTACTGATCATACTGTGCTTTGAAAACACACATTTAAGGTCTAAAACTAAACAAAACTTCATATCCACTATTTCTAGAGACAGTAAAGACGGAAGTTTTATACTGCCTGCATTAAAAAAAAAAATCACCCAAGAATGCCAGGCGTAATAAATAACATTGTTCTGTATTCCTTATCACCTCACTAATATTTACAAGGTAATTAACATGTGGTGAAGTACAGAGGAATTTAAGCATGCAGTTTGCCACTACTGGAATTTGCTGTTATAGCATGTAAGACTGAGCAGCAGGCCTTACAGAGCACATGATGCTCGTCAAAACTTCCCTCTGCAACTTGCAGCCAGCAAGCTTCCTCACAACCACCTTTTCTAAGTTCACCTGAGAAATATAAACCAAGGCCTTCATTTATAATTCAGTGCTGCTTGTTTCATAAATTTATAATGTCTTTTAAAAGGTTTTTTTTATAATAAAACTGCACTGTTTTCAATTGCAACATCGTATTTCATAATACACACAAAGTTTTGGGGTTAATTACTTTTCCGCACCACTTCGGGACAAAAGACACGTTTTGCACTAGGTATCTCGTGCGCCTGTGACCCAGCTATTAAAAACAGTCATTGAAGCCGATGCACAGAGCCAGCATCCCCGTCCAGCCGGCAGAGCTGCCCCAGGGACAGCCTTCGCACAGGGCATTTCACTCGCTGAAGCACTTCCCCAGGAGTTTTACAGAGCTCAGCCCCGGGAGGGGCAGCAAACACGCCGGGCTCCGGCTGAGCGGATTTGGGCTTTGCTGAGGCCTAGCGAGCACACGAGGCCTCCGGCAGCCGCGGCTCCTGGCCCGGCAGCCCCGCACACCGCTCCGGGCGGGCCGGGGCAGCGGGGGCACACCAGGGCCCGGCCCGGGATGCTCCGCCAGCCGGGAGGGGGGAGACGGTCCCGCTCCGCGGCGCCTGGGGGAGAGAGAAGGCGAGGAGCCAGCGTCTCCGGTTTGGGAGGGACTTGCAAAGTTTGGTACCTGTCGGGAACTCCCCAAATGCCAGCGAACCCCGGCCACTCCGGGAGGAGCTCTACAGGTTTCTCCCTCCCTCCCCGCCCCAACACCAACTCACGCCACAGGCTTAGGAACAAGGCTGTACCCGTGCCAGTGGGAAGGAGGGCACGGTGCGCCCGGCTGCAAGCAGGGGCTGCTCCTGCCCCCTGCTCCCCGTCCCGGGAGGAGACCCTCCGGCGCCCCCCGCCCGTCCCTCCGTGCAGGGGCTACCCCGGCGGGGCCGCTCCGAGCCCACCCCCGCCCGGGCCTCCCGCCTCCCTGCCCGCGCACCACCTGTCCCGGGGGTCGATCCAACTGGTCTGCTTGGTGTTGTGGTCGATGTAGAAGACTTTGCCGTCGTAATCCCTCGCTTCCTCCCAGCCATCGGGTAAGGGAAGCTGCCCATTCCCCGCTTTCCTAGGCATGGTCGGGCGGCGGGGGTAGCTGCTC
>VZTZ01012372.1:1400458-1415684 GCA_013400955.1 Drymodes brunneopygia
AAGACGGGAAGCGGGAAAAGTCCCGGGCCGGAGAACGGGCCGGGAGCGGGGGCTCGGGGGAGCCCAGGGAAGCCCTCTGCCGGGGCCGGGTCGGGGCCGGGCACTCCCGGCGCTCCAGCCGCGTCCCCGCAGCCTGGCAGGGCAGCTGGCGGGGCGGGGAGCCCGCGGTCACCGCCGGCCCCGCGGGGACAGCAGCGCCCCGGCATGACGGACAGCGGCGCGTCCTAGTCTTTGTCCGCGAACTTGCCGCGGCCCTGCATCGGGCGGCGCAGGAGACTTTGTCGTGGGGCATGTCCTGGCCCTGGGAGCGCGGGGAACGTGCCCCGGGAAAAGGCAGCTTTGCCATTGCCTCCACGCCCTGAGTCGGGGCCGTGTCGAGTTCCCTCTCCCAGCCGTCCAGGTCCCGCTCACCTCCCTTCACATCCTTGTGAACTCTCGCTAAACTCCAGTAAGGCTCAAAGGTTCCTAAAAAGGAACCTAAATACTTGACATTAAAATACAAGTGGGAACCCCTCTTTAACCATGGATCTACCTGAACTTAGTATCTTTAGTTTTGTTTTTGTATGTTTGTTGGCTTTCTGCCTTTTTAACAGGAGCACCTGTGAGGAATACGTGTAGCCATGGATGCCCTGAACTGTTGTAGGCTGAAAAGCAAGTAGCTGAGTCGCATTGAGTATAGACACCAGGTGTGAGTTACTGAGTGTTTATCTCTCATTTGCCACTGGAGAAGAGTACCCCAGGCTGGTTACCATGGTTCAGCTGATAGAAGGTAACTTAATGAGCTCTATTAATTTGCATGTGTATCTGATTCCCAAGATCTGGCACCAGAAGTAGAGCATTAATGGGGGAATATGACTCTTTAGTTTAGCAGCTAGGACTCCTAGGTAATTCAAGTCCCTGTTTCCTAGAATGTTTTATTTCTTTTCATTTAAAGTCACTGGCTTTAAGTAACAAGATTTTCCTGGGAGAGGAAGTCTCGAACCCAGAGCTGTCCTTTTATTTTTTTTCCCATGTCTGTTTATCTTCTCTATTATAGCTTTCTAGTATTCAGCTCTATGAATTATTCTTCTGAGGCAATTTACACTTATTAAGTACTGGAGTTATTCCGTGCATAACAAGTTTTTGGATTCCACTTCAGAGGCCACATATCTGACAAGCATTGAAGTAACTAATTTACAGCTATCTAAGTCCTACTCTTGGATCTGCTCCTAAATAGAAAAATGTACCAGCAAGATATTATTTTAATTTAGCTAATTGCCGATCTGATACAGATAAGATTCGCATTATTTTAGTCATTCTACTTATTTTATTCTCCAGCCTTGTCTCCAAGTGACCCATATGCCTCCCTCCTCCAGACTCTCTTGAAGATTTTGACATCTGTTGTATTAAGGTAATGTGCAGTGAAACTACATACATGAAGTAAGATCCTGGTAGTTAACAGTGGAGAAAAACTGAGCTATCCTAACTTCTGGATATCCATAAGAACTGAGCTTTTTGGGAATGCAACAGCATCATTGCCATCATAAAGAGACATGCACTTATTTTCATTGAGAACATTAAGTTTCAGTGAGCTGATTGGTTTTTAAGGGCCAGTTTTCTTGTCCATCAGTAAAAAAGAACCCCACTTTTACTAAGCATTTAATTTGTGTCCTTTTAAGCAATCTACTCAATTTTATAATTTGTTTATAGGTGTCACCTTACGGTGAGAAACTACATGAGGCAGTTGTGGGACAGGATAAACTGAATTTCCTTTTCCCTTTTAAAGTTCAAATTGCACTATCAGTAAGATATTTTGTTGTGTGAGTTGATAAAAAGCTATAGAGGATATACTTTTCTTTCTGAAATCAGCTGCCAGTTACTTATCTTTGGCATTATCCAAAGTTAAATAAAAAGAATTGTTATTATTTATAACAATACAGCCTTTTTCATCTGGAAAAAGCAAGCCTCTTATACTGCAGTACTCCTGTACTCCTAGTCCCTAAATAATCCACACAAAAGAAAGTATAAGTTTAGAAAATCTGTGATACCAGGACAAAACAAAAACATCATTTGTGTCAATACTTCCTCTGAAGGTAGTCATGGTAATACTCAGGTATTGCTCAGGAGGTAATACTCAATTCCTACTCTGTGTCACCACCAAAGCAGCCAGACCCATAGCTTTGATTATTGGTCAGATGAGATCCGTATGGATGTGGATCTGAATTACAACCATCTTTACCAATGTAATACTTCTCATCAGAAAACATCAATATTTTAATTTGCACGAATAAATGGAAATTGTAGTTACTGAATTTTGGAAATAAATGCACTGATGTCATTGCATAATTGTCTGGTTTTTATATATATGCTTATGTGTCTATATACAGAAGTGCTTACACTGAAGTATAGACTGCTGCATGGTGTCAGGCTCTCCCCTTCCTCCCTCTGTTTTCCATTGTTTGAGTACTTCAGTGTGTTTGCATCCAAAGTTAGAGTCTACAGTCCGGAATGCCAGTTTAGGAGTACTTAGGCATGGCAGTATTTGAAGTCAGATGGACAAAAAGTAGGTGTTATTTGTGTAAATAGACCTTGGATATTGCCAGTGAGAACACGCCACTTTTTGAAAGTATTTTTCAACTATACCTCCTGCATCTGATAACCTGCCTAGCATGTTGTGCTGACATTGTCAACTGACAGCATTGCACAGATTGTTTGGCTTAATTGCATAAGACAGCATAGTTCAGAAGATGTAAGCATGCTTTATTCAAAACGCAGCAAGGTTTGTATGAAGGAGGTGTCCAAAAGCATGGAACAATGTAGCTTTGGCATGACTTAAATATCTGTCAGAAAGTATGATAAATAATAAGATGTAATCAATGCAAAGGAGCTAATAATTCCTGTCTTTTGCTTTGCATATGCATGTTTAACTGGCCTGAAGTACCCTTCCTGTGGTAAGTAGTACATAGTTAAAGGATTAAGCTAAAGAGAGTTAGAATCATAACTATTTTGTGTCAGCTAGAAGAAGAAAAATTATCTATGTGAAAATTCAGAACACAAGTATGGAAATGGCTATATACAGAAAGGGGGTCTTCAAAGGCTTGTGTCCTGTCACATAACAGGACACATACCCACTCCAGTCTTTACTAATGTAGTTAATCTCCTAATACTCTCTGCTTGCTTCTTCTTTCACAGTAAGTCTTTTCCTGGGACTGACTGAGATAAAAAAAAACATGTGTTTGTACCTTGTCCTTCCCAAATAGGAGACCCCCCCTAATTTGATGATCCACCAGAGTGTCGTCCCTGTACAGCTGTTACAGCTCTAACTTGTGTATCCACAAATGGCTCTGAAGCAGGAGCTACAGCAATCTCCCTGAAAATCTCTATAATTCAGCTTTCACTGCTTACACACAGAATTTGAGTACAGAATGAATTGTGATGTATGGTAACAGAATTAATTTATAGAAGCATCTGATGAAAAATGTTAGAAAATATATATTGGTTATGTTGAGGTTTTTTTGAACACTTAAACCACCAAATATGTATGAGTCTGACTTCAGTCACATGTAGCTACTGTAGAACTCTAAACAGTAATCAATATTTTCAGCATTTAAATATGTGTTTATTTAACAACAGTGAATTTTATCAGACAGCTATATTTTCAAAGAAATAAGTGGGCATCAAAAAATTCTCCCATATGCAGTGACATTTTTAGTTTTAAAAAGTGTTTAAAAAGTCCTGTAAAGAAAAAGCTGTGTACATGCATGAGGGAGGAAAGGAGGAGGAGTGCTGCTTTTACATCAAAAGTTGTCAGCTTTTGATGCATGTATACATCTGAGACTAAAAGACCTTTGAATAATATTGTTTCTAGTTGAATTTATGCTGAAGCTCTGCAGAATCGATCAAGCCAGATAATGTTTATGCTCATACAGCTTTTCTTGTTATTCCAAAGCCTGCTCTCTCCACTCACATCCAATTGGACAGCTTGCTGCTTAGACAGTTCTACAAAGATTTCCCAGAGTATGAGTGAAAAAAGACTATACCAGGTTCTGCTTCAAATTTATATATATATATAAAATCTTTTTTTTCCACTAGAATTTTGGCCTCCTTTTTTTTGCTTTCAGGCATGCATAGGAGAAAGTACTGAGCAATTACATGTTTTGAGTCAATACATAACTATGAATCTGAAAGCAACCACAGAGAATGATTTTCAATTAGTGTTAGTCTGATTAGAAGTTTAGAGTAGAAAATGAAAAGTTTAGAATGGAAATGGTGTGATATGAGATTTGCCCCAAAGTTAGCTATGGAAGTGGGAGCAACATTTTCATGGTAAAATCTTCTCAAACTTACCCCAAGTCATTAAACTGATTTAGCATTCAATTCTGTTAAGTCTGATTCATACTGCTGAAATTCCTGTGGATAAAGAAAAAAGAAGATGGAGAATTTTGGTTGTTCCAAAACCCCTAGGACTGATGATGTTCAAATTAGTGTCTGACACATATTCCCAAAAAAATCTTGATACAGTCTTGGTATTGCATCTCCCATAGTAACAGTCTCACTGTATCTTTTGTGTATTTCTGATACTTGTACACACATTTAGGTTTCCTACATTTTGTCATATCTATGGAATGACACTGTCTATTCACTGCTGCCTAATGGCTTTGGAAAACCACAAAGCATGTCTGGTTAGCCAAGAAGGTTCCCAGGAGCCTGGTCTTCCCTTTTGGCCACATGTAAGAAAGAAGCTGGCCAGCAATACAGGGTTACTGCTCATTGGCATGAAGGGAAGAATGTAGGAATTTCTCAGTAACAGCTCCTTTGGCAGTGAACAGCAGTTAATTTCTTCAAGTATTAAAGATGTTTTATCAACCAGTATTCAAGTTCACAGGTTTACAGAGCTAATGCTTTTTACAGTCCCTCTCTGTTGATGCAAGGAATAAGTGTTCCCACCACAGCCAGAAGAAAGCACTTAGTGTACATTTGCTGTGTTGTATCTAAGGGGGGAAACAGATGAGACATAAAAAGTAATATTTTAGCAATAGCATCCTGAAGTACATTTCTTCTCTGTATCTTCCATGTACTTTCAGAAACACTGTGCAGTGATTGAAGTAGACTGGTCTAATAGAGTATTTTACACCTGCATTACAAAAGAAGAAATGATTCTGTAAATGATGGAGAGGCTTAGGGAACCTTTCTTCTAACAAATGAAAAATTGTATTTTAAATGCAAAGAAGTATGGACTTGCCAAACTCTAATATAAAAAAGGTGCTTCTTTTCTCCTTTACCCACTTTTCATCTCTTCTTTCCTATCAAAAATACAGTTTCTTTGCAAGAATCCAAAGTATTTTGATGTCTGGCCTAGCCAGCAAAAAAGGAACCTCAATCCTATATTATTGCAAAGTGAGGCTAAAAACCATGCTGCAAAAATAAAATCAGTCTGTGCAAATTTACAGCAAAAATGGGACCGATGCATCAATACCATGCTTTAGCACTTCTAGTCTGCTAGAGATGGTGCTGAATTGTATGAATCATTCCATGGCAATTTTCATTCTAGTCCAGTTATCCAAAACCCAGGATTCCAATGTTTGCACTTTTTGGAGGATTGAAACAATTTGAAGAGCACAGCATGATACTATTATGTCCACTTTGTGGCGGACATCAGAAAAAGAATCATGTTAAGTGACATGATGGAGTAAAAAATACCTATATGAAATAGGTTAGGTATTAGAATGTTGGGTGCTTTCAGCTCCTGAACTGAATCTATTGAACTGAATTGTGTTATTTTTATTATTTCAATATGTGGTCTCAGAAATGCTTGGAATAAGCTTTCTTATCACAATGAAAACATAATTCATGCAAAAATTCCTTTTTTTTGTTGTCTTATTCCCAGGTAAAATATGTATAAAAGTTATCAATCCCATATTGTCCAGGATGTGTTATGAAATGCTTGTGTCCACATATAAGACATGGCTATATTTCAGCAGTTCTCTCCTTTTAACTTCTTTGCGGAAAAACATAACAAAAGCATAAACTGTAATTATCTGTACTTGTGTGTTCATAAAAGAAACACACTAATAAAGAAACAGCTTCCAACACCATAAAAAGATTACACTGAGCAAGAATTTAAAAAATATTTTGAATCTAGGCAAAATCTGCAAAATTTAAGTATTAAATAATGCATAATCCTTGCAGTATGAAATGTCAGAGCTGTTGCTGATAATCAGTTGTTGTGTAAAGGTGAAAGCAGAAGGATATATAGTTGATGCTTATACCAAAGGAATCACAGGATTATGCGATGATGGAGGTTGGAAGGGTGTCATCTGGAGGTCGTCCTGTTCAACCTGATTACACAGGGCCACCTAGAGACAATTGCCCAGGATCATGTCGAGGCATTCTTTTTAATATTTCTAAGGATGGAGATTCCCCAGCCTCTCAAGTCAACCTGCTCCACTGCTTGGTCACCCTCACAGGAAAAGGTATTTCATGATGTTCAGAGAGAAACTCCTTATCTCAGTTTGTGCCCATTGCCTCTGATCCTGTCACTGAGCACCACTGAAAACAGCCTGACTCATCTTGTTTGCATCCTCCCGTCAGGCATTTACACACATCCATGAAATACAACTGAGCCTGCTCTTCACCAGGCTCAAGAGTCCCACTCAATCAGTCTTTACTCGTGTGTGAGGTACTCCCAGTCCCTTTATCATCCTTGTGTGGTCCTTTGCTGGACTCCTGCACAGGGAAGCCCAGAATTGGACTCGGCATGCCAGATGTGACCAGTGCTGAGTAGAGGACAAGAATCACCTTCCTCAATCACTTTGTATCTCCAAGGATCACCTTGGCCTGGCGTGTGTACTGGTGCATGAGGTTATTCTTCCCCAGGGACAGGACCTTGCATGTTTTTGTGCTAAACTTCATGAGATTCACATTTGCCCATTTCTCCACATCTTTAAAGGGTACAAAAGTTTGCCTTATAATTGAAACATACCAAAACAAAGAAACTGCTGAACTGCTAACTGACTTCTTGAACTGTAGGCCAGAGCTACCCCTACAAGAAAGCGACGGAATGTTTGGAATTAGTGGTGCTTTGCCTTTAATCTCATTAGACAGTCAGAACAAGTGATAAACTGTCTTAAGATTGTGGTCTCTGCTGCTCTCAGTGGTGCTGTGGACCTATAAAAGACCTTGGTTGTTCTACAAAAGCATTAATACATGACTGTACAACTCAAATATGCCACCTTCAGCAGTTGAAACAAATAAAAGTGGGTGGGGAGGGGGCAATATAAAGAAGAAAAATGGTGTTTTCAAATACTGGTTCAGAAACTCTCTGGTCACTTAACATGCTTTTTTCCCAAATGCAAATGTGTAAGCAGTGTGATACTCTTATGCAGCAGTGTGCTTCCCACTCCAGGAACACAGAAACAATACATTTGGACATTTCTTTTAGATTGCAGAATTAGGCCTTCTGTCTCAAGGAAATAAAGTGGAGCGTATCTTCAAAATACGGAACAAGGTACAGCTTCCGTCTAGTTTCATCCCCTATACTTAAACCAAGATTCCTGGTGATTTTTGATATATCACTGATGATCTCTGTGTTCCCCAATGTGTACTGTCATACCTGTGCCAACCTTGCTGCTCCCTTCTCTGGAGGATACCCACACCCCCACTTTGGAAGAGTCTTGTAAGTGGCTGTAGTCTCTACCTGTTACTGTGCACAGGCAACGAAGGACCATGCTACCAACAGTGACATCTGCTGTTCGAGTCAGTGCCTGGGGTTGCCATTCAAAACATTCCACTCAGACAGAAAAACAGAGTCAAAGCCAAAAGAGGAGTGCTTAGCCTGGGTTCTGCTCGGGAAGGGCTCTGATGAAGGGGAATAGGCAGCATGCCCTGCAGTCGCCTCAAAACAGCACCGATAGCCACTCTAGCAGTGAGAGCTGTAAGAAGACTCTATGGTTCCATAGAGCTCAAGTGTTTGGACAGTGCTCTCAGACTCGTAATGTGATTCTTGGGGTTGTCCTGTGCAGGGCCAGGAGCTGGAGTCAATGATCCTTGTGCAGCCCTTCCAGCTCAGCTTATTCTGGCTCTAAGAAGCATCATCTGGAGATTGAGGGCTGTTGGCACCCTTCCAATTGGTGTGCCTTTACACTATTGTCAGGGAACGAGCTGTTCTCAAGCTACATGTAACATCACTAATCACAGGTGCCAAGGTGCTGTTAAAAGAAAACAGAGATCTGTCCAATTAAAACCAGATTTCTTAAATTTTAGATGGTTTTCATAGATCATGGGCAAGCTAACACAAGCTTTTGTTTTATTTTTGGAAGAGGAGACAAAGAAATATGCTGAGACAAGGAAGAAGAAGATACTGAGTTCTTTATGGAAAGAGATTTTCTTGAATCAAGCAGATCCTTAAAAGAAATCATGTTTCAGAAAACAAAAAAAATCACAAAAATAACATTATAAAAATCTCAAAAGCACATATATGCACATTTTGTGTCCATAATACCACATGAAAGAGTAGTACTTTTATGTATTTATCTTTAAGAGCTCTTTTTTGATGTATTGACATAAATGAAGAAAAACTGAAAATAAACTTTTCCACTGTAGTGAACTTGCAGTGCTGCTCCTGCCCGTTATCCTGTAAGGCAAGAAAGAAAAAGTAGTGGTACACTGGCTTTTAATGCAGCAGAGTTTAACCTCCATTCACAGAATTCCGCATCTGTGGAATATACTTCTCTACCAATCTCATTTTAGTAATATATTCTAATCCATTAAACTCACTCTGGTGAGCTGGCAGTGAACCATGACATTTCCAAATCAAAATAAAATAAAAAAAACCAAACAGACTGCCGAGCTAGAATCCTTTTTCATGACCTTTTACTTATTTACAGAGTATTCATATGTTTAAATATACAAAACCATCATGACAGAATAATTATGATGTTTTGCTGTGTCATATTTTTTGAAACCGTGTCAAATACTGAAGGACCTGCAGAAAACTAAGAAATAGCAAAAGAAAATAAAACCAAAGCCAAGCTATGATGGATGAAAGACAAAGTGTAATCACATCAAAACTTTTTCTCTGCTTACAGTTTTTCTCTGCTTTTCAACCTTACAGTTGATACTTCTGCAGCATCAAGTGAATTCCTGTTAGTCCAGTGATTTCAATTCTTAACCTGATCCCATATTCCAAATGGCATCTAGCCTTGGTGCAGGACAAACAATGTCAGTTCCAGGTTCTTCACCTCTGCAAAGCTTGCTTTTCCTGACCAGCCCTGGGATATAATCTACTTGGATTGTTACACAGTATTTCTGAAATGTGAGATTATCTCAGTGTGAAGTTAGGCTTATTCATATTTTTAATGTGTACCTGTATAAGGAAATTGTTCTGGGACAAGTCACAGGAGCAGGCTTGCTCGAAAGCAAGCATGTAGCCAGTAGGAAGAAAACTACACTGCTAAACTAAGCAAGGATAATGGAATACCAAACCAAATAGGAAGGTTGCCTTCAAATGATTCCAGGAAATCCAAAGAGCTGAATGCTAGTAACTGCTGAATTTTTAATTGAAGCAAGTCAAGCAGGGGATTTTTGCACCCTAAAATCTCCATAGATTTAAATTTACATATACCAGAATTAAGCATAGCTATACCATTTCCATCACAGAATTCTTCACTCTTGTATTTTATCAAATGTGTTTAAATCTCATCCTGAAAAAGTGGAAACGAATATTTCTATTTTGCAAGTGTACGTAATATGATCAAATAACTTCTTAATGTCTTCTTTGGTAAATTGTCCCTGTAAAGCCCACTTCCCAGTACTTAATTTTCATTTCTCTCTTCTGACTCTACTCCAGTTAAAGGAGCTCTTTTCTCTTTGAAATGTCAGAAATAGAACTAATTGCCCATCAGTAGTGATACTCATAACAGATATAGAAATAGGAAGCATCTTTCCACCTCTGCTATAGTTTCCATTTTATTTTGCCATGGACAGGATTAACTCCTTCTGTTACACCACCTCATTGGGATGAACTTGTGCAAGAATTGCTGCTGTGACTGAAGCTCCTCTTCTGGGACAGATTCCCAGGACTGAGGGCACCCTCCTCCACTGATAAGCTCCATACTTCTTCCCTAGATAACACAAGAAATTTTTTTACTGTTGAATCCCTATTGTTTACTTCTGGCATCATATTCCAAAGCGTAGCCCATTCCAGTGCCATCTCCTGCCTTTCCATAATTTATTGTCATAACAGGAAGTATTTTATTAGCATCATTTATTAATATTTATGTGCCTTTTACCCAGCTACAAGACAGAAGTATTTCTTGACCATGTCTGCCTTTTTTTTCTTTACATTATGTCTAATTCTGTTGTTGCTATCCATGAATGGAACAATGCCTCTTGTGATACCAGAATGTGAAAAATGAAACTACAAAAGGTCAAAATATAGGACTCAAAGCAGACGTGTATTTTTGAGCTCTGATGCCATCAGAATTATTCTGAGAAAGCTGACATACATTTTAAGGTTTTCCAGGCAAGGATTTTTTATATTACGTTTATTTTACTTGAGCCCATTTTGATTTAATTAATGTAGCATTAAAAATAATTTTTAAAAGGGATTCTTATTCTTTTTTCACAATTTTTAGTATGATCTTAATACCATCTGTTAATCTTAAAATCCATAAACTTTCTCCAGAAAGGCCCCACAATTTTCTATGATTTTTTTAAAAGTCAGACTAATAGTTATAATGATAACAACAAAAATACCATTAAGACCTTGCTTCAGCCCTACTGGTCTTGCTTTCTGTCATTGACACTTTATTTCACAATGTGTAATTTTTGACAAATCACTAAATAATTTGGATTGCTTATTAGATAGTCTAGAATTGTTTTTTAAAGATATAATAATTTTTGGTTTATAAAGTAGATTTGCAACCCAAGAAAACACACTCAAAACCCCCTGGGCTTCGAGAAAGTCAGTAATCTTAAGTTTCTTTTACTGAGGGCCCCTTTAACATTTTGACAAATCTCCTGGACACTTTTCATTTCCTGTCTATTCCGAGATGGCCCTTCCTGTCCCCAGCCCTGAATCCTTCCACCTTTCCAGAAAAATCTCAGTCACCTTTCCTTCAAGGACAGCTTGACAAATCGATGCAAGATAAAGGTTTAGCATTTCTGTTCTGACTCCCCATCTGCCTGGCAGAGCCATAGTAAGAGCACAGAAATGGACATAACCCTTTACTGTAGCATATCACCTTCTGGACATTTTTCTGCTAAATGAAGCTGTGATTTATGGCTCAAATTAATGAACACATACTCCCACCTTCCCCAGGGGTGTTTGGGTGTTTTGGAGCCACGAGTCTGTGGCATTGGAAAGCAGCAGACCCTTGATTTCAGTAGGAGCAACACCTGGACCTCTCCATCCTGCTGAGAGCACTGGGAACAGCAGGAGGATTTTTGTCTCCTGGACTGTAGAAATGGGCCCCAGCAGCCAGGCTGCATTGCTTCACTGAATGGGCCTGGCTGACTGCATCCTTATCCTTCTGCAATCAGCAGAGCTTTAGGTAGGGAGGATTCTATCACGCTTCTTCTCTTTCAGCAAAGTACACTAATAGGACTTTTCTTATGGCTCAAGGTTTCTGATTTTCTATAGCCACAGGCAGACATTGCAAGAAGGATTATCTATATTGTGATCTGCTTCCAAATCTCTTTTCAAACCACTAACCCAGGTACTTGAGAAATACTGATCACTATCTGATAATTTTGAAATAATAATAACAATAATAATTATAATAATAATATAATTTGGAAGGCTCTACAAGAAAGTGTGTGTCTAAAATGTATGAAGGAAGAGGATGAGTCAGAACCAATTATGTTAATACATTAATTATTATGCTCAATAAATCAACACATTATTATTATACCCAAGTTTATATTATTACATCCAGAGGGGAAGTAAGTGTCACAAGCAGATGAGCAAAAGGTTTCTCCTGGCAGGATCAAACTGTGTGGAGCTAGAGATCTACAGTGTTTCAGAAGACTTGCGGCACTTTCAGAGTACAGTCTTTCTAACTGCCTATGCAGAAAAGCTTCAAATCTGTTTGCATGCTTAGATTTTAAGATCACATATCGATAACAGGTCACATATGTGCAGGTACAGTACAGCATTTGGAAGAGCTGAGCTTTTTGAATCAGCAGAAGCTTGGAAACTTAGCAAAATACAATTTTAAGTTAAATAGCAAAAATAATGGTAAGTGTATTTATGTATAATTTGACAATACATTGGGTTTTGCTGTTCTCTGCAAAGAATGATAACTTTAATCTCTTGCTGCATCCAAACATTTATTTGACAAACATAAGCACGATTTTTTTCATAAATATTACAAAAATTGTGTCTCAAATAAAAATATTGTTGTCATGGGACAAAACTTTAGATAATATATGCAGAAGTTACAGTAGCATCCAGGAGTTCATATTTTGTAGCTATTTACATTAGGGAAAACCTGTATTAACAGTTAGCATTTTTTTACCTTAGCAAAGTGCTTTCAAAACATCTGCTAATTAAAACCTGTATATCTTTTAGACAGTAAAAGTGCTTTTTCCAACCTGCAACAGCTATAGAACTTATTTTATTAGTGGTTTGGTAATAAAGTCAGATAAACCTTTGATTTAATAATTAGCATTTATAGACTTCTTTCTGCCTTCAGAGCACTTTGCAAACATTAATTCTTGAGACTAACTCTCCTGTAATTTTGGGAGGCAAGTATATTCCTAGACATTTGCCTATGGTATGGGGAAGAAAGTATTATCTCAGATGTGTCATGAAATAGAGACTTAAGACATATATAGTAAGTTCTTCACTTAAGTTCACAAAGATGGAAACATTGTCAGAGTAGGTACTGAAATTAAATGATGGCTGTGGTTTAATCTGGCAGGCGGCTGAACACCACACAGCTGTTTGCTCAGTCCCCCTGCCACTGGAATGGGGAAGAGAACTGGGGGTAAAAGAAGTAAAATTCATGGGTTGAGATAAAGGCAATTTAATAGAACAGAAAAGAAAGGAATAATGATGATGATGATGATGATGATGATGATGATGATAAAAAAAATAATAGAAGGAGAATTGGAATATACAAAACAAGTGGTGCACAATGCAATTGCTCACCACCCACTGACAGATGCCCAGACAGCTCCCAAGCAGTGGCCCGTGGCCAGCTTTCTCCCTAGTTTATTTACTGTTCAGTCTTGCAACTCACATACCTGTCCCTCTAGGGCTGAGGTTGGTTTTCCTCCCGTCCTCTCTGTATTCATGCAGATAAAACCACAGGGTGACCCATGATGTGTAGTCACTCTGTCCTCTCTCTTGAGCAGAGTCCTCATAGATGAGATACTGATCCATAGTGGTAGGGAGTAGAATATATAAATTGCTGGAAGTCACAGGGCAGCTTTTTGGGCAGTTTCTCCACAGTTGAGGCATAGGCCCATAATGAGGCAGAGATACTTTCTCCATATTGGCAGAGCTGGAGAGCCAATTTGCCCACTGTTCATCTCTCTGTCTTTCTAGGTCATTACTGACAGTGAGTTGGCATATGATGGTGTTGAGCTTTGTATAAACTTCCATACATGCTTTTCTTCATTTGTCTGGGTGATATACAGCTTTCTTGAAGAGATACCTTTCCCTAAGGCCTGACAGGTGTCAGCTCCAGATGCTGAGTACTTGTGTCCCTTTTCCTACTGCTTTGTCAATGCCTTCTTCCCTAGAAAAGGATCCCAGCTGTTTGGCTTTCCTACCCTCTAATTTCAGGGTTATCCCAGCAGCAAAGCTGTGAGGTGACAATGTGCTCACCTGGATGACAGCTGAAATCTTTTCACATATCTCACATCTCACTCAGGGATAGGTTACCCTCTCCTTTGTGAGTCCTGCATCTTCTTTCTCATGTTCTCCTGATGGTTCTGCTCTGGAGTAGTCTGCCTTGTCACTTCTTCCCTTAGTAGGGGAAGAGTTTCTTCCTTTACTAGATGAGTTGAATTTTGCTTCCAACATTTCTTCTTGTGTTTTGGGCAACTGATATAGGCAAGGGTTGGTTCTCTGGTTCAGCTGCAGTGCCTGTCATGGAGGTTGGAGTAGCTGCTGTGCCACTCATTGGGGTTGGAGTAGCCATGTGCCTATCAGGGGACTTGGAGTATCTGTAGTGCATGTGGCAGGTGTTGGAGTAGCTGTAGTGCATTTTGCAGGGCTTGGAGTAGCTACAATACCTCTCATTTTCTCATCAGATCTAGACTTTTTTTCCCTCGAGGGTACTGAGTAGTGTTGAGCAGGGCTTGGTTGGCTTGGGCCAGTCCCCAGCATGTTGCAGTGATTTGTGTCTCTCTGGAATGGTTAGGGTGATGGCATTCTTTTTCCAAATATTTTACTAATTATTCAGTATTCTCTGCTTGTTCAGAAGTGAAGTTCTGTAACACTGGAGGTTTGCACTGCCGAGGTATTTGCTCATACTATCCCCCATACCCTGCCACTCATAAGAATCCAGCCTTGGGGGAGATCTCTGGGTGGTATTCCTAAATAGTTGTTTAAACGCGACCTGAAACGTATTCAGGAGTAGGAGACATATCAACAGGAAAATGCTGGTTTGAACATCCTGAGGATATAAACAATTTTCAAGAGCTGTTTTAACTAGCCTGAAGGAGAAGGGGAAGGTGAAGGAGAAAGGGAAGGTGGAGGAGCAGGGGAAAGTGTCCTCCCTTGTGTTCCCCACAGATTGCTTCACTGAGTTGAAAAGGTAAAGTGTGTAATTATTAATAATTAATAGTTCTGAGATGAGTCCCAAAGTACTGAGATGACGGTAATGCTGAGTACAAATACCAGATTAGTTTCATGGCCAGTAATTTTATCCTTTCATAGGCCAGTGTTATAAAGCACAACAAAATTATACCCTTAATCCAGGCCCCGAGGTGATAAACAGCACTACAGGGAACATGCACAGCAAATAAAGTGTTACATAACACAATCCTGAGAACAAGTGCAACAAGCTCTGATGGGAAATAAGTCAACATTTTGACCAGCAACTATTAAACAATTTCATAAATGCTTATAGCAAATTTGTTTTAACACACTTGGGTCAGATCTGCCATTACATCAACCCATTGTGCCCCACATTGGGTGGAGCATTGTGGTTTAGCCAAGCAGGCAGCCAGGCACCACACAGTCACTTGCTCACCAACCTCCTGCCACGGAGATGGGAGAGAGAACTGGGGGGGG